>JBBBDQ010000345.1:0-465000 GCA_037127315.1 Ascarosepion bandense | reverse complement strand
CAACTGTGTATCACGTATGCACTTAACTGACCTTTCGGCCAGTAATAATAAATAAATTAGACTTTCTTGTACAGTTATAATTTCATAATTTCTAACTAAAAGTTTAAATTATTAAAATATTTGTCTTGCCATGGAGTATTTTATTGGTGAAGTAACGCTAAATGATGCTTTTGTCGTGTCAATGTGTTGAAAGAATTTCTCTCCTTGTTCTACCATTATATCGTATTTTATCATTTTTGACTCATTTTTTATGAGTTCTACGATGGCTTGTAAGATTGTCTCGCGACATCAACTGCATTCAATACTCACTGGGCGCGCTAGACTTCCATCCTTGTGCTATGCTTAGAAAATAATTTTGACTAGCGTAGTGTAATGATCTGTAAGCTTGTCTGGATAGATCAGTTACGAATGAGCTGTGAATATCATCCTCACATAGTGCTCCCGCTTTCGACCTTCCATCACATCTCAGCTGCACTTATATATCCCTATATTTTGGGCACTTCGGCATGGTGCAAGATCAATTATCACTGAATAATTCGATCCTAATTGGATATTCTATACTATCGGCATTGTACACAGCTAAGATATGCTTAGCAAATCACTATAATGTAAAGGAAATTAACAGTCCTATAGCCTAAGATCAAGTGTGTTAAAAATTTTGCTTTTGGAATAATTGTGCTTCCATAATTTTCAAAAGAATGTGGCACCATTATATCGTCAAATTTAAATTTCTTTCAAATAAAATATAGATAAATGATAATACTCTTGTTGAATTACCACAATTTATTCTATATTTTAATCGTCTTGACTCATATTTTTAAACTAGTAGCTTTACTTAGCATTTTAATCGGGTATCAGATATTTTGATAGTCGTAGAATTTTAATGCTTTGTTATGGGTGCCATTTTCCATAGATTCAGATTTATTTCTTTAATTTAAAAAATTAATTTTACCAGTCAAACTTGACGTCCATAGTTCTAAAGTACAGAAGCTTATAAAGAAAATAAAAGATTATGTTTCATTTTCATTTATTCCTATCAGCTAAAAAGTAAATTCTGGATTTTAATAGCATTTTTATTTTTGGGAATCAAAATCTTTCTCCCAAAACGGTCAGTCTTGCATAGCTTTTTAGTTTCTCGCCAATTTCTCGGATATTTTCATCTTTATCCGAAGAAAGTGCCTGATTTTAATTTGAAAAAAAAAAATAAAGACCTACTTGTTTTGCATAACGAACGATATTTCTCAAAATCATAATTCTACGTGCTTTAAAAGTTAGGCTAAGAAATTGTTTTCTAAGAAAACTGTTATTTCATTTGCTTCCCTTTTTTATGGAAAAGCTAAGAAACTGGTGAACCGTAAGTTGATTCTGATTGCACTTCTCTTCTTCTATTTGCCGTTTTCCTTCAGGACGTGGGCGATCATGGTCCTCCACATTTCCCAATCCCTTATCGCTCTTAATATCCCTTCTCTTGTTATTCCTTTCAATCTCCGCTCCATCATCCATTTTCTCAAGTCAGTCAAGTACGTTTTGTGTTGCTTTCATTTGCCTTTCTTCTCCTCTATCCGTTCTGTGGGCATCAGGTTCGCCAAGCCCTCCTTCCTCATAACATGTCCCAAAAACTTCAGCTGTCTTTTCCTGATGTTAAGTATCAATTTCCATTTTGTTTCTATCCTCTCCAAAACCTCGTCATTGCTCGCGTGCTCCGCCCATAGCATCCTCAGCATCCTTCTGTAGAAACACATTTCGGTTGATTCAAGTCTTTCCTTCAACTTTGATGAGATTGTTCAACATTCACTGTCATATTGAAAGACAGACATCCCATAACAATCCAGTACTCTCTTCTTTATTTCCAGCAAATTTTTTCCTGTCTCTTAAAACTCTATTCAGCTCTTGAAATGCTTCCTTGGCCATGCCAATACGTTTTCGAATTTCCGTATTGCAATTTCCGTCATCTGTTAGAACTATAAAAGCCATAAAAGTCGCCGTGTTAGGCATTCTACGAAAATAGTTCTAGCTGCGGATGACGCACAAGTTAATATCCAATCAGTATCGACTGAGTCGCCGTGGAGAGGCGGTACGATGTTGTAGAGCCGAAAGACCTCATGATTCTCGAATAAAAAAAATCACTGATGATATCTGCCAAAAGATCAAACAGATGTATTTCATGAAAATGTAATCCGTTGACGCCACTAAAATTAATTTGTTTAATGTTCATATTTCAAAAGCACCTCGAGGTTGTTTAATTGTTATCAAGCTTGTCTCGCTAGAATCATTACAATTGAGTAGTGAGTTTGATCCTCACTGGGTGACCCATAAAAAAACAAAAACAAGCACCTTCCTCCAGATTTGGGGGTTGGGCGTAGAGCTAACAACCCTGCTCCATGAAAAACAGTTTGTTACGAAAATAGTAAATGCCGCCCTAAAACACCATTTGGGTGTAACGGATGATGATTTTGTTTCATGTTTCAAACAATTCCTTCATTCAGCGCTGCGCAAACGTTTTTGCGATTAAAAAAAAAAAAACTTACATACTTTTTTATTTTATTGCCTCGTATGATGTAGTCATTAATTAACAATCACAAGTACGAAGTATCACAAATATGATCAAAACATAATCTACTATTTTTAGTCAAGTTCAGCGTTTCAAACGATTTATGAATACAACACAGTGATTTCATCATTTCATCATCTGTCCCGTGGTCGTAGGGTTACTGTGCAGCTGAGCATCTGACTAGCTTCCTCCATATGTCTCACGGCTGCGGGCCATGGTCTAAATCTTAAGAGAAACCCGGGCAGTGAAACATAATTTATTTTCTTTATAGACTTCTGTACTTTAGAACTATGGACGTTAGTTTTTGGTATGGGCAAGATTAGATCAGTGACTGGTAAAATTGATTTTTAAAATTATAGAAATATATCTGTATCCAAGAGAAATGGCCCCCAAAACAAAGCACTAAAATTCCACTCATGCCTAAATATCGAATATCTGATAAAATATCAAGAACCTCTACTGGCAGCAAACCGTCTGCATAAGAAAAGGAAACGAATTCAGCAGATATACAAACATAGAAAAGGGCGTAAGACAGGGATGTGTCTTTTCACCGGATCTATTCAACTTGTACAGCGAAACTATTCTAAGGGCCCTAGAAGTCATGCTAGGATTCGTCATCAGCGGCTGCAATCTGAACAGTGTAAGATAAGCAGATGATACGATGATGATAGCACAAGAAAAAAAAAACTACAAGACCTCCTACAGAAGGTAGCTGAAGAAAGTGGAAAGAAAGGACTACAAACTACAAGAAAGCCGAATGCATGGTCATCAGCAAAAAGAGGAGCTCAAAATGCCAACTACAGATGGGGGATACTAAAATTAAGCAGATACAAACATCTAAATACCTGGTAACTATTCTAACAGAAGAGGGAAAGTGCGACACTGAGATCCAAAGGTGAATTGACACGGCCAAGGATGTATTTCAGAAGCTGAGTAGAATATTGAGAGACAGGAAAATTTTAGTAAATTGTACTAGAAACAAAGAAGAGAATACTAAAATGCTAGGTGATGTCAGTTCTTCAATATGGCAGTGAATACTGGACATTCTCATCAAACATGAAGGAAAAACTTGAAGCAACTGAAATGTGGTTCTACAGAAGGATGCTGCGGATATAATGGAGTAAGCATGTGAGCAGTAATGAGGTTTTGGAAATGATCGAAACGAAAAGGAAATTAATACTGAACACCAGGAAAAGACAGCAAAAGTTCCTGGGACACTAATGAGGAAGGAAGGCTTGGAGAATCTGATATTCACAGGTCAGATAGAGGAAAAGCGAGACAGAGGAAAGCAGTGTGTAACATATTTGACGTTCCTAAGAAAGTGGATGGCAGGGTTTGAGGGGTGTAAGAGTAGAAAACGTGCTAAGATCCACCAGTGATAGGGATATGTGGAAGGCCATGATCGCCTACGACCTGAAAGAACAATATACAAGGAAGAAGATTAAATAGCTGGTAACCGATTTTTCAGTTCACTCAGTGACTGCCATCCTGTTTTTACCTACCCGTCTTTCCTTTCTTTAGCTAAGGGAATAACTTGCAGGATGGTAGTGGAAAGATTGACTCTTAGGTCAACTTTCACAACTTGACTGCGTCAGAGTGGATGTTGTCTACGTAGGAAATGCCTAAGATGGTTCTTTAGCTTCTCATTAGAAACAGTGAATTACACGTAAATCCTTTTTTTAATTTATATATCCTACTGCAGGAAAATCTGCCCAGTTAGTCACGTCCCTTACGAGACATGATCGCCCACGCGTGTATCAGGTATGACACTTAACTATGTAAATTTCTTTTTTAACCTATATTCTGAACCCTCTGCGTTTGAAAAGTTACGTCTTCAATATAAAGCGAACCAAATGCAATATATGAGGATGAGTCAAAACTTAATGCAGTTTGTTTTATTATATAAGACATAAGAAAAACAGTCAAACATTCCGTACGTCAAGATATAGCTACAGATGACAGATTCACATATACTTCTTAACAGAGTGACCACTCTTTTTTATGACAGTGTTTATTTTACGCATGAGGGCATCAATCCTAGGTTTGAAAAATTAATCTGGCTGTTGATTTGTGAAATAGTATCTTTTATACCGTGTGACCTGTTATATATATATATATATTGTCATCCGCAGACAGATCTGTTTCTTTGTATCACAGCTCATCAGTATGGTTAGACTCCGATTGCTTTTTAACCTAGGATTGAAACCCGACCGAATTGGCGTCAGTCGGCGATTCTACCTCTGGGCTATGAGCGTTCGGTGGAAGAAGGCAGACCTTTTTAGCGCGTATATTATCATTATATGCTCCCAATAGCCAGAGTGCTCTAATTCATTTTACTGAATGAGCAATGCGTACATGCCAGAGTAGCTCCTGTTTTTTATTTTAATCGTGGGTCCTTATTTAACCTCCGCCCTTACACTTCACTTTCACCGTATATAAGGTTAAATAAGGACCCACGATTAAAATAAATTTTAGCTTGTTTTTTTTTCCATCGAATCTTTCTGAAGAATTGTTGGAGAAAAACACTTCCCTTTTGATGTAATGAATATGTAATGAATATGCATTTACCTTTGTTCCCCACCACAGTAATGTGATTGGCTGGTGTTAGCCATAAATACAGGCGAGGACACAGAGATGTCTACATGTCTTCGACTAAAGATCTACGTCTACTGGTTTACAACTATTGGTCTACGGTTTAAATACAACCCCGGCAGTGGTTCAACGTCTCCGATTTAGTTTCGTAGATTAGAAACAATATTTACAAAACGATGCGAACAATGGTCGGACGAGGAAAAAAATCACGCTATGGTTGCAGAAGCTGGGAACTGAAGAAAATACGAAATACCCGAATTGACTCCTCCCAAAGAAGCCAGAATAAATTATATTTAGCGAAACAATAGAAATGTTTCCGAAAATTTTCGACAAAAGAGGTAGTCTATTCCATACACGATACAAGTGTCTAAAAATCATAAAAGAGGATAATCATTTTGTCACGTATGGAGGTATGGTTAATGCGCAGTGTGAAGCGTTTAAATTAAAAGAATTGTCAAGCGACATGTTCAAGTGTCTAATTTTTGTTCAAGGGCTTACGACACCAAAGGACAAATAGATTAGATCAAAAATCTTCACGATCATGGAACAGGATCCTAAGATTACGTTACAAAAAGTAATGGAAGAATGTCAGCGACTTATAAATATAACAAAAGACAAAAAGATTGAGGAGAAGAGCATTTTGCGAGTAAAAACTGTAAGACAACAAAAGTGGATACAGAACAAAGAAAGAAAAATGATATGCAGTTCGTGTGGAGGACAGCATATAAAGAATTGTTACTTTAGGGATAAAAAAATGTTTTAATTGTGGGCGTGTAGGCCATAGAAGTTCTCATTGTCGGGAAAAGCATAGAAAAGTAAAAGTAAAGTCGCGAAGAAATATGAACGTAGTTTGGTCAAAAAAAGAAATTGAGGAGGGTAACAGAAGAAAATACCTCAGTGCAAAAATAAATAAACAAGGCCGTAAAACTATTACACGAGCAAACATCGAAAAAAATGGTTACCCACCGTTGATTTACACAGACAAAATTGCTTGGTGAATGTCAAGAAAAAAAAGTTAAATTTAAAGGTGAATTAAAATGTAACATTTCGTTCATGGGAAACATTCACAAATTGAAAGTATATGTGCTCCCTGGTTCAGAAAACCTCTTTGATTTAGACTAGATCGTATTCAACTTGTGGGAATTACTAGTAAATGTTTTCTGTAACGAAGTTAACGTCAGAGAGAACGATAAGGCGAAAAAAAAAAACGAAAGATTTATTACAGATTTGAAAAGCGAATTCCCCCACGTCTTTTCAGAAGGACTAGGTCTATGCACAAAAAGAGAAATCAACTTCGAATTGAAAGAACATGTGAAACCAATTTTGAAACCAAAAAGAAAAATACCATTTTTAGCACTAGACACAATAAATTAGGAATTAGAAAGGTTAGAGAAAAGTGGCGTGATTTCGAAAGTCGATTACTCAGATTGGGCGTCTCCAACCGTATATATAAAAAAGAAAAGCCGAAAAATCAGAGTGTGTGCTTATTTTTCGACAGGTTTAAATGACTGTTTGAAAGACCATGCGTGCCTTCTACCGTCTTCTGAGGATATATTCACTAAATTGAACGGAGGTAGAGTGTTTTCAAAGTTAGACTTGTCAGAGGCTTTACCTGATAATGTGGCTAAACTCCAGGCGTTCTTGGGATTAGTAAGTTACTATAGTATTTATATCCCAAAAGTGTATGATATGAGAACTCCTTTAAATGAGTTGGTGAAAAAAGGTGCAAAGTGGATATGGTAGAAAGAATGCTAACCGGCTTTTTAAAAAATAAAAAACTGTCAATTAACAGCCCTATCGTTAGTGCATTTCGAACCGAAGAAGAAAATTATTGAAGCAGCAGATGCCAGTAACGAGGGACTAGATGCTGTTTTGCTTCATAAGCTCGAGAACGGATCTACGAAGCCAATAACACATGCCTCAAGAACGTTACTGCCCGCTGAACAAAGTTACAGTCAAATTGAAAAAGAGAGTTTAGCAATAATCTACGCTGTGAAAAAATTTCACAGGTTTCTATACGGAAGAAAGTTTATTCTGCAAACAGATCACAAACCGCTGTTATCAATATTTGGAAAAAAATACCAACTCAACTGTCGAGTTTGGTATGCAACACTATTAGAGAACTACCGGTTACGCTAGAAGATGTGAAAAAAGCAGCGGAGAACGTAGATTTCATTAAAAAAAAATGAAGCAGCAAGCCTGGTTAGTCGAGAAATCTAAAAAAGTAACTAGTGTGTTACCGTTTTCAATCTGCGAGCAGGTATTACTATACGCAGATAGAGTTGTAATGTCGGGTACTCTGCATAAGAAAATTCTAAAAGAATTTCACACTGACCATCCAGAGATTTCGAGATTGAAATCTCTAATGAGAAGCTATGCTTATTGGCCGACGATGAGCCAAGACATAGAAAACCTGGTAAAGAAGTGAAGAGGATGTTAACTGGCAGCAAGGAATCCACTGGTAAAGATTCAACAATGGCCAAAGACAGCTGTCCTATGGACTCGATTGCGTATGAACTATGCAGGGCCCATAAATGGATCTTATTAACTAATTATTGTGGACAGTTTCACTAAGTGGCCAGAAAATAAGTACAGACATCCGACTGGAAGAAATACAACAAACGCACCTAATGAAATTTTAATTTGCGGACATCAATTTGTGGACATCAGCGTTAAAGAAAAGTCAAGGTGTGGACACGAATGAAAGAACTATTTAAAAATTTTTGGCGGTATATAAAATCATTCCAAACCCGAATGCGACGTCAGGATTATCGCCAAAAGAGTTAATGTTTCGAGGAAAATACGCTCTGTCTTTGACAGGCTGTTGCCTAGTCCGGCGAAGAAAACTGTTAAAAAAGAAAACCAGATGACTAAAGCGTATAAGCCAAGTGAAATTTTTTTTCAAGAAATTTAGGGCTGGAAAAATGTATTGGGAAGAAGGAATTATAACCAAAAGGATTGGACAAGTCATATATGAAAAAAAAGGGAAACATTTCGGTGCAAAAGACACTGGAATCAATTGAAACCCAGACACACGACAGACGTCACGGAAAACACAGAAGAAATTCCAATGAAAGTCCTGTATGACACATTCGAAATTCCCGTTCCTGCAAGTCAACATTTGCCAAAGGAGGTAGTCCTGACCTCAAGGTCAGAGGTACCAGTGTGTTAAACGCCACCACGACAGGATGAATTGAGGCGAAAAAAACTTAGGAAAAAGTCGATCGATTATGTCCAAACCCTAAAAAAAGGAAATATTGAAGCTAAATTTCACGGGAAGATTTAGCTCAGGGGGAGGTGATGTAATGAATATGCATACACCTTGGTTCCCCCCTCACGGTAATATAATTGGCTGGTACCAACCATAAATAAAGGCGAAAGCGAGGACGCAGAAAGGTCTACAGGTTTTCGACTAAAGATCTAAGTCTACTGGTCTACGACTACTGGTCTATGTCTGTTGACTACGCCTACGTCTGAAGTACCGTCCATTATGTCTACATATTAGATTACCCTACCCGGTTCAGTCAGTTAAGTGCCATACGTGAAACACGCTTGGGCGATCATGTCTCGAAAGAGACATGACTGACTGGGCAGAAGATTATCTCGCAGCAGGTTGCCATTGCTTTCTGTTGTAGACTGGTTGCCAGCCAAGGCTATAGAACCTAATCTGTCCTGTTATTTAACCCAGAACTGGAAGGAAGAGACGGGTTTGTACTTTTCCCAAGGGTATTTGCGCGTAAGTGAATGCAATGAATTCAACTGGAATTTGAACTCGGCTTCCCGATTTCTCGTTCCGAGCCGATATCCACTGCACCTCAACGCACATCCATCCTACCCGGTTACATTTGCCTAAACCACTTGCTACCTCGAATCAGATATATATCCCTTTCCGGGACATATCACTTTTAAAGAAAAATAATTAGTTCCATTATTTTTAAAACATGCATATACATGTGTGTATTTTTTCTATCTCTTTCTTTCTCCCTTTCTCCCTTTATATATATATATTTTTTTATATAAAATATCGCACATTGAGCGCTGGTTTTAATTTTAAAAAAAGTGTTCCATGTATAAGTTATGTTAATAAATATACATTTTGTCCTCACCAGTAGCACAATTTTGACTTTGTTGCACGATGCAATCGTCAGGTACTGATTAAAAAATGAAACAAATTAGGCAGGTCGTTTTTTTTTTTTTTTTTTTTTTTTTAATCATTTCACCCCGAGCAAGGCAGAAACGCCACTGATGTGCAGGGGGTTACATAAATGTAGAAAGATTAATTAGAAAAGAGTGAGGAGTACAAGCTAGTTAGAAAGGAACAATAGAAAACTGAGAAAGCAGGTGCAATGACAGGTACATGGGCGGAGAGAAAGGGAAGGTTATACAGGGGAGGGGAGAGAGCTAGACGCCAGTGGTTAGTAGGTGAGTATTAACTTTGCTTTTAAATTTCTGGAGGTCGTAGCCGTCAGGAAAGCAAGAATACGGGAGTGAGTTCCACAGGCGGGAAGTGCGAGAGAGGAAGCTGCAGGAGTAGAATTGTCGTCTGCGTTTGGCTAACCTGACTGTGAATGGGTGGGACCCAGTTGCCAGTCTGGTTGAACGGGTAAACACCTGTTGAGGAGGCATCAGTGACTTAAGCTCATCCGAGCAGAAGCCATGAAAGTATTTATAGAAGAGACAGAGGGAGGCCACATTTCGACGATGGGAAAGTGGCTGCAGACGAGTCGCCAGATCAGTACCTATCACATTACAGACTCTCCTTTGGAGCTTGTCAAGAACACTGAGGAGAACGGCAGGGGCACCTGACCATAAATGGCAGCAGTACTCCATGCACGGACGGATGGTTGACTTGTATATATGCAGGATGGATTCAGGTGGAAAAAACATCCTGGATCGACATAGTGACCCAATCTTCTTAGCAGTAGATTTTGCTATGGATTCAATATAGTGGTTCCATTTGAGGTCTGAGGAAAGTTTTAGAAAATTTTTGAACTTTCTCCTTCAACAACTCAGCAAATTTATCTTGAATATAATGGCAAATAGGTTAGTTTCAAAATACCGATGTCCAGACCAGAAACGCAAAGTTCCAAGGGAACTAGGAAGTTCCAAGGGAACTTGCTTTCAAGATAAATGCAATTAGGATATAACAATTATTGACTAAAGACAAATCAAATTATAATTTTTTTTACAGGACTTTTGTTTTGTTTTTTTTATCCTTGATAATACTTTTATTTACATACATTTTAACCTAATGCTTCATACTTTCTACGCTTGGTTATATATATTATCATTGTTATCAATGAGAAATGCTTTGATAAACCCTTAAAACACAAATAAGATGCTTCCAAAGTTTTCATAATATGATCAACCCTAAGTTATATTTTTAACATCAACGTAAGATCTATTTAAAACATTGAATACTGCTTCCATATCTGGTCGGGTGCTCCTGCTATCCACCTAGGTATCCTTGACAAAATCCAACGGAGAATCTGTAATGTGATCGATCCCGACTTGGCAGCTCAGATACAGTCACTTTCTCCCCAGCGCAATGTGGCTTTCCTGTGTCTCTTCTACAAATACTTTCACGGCTTCTGCTTCGATGTACTTAGCTCACTAGTGCTCCCTATATATGAATTTACTCGAGCCACAAGATTAGTAACTAGGTCCCACACTTTTACTGTGAAACCAATAAACTGTAAACACAAATTCTAATCCACAGCTTTTTTCTCTAACTTCCCACCTGTAGAATTCCCTTCCATTTACTTGCCTCTCCGACAGCTACAATCTCCAAGAATTTAAATATAAAGTCAGTAGTCATCTCCTATCTCCCTAACCTGCATCCTCTCTTTCATGCTCCTTTCTCCGTCCACTCCACTTTTCATCAGTATTCTCATCCTTCTCTTACCCACTTCCTGACACCCCCTATAACCTGTCACTGTTTCTCATAACTTCACGCTTATGTAACCCCTGCAAAACAGTGGCAGTAAAATTCCTTGCTTGGGGGATATGATTATTAAAAAAAAAACAGAATATTCTTTATTAAAGTAAATGGCTTTACACAAATTCTTAGTAAATGTGATATATAATGCAGCATGTTTCATTGTTTCAGATTGACCGATCAGCATTTAGGAGATTAACACTGAGGAACCAGTCACATTCTAAAAAGGTAAGAAGTTTATATTCATTAAATATACTGCATATACGAAGAATTGCAACGAGCAATATTAAGAGCTGTGATTAATTTTGAGATAAAACTGTTATGAATGCGTTCACTATTAAACTGTTACAATTTATAGAGGCATGCAGTTGTTCTCAGTTTATGAAAACCAATAAGTCCTGATAGTTCTAAACTTAACTCTTTTTTCAAATTGACTTCCAGTATTTGTCACATGGCGTGGAATTCTAAATCTTATAACTCGTGTATTTAGAAAAAAAATTAAGCTACTGATTGTGCAGTAATTTCAGTTAATGGTTGTTGTCTCTATGAAACGAATTGAACCGTCTATAACGATTTATATATGAACGTTAAAACACGTTGAAAATAGCTACAGAAGTTTAAATATAAACGTGATTCATTACGGATGAAATAGCGGGTCCCTAAATATTTACATGGACAGTTTGGAAACATTATGAAGTTAATTAGATATTTTGAATGGGGGACTTGTATCTTTATTAATTTTTGATGGGTTACTCTGTACAATTCTTACAGATTCATCCATACTTTGTAAGTAGTATCTGGATTTAAATGGATTTACGCAAAACTTTTATTATAAATCACATACAATAAGAAAATATCTTGGAATTATTATCTGACACTGAAAACTCTTTAAGCCCAGTAAATGATTTGATATTGCAATAAAAGGCCATCATACTACAAAATCTATGTAAATTTTTTTAAACTTTATTAATCCATTCAAATTTTAATCATATTATTTTCGATGGACTTGTATTGGCATGAATTTAAGCACTGTCGAACTCGGTCAGTAACTAAGCCGGTGAGCGCTTGGGATTACTAGGATGCATGGGTGATGTAATACCATTGGGAAGGGTATGAATTCACTTCTTCTCGCCTAGCTATAGGTTAATTAGAAAGACCTGTATCACTAAAACCATTATTATATATAACAAATTCTTATATTCTAAAAATACTTCCTAGCTGTTATAACCTATACAGAATCAGTCAGTCAATTAATGCACTCATAACCGAAACGTCTAAATTAAAAACATTAAAGATACGCTTTAACAGAAGTTTGTAAATTTCTTTCATTTAAAATTTTAAACACTGTAAAAATCTGAACTTCTGAGATGAAGTAGTATTTACATTATTCAGACTGTTGTCTTCATCTTTATTATCATATTACTGGTTTCAGCTGTTGTACGCTCCGGCCTTCTTCGGGAGATCAGAATGTCGAACCGAACCCTTTATTTCGATATTGTTCTCGTTCCATGATTCATACCACTTCCGGATGACTTGGCCCAAAAAATTGTTCAGCAGTCGTGAACAAATAGCAGAGAGTTGAGTTAAAGTGAGATAACTAAGACATCTAGAAGTGACATGGCTGATGGAACGAGAACAATATACTTCAGTAATCGAAATAAAGGGTTCGGTTTGAAATTTCGATTACATGAAGAAGGCCGGAACGGACAATGGCTGAAATTTCGTGAATATAGCAATAAAGATGGAGGCAGCAGTCCGAACAATGTAAATAATGCTGTTAAAACCATTTGTATATGCTGCGTCATCATTAATAGATACAAGGACATCGTCTTAAAATACAAATATTAGTCCTCGTAAGAAATTATGTTGTCTATAAAGCGTTGAAATAATCTTGTCGAGTATTTTAAAATATTTTTTAATCCTAAATGCATTTATACGCAGTCTGAAAATGTTGTTACTAGTGTCTGATGGACATCTTCTTTTACGTGCCATGTCCATTCAGGACGTTGTTGATCATGGCTCACCACAATTTCTTGTCCTTCGTAGCTCGTAGTCAATTTTGTTTTTTGTTATCTTTCCTAAACCCAGCTCTGCCATCCATGCTAGGTATGTTATGCATTGTTTTCCTCTTGCCATCAAAATGTCCAGTGAGTATCAAAATTTCCAAGTCCACTTTCCTGATTATGTTCCAGATAAATTTCAAATGTCTTTTTCTGATTCTAAGTATAAGTGTTCGTTTTGTTGCCTTCTTCTTAAAAACTTCCTCGTTGCTCACATACTCAGTCCATGATATTCTCAGCGTTCTTCTGTAAGCTACATTTCTTTTGCTTCATCTGTGGGGTGATTGTCCAGTAGTCACTGCTATACGCGAGGACCGATATTACATAACAGTTTAGTACTCTTTTCTTCGTTTCAAACGAAATTTTTCTGTTTCTTAATTCTTTACTTAGCTTTTGTGTTATGGTGCCCTATCTACATTAGAATGAACTCTTACTCCTTTCATAAATACTAACCTGCGAGACCTTCTAAGGGAGCCAGTCGAGACGCAGTGTTACTTGACAGTTCGGACGGACACATACTTGTAATGTACAATTCGTTTGCCGAGGAAGAGAGCTGTCGACTCTTTACCAGAACTTTCGCTTCTTACAGGGGATAAACAGAGAAAGAATAGTGAAAGAAATAATTCTTAACAGTCAGTATATATGAATAGAGATTGATTATACCTCAGTACAATAAACCAAATACAAGTACACCAACGAGCAGTTAGCAAGAATAACAATCAGAGAGGCAATGTCTCTCTATAGAACGTATGCGTCCGTCTTGTAAAGAATGCTTCCGTCTAATGACGTTTAACTCTCGTCTAAGGACGGTGGCTCTCGTACAATCACGATCACTCTCGTATAATGACGAAAACTCTCCATCACTCTGTAGTTCGTTCTAGTCCCGGGCTTTTATAACCCGGGCCATACCCATTCCTGGGTAGGACAGGATATTTCACTACAACAGTAACAAACGCCAAGTTCTGAAATGAAGCGAGCTGACGGCCTTATCTTGTTGAAACACCGCTTCTCGTACGATCAAGTAACGTCGAGCCTGGTCAGTACCTAGATGTGTGCAAGACCAGTTGCTGTAAGATACTGTTTTATAACCATTTCACCCCAAGCAGGCCAGGACCTCTACTGGTGCGTAGAGGGTTACAGTGATAGATAAAAACTAGGTACAGGGGATGTCGAAAAAAGGGTAAGAGAAGAATGGGATTCAAAGAGATATAAGATAGCAATTAAAGTTGCATTTAAACTTTTATAATATGTAGCTATCAAGGAAGCAATAGAGTTAGTTTCACAAACGGGAAGTGCGGGAAAAGAAACTGTTCGAGTAGAAAAGGCGGTTACATTTAACTATTTGAACAGTAAAAGAGCGGGACCCCGATACCAGTTTAGTAGCAAGTGTAAATTTATGTGGTCGGGGCACTAGGGGAAAAAGCTCGCCAGAAAAGTTGTTATTAAACAAGGAATTTCAGTCTTTGCTTTTTGATGATCTTTTCCCACCTCTGGCATATGACTGGGATATAGGAATTAGATCCCAAACAGTTCCATTCACTAAGGTAATGTACAAATAATAGCACCGGTGTCAATGAAAATGGTTATGATTTTTGTTTTTTCTAGTTTCGCAACGACTTCTTGAACCGGCGTGTTAGTCGGACCTAATGTAGTTCACCAAATTAGTTTTCACGTCAATGGGGACAGAGTATGTAAGAACTTTTTTATACAGATGTTCACTTAGTCCAAAGCCCGAGAATTGCTATGGTAACTGGATTCTGTGAGGTATTGCATAAGCATCAGAAAAAACAAGAATTCATGTTCATGGGGCTATGCAGTAACGGTAGCAACTGTTAGGGTCCCAACAATGAACAAAAAGACAAACAAAAAGTATGAAAGTATTAAAAATACATTTTATAGTAAAAATTTCAGCAATACATTTTTTATATTAAAAAATTATTGACATTACATATTTTTTAATACAATGACCGAAAATTATTTTTATAGTAGAACTAGCAGTATAGCCCGCCGTTGCTCGGTGTAATGAAAGCTTTAAAACTAATCCATGGTCCTGGAGCTCAAACATAATATGCTAACGATATTGTGGCTCAACTAATGTGCGTCATATTTTGTAGGTGTCCTCATATATGACATAAAAGTCTTCATAAGCTTGTGCATCATTTCAGTTTTTTGTTTGCCTCATTGTTAATGGTATTTCTTCGTATTTGCGCTTTTGAATGTGCAGAATATAGTCCATAAACGATTAAATAGAATGTATCTTTCACTTCTTTTTTTTTTTTTTTTGTACTGCTGATGGGATTTTAATTGTTTCCTTATTGGGGTCCTTGCTAGACGTATAGTATTTTGTGGACCGATAAGGTTTCGCTACACCCTTATGAAAATGAATTGGAACAACTGTTTTAGTTTCCTTTCTTTCTCTATGCGCTCAGTTTTAGACCCGCTGGAGTTGCAGGCTGTAATCGATTTCTATTTTTTTACTTAAATTAGGTCATTTGCAGTGGTGTGTAGCAATATTAATCTATTTTCGGGGTGTATGATGAAATTTATTTGATCTTGAAAAATATTGCGTCATCAGTGAGTGAATCAGATTTTTATCCCACCAAAACACAATCCTCTAGACTGTCGATTAGTTCTCTTAAGGCCATTGTCTGCGATTGACGTCACTCCAAGGACGCTTCCGAAAATTGTAATGCTGCACGAACACACTGGCAAGCCTTACAGAGAGATCGCGGATATAATCAGCCTTTCAACTGTCAGTCGTGTCACCAAGGCGAAGAAACAAACTGGAACCATCAGTCCAAAACGTAAAGAAAACTGCGGTCGGGAGAGAAAAACAACGTCAAGAGACGACGTATACGTGATCAGGGAAAGTGTGAAAGATCCTAGAAAAACATTAGTTTGATTTCGATTAATTTGCATAAGGGTGTAATGAACGATGCATTGAGTAGATTTTAATCTAGGAAGACGGTTTCTAATGGATGAGAAGAGGAGGCCTCTATTGATGCGATCATATGCTAATTTGTGATCAACATAGCAAATATAACGTTTCCATTTCGAGAGACATGCGATATCCTGGAGATGTTTGATCATATATATATGCCACCATTTGCCACCAGTCGTTAGCTGACTTTTATAAAGCGACGAGAGCCTAAATAATATCTTCTTTTTTATGTGTGTCCCTTCAGGATGTAGACGATTATAGCTCTCCACATCTTCCTGTCTCTTGTAACACATTTGTTTTATTATTTCTCTCAAATCCTGCTCTGCCATTCATTTGCGTAAGGCCATCAAGTATGTAACGCATTGTTTTTCCCTGCCTCCCTTACCTTCTATCCCTCCTGAGTATCAGATTCTCCAAGCCCTCTTTCCTCATTACGTTTCCCAGAAACTTCAGCTGTTTCTTCCTGATGTTAAGTATAAGCTTTCTTTTCGTTTCCATTATCTCTAAACCCTTGTCGTTGCTCATATGTTCGGTCTATGGTATGCTCAGCATCCTTCTGTTGAACCACATTTCTGTTGTTTCGAATCTTTCCTCCATCTTTGAGATAATGTTCATTATTATCACAATAATGGATCCAATACAGATATCTCTGTATGTGTGAGAGTCTTGAGGGCTACCTTTATATTTCCAAAATGAATTAGTGAATTTATACGCGATAATCCCCACGTTTTGGAGATGCATTTCTGGTTTCAAAATTCGTTCATAAAATTAAGAAACCTGTTATTGAATTCACGGAGAAAGTAAGCTATTTTCAAAAGTCTAGACTCAATATAACTTTCTTAATTTCATTATCAGTAGGTTAGTTATTGTTTATTTTTGGAGACGGGTTTTGTAATGATTGGATGCATAGCTTTTTTTAAGTCACCATATTTGTGAAATTCGACGACTGAAGAAGGGATTTTGCAACCTATTCAGCAAGAAAAATTACAACAGAAGACAAAGATTTTCTGACTGAAGCGCTAATATCTCTGAGCTAATATTGTAATAAAAAAGAACAAGTTCCAGCCAAAGGAGTAGATAGGTTTGCCTATCGTCCAGTTCAAATACCTTCCCTGTCTTTTGAACAGGAGTAGAGGTCTATCCCTTGTTTCTGGTTTATGATTGGGTTGCCGGTTTCTTTAAAGTCTTTCATTCCCTTTCATTTCCTTTGCGCGAATTAGTGGGATTATCATCTTTGCTTGGGGTGAATTGATAAAAAAAATAGCATTGAATGCGTTAAACTTCATTCAAGACAATTTCAAGGGAATGTTTTGAATCTCCTAAACGAAGCACCGGTAATTATTAATTGATTCATTGTATATGTGTAATTTAGCGCACTAAATATAATGTACAATTCAGTTAATGGTAATTAATTTAATCTTAGAAAGACATAAATCTGTCGTGCATATGCATACCGATTTGACTGTTCCACGTGTTTTTAACGCAGCTAGTAGCCTCATTTGATGCCGGAGAATAACGGCAGCAGTATCTCTAACTGCACCACAGAGAGGGGCAGGTACACATCTTAAATATGAAAACTTCATTCTTCTATGTGCCGTGTTCTATCAGAATGTGAACAATAATGGATCTCTACAACTTCCTATACTTTGTAGCTCTTAGGAATGTTTGTCTTTTCACTAACCCTACTTATCTCATTTCTACCATCCATTCACATAAGCTTGTTAGGTATGTTATTTCCTGTACCTCTTACATTCAGTATCTCCTCTGAGTGTCAAATTCTCCGAGCCATCTTTTCACATTATGCGTTCAAGAAATTTCCCACTGTCTTTTTCTGATTGTAAGTGTCCTTTTTGTTTCCATTTTCGTTAAAACTTCTTCACATGCTCTTTTCAGCGTCCTTCTGAAGAACCACATTTTTCCAAAATTTTCCTTATCGCAAAAGAGTAGATTATGAAAACAGAGTGATAAGGCTTTTGTTGACAGTTAACCACTATCTATTCTGAGAAATTTCTCACGGCACCTAACTTAAAAGTTATTATCTTCATTTACTCGTAGAACAATAGCAATAAAAAGAAAGGAAAGTAAAAAATATCTATTAAAAAAAGATTAAATATACATATATAAGAAGCGTGATAAAAAGAGAAAATATATTTTTGTGTCTATTACATATTTCTTTTTAATTTTCACTCCACATTTCGTCTATTCATCCATTTTCCTTTCCTCTCCTTTCGTTCCACGTCCCCTCTATTCTTCCATTAATTTATTTCATCTCCCCTCTATCCTTCCTTTCCCTCCAAATTAAGTTTATTCTAGCCTCTTTTTCTTTCCTATCCCGTCTATACATTCATCCTTCCACAAACACTTACCACATATATTCCTTTTCGTTCATCTACCCTCTAATCTTTATCTTTTTCATTCATTTTCCGTCTATACTTACTTTTATTCATTACTAGCATTACTTTTATTCATTACTAGCATTAAGTACCCGGCATTGCACGGGTATAGGAAGAGTAAGAATTTCCATTGTTATACGACCCACGTGTGCAAACATTAAATACTGGAGACAACACTTGTATTTTTAAAGAGAGTTATTCTCAATCTAAAATTACTGTGTTGAACTTATATTCAACAAAAAAAAAAATCTTGAAAATAAGAAACGAAAACAAATATTAAACTGTGGAGCCACGCGAAATTTCTTTTTCTTTGTGTTGTAAAATAATAAATTAGCAAGGGGTGTGTAAGTTTTGAAACAAATCGGATGAAAAATGTGATAGTGTATGTTAATAAAAATCAGTGAGCATAAACACACACGAATACACACACACATTCTGACACACATATTCAGTTTTATTTATATAGATTTCACTTCATCTTTTCTTTTTTTATTTCCTATCATATCCAGTCAGTTATTATTTCGTTTCACCTCCTCTCCATTATTTCTATCTTTCCTTTTATCTCCCCACTGTTGTTTCTATCTTTCCTTTTATCTCCCCACTGTTGTTTCTATCTTTCCTTTTATCTCCCCTCTATTATTTGTTCCATTCTATCCACTATTCTTTCAGCACCTTCTATTCTCTACTTTTTTTAATTGCCGGCACTTTGTTCTTTCCAAACTGGCATCAAAGATTCTTACTTTCACCACAAACCTGTCCATTCTTTCTTTCTTTCTTTCTTTCTTTCTTTCTTTCTTCCTTTCTTTCTTTCTTTAGTGATACTCCATTTCTGTTGACTTAATTTTTCAGGGCAGAGACGATACTCGCTGCCAATAATCACCTGCTTGTGTCTAGTCGTGTTATTAGAGCTGATATCAGCACCTTTGTATTGTAGCGGTTTTAATGCAACTGCTGTAACGCCTACAATGCGTCAACCACAATATAACAATACCGGAAAAGTAACTTTATATTAAAAACTATTATAACTCGTCGAAAATGGTTAAGAATACAGTTTGTGTTGATTTTTATTTCCTACACTAAAATTTTAAACCGATTCTTTTCTTAAACTGATTTTTTTTTGTTCACGAACCCTGCTTCGTCCTTCTTAAGATTTATTCCATTTAACGTTTCATTTTTATTAAACACATATTCAGTTGTTCCAAATTTAATATTAAAAGTGACTGAGCTGTTATGTTAAAAACTAGTAGCTTCAAAAATGGCTTCGTCAGAGCGATATTCTTTTAATAAATTTATTTTATTTCTATAAAAGAGCTGAATTTAAGTAAAGGTTCTCACGGAAATTTTTTAAACAGATATTCTACTCATTTTTTCTGGGGCTCTTTTCAGTTCAATGATTTCTTTTCTAATAAAATGTAATGTCGAATATCTGTATTTTTACTTAAACTTATGTCTTGAAACTGCGATATGAGCTTACAATCAAAGCCGTCTTAGCACATGGGCCTGATGGTCACATGTTTATCTGTGTAAGTTAAGTGACTTTTGTTACAGAACCCCCTTTATAAAAAATACTAAAAAAGGAATTTAATACCATGGCAAGTCACGCATATTGCGATTAATGGAAATATATATCATAATAGAAGTGCTATTTTTTTTAGAGTTGGTTCTTGAATAAAAAAGAAAGTGGAAGAATTTACGCTTTTGGTCTAGAAGACACCGGAGACCTCAAGGACTTTCTTCAAAGAGTCCGCCCACCTATATAAATGGAAAGACTCGTTTCTATTACCAGTTCAATCCACTTGCAAAGAATTTCGCTATCACAGAAAAGATCAAAGAACTGACTGGATTTTCGGTGATGAGTCTTCGCACAGTTCTAGCACAGACCCGCCGGTAAAACACTCAGTTTTATCAATAATATTTGTAACCAAGACTACTGTTGACTTTCTGTTGGAGACAATGTTATCGCATTTTTCCTCTGGTTTGATGTCATTCTTAAATTTCTCCTAGACTGAATCAATAGTTTTGAATGTTAAATTGTAGTATATTTATATTTTACTTTTTTTAAATAAATTATTTTTATTGCTATGAAACTCTAGTGTTGATAGTATTTCCTTATTCTCCTTCTCTCTCTCTCTCTCTCTCTCTCTCTCTCTCTCTCTCTCTCTCTCTCTCTCTCTCTCTGGGCTAGTCCTAAGTTTCGATTTTCATTTCAAAACAAAAAACAGCAATTCAGCTGTCTTAATTAAAGTAAATAGTTTTCTCATTCGATATTCATTTTACAAAAACAACAACAAAGAAAGTAATTTATATTACTCTTCAGATAGTTTTATGAAAAAAAAACGCGGTTTGTATTTGTGTTTTAGAATGTAATTTTCTGTTGAAGAATTTCTTTTTTCATCCAATTTCTGGTTATTGATACGACATATCAACCTCCTAGGGTTATTGATAAGCCATGAAGAAACTGAAAGTGTAGATTCTTTATCACTTGAACAACATCAGTCACAGCAGGAATATTGACATAAAGTGTTGACACGTGTAGTAATTCGCTTTTTTGTCTCTAGCGGTTTGACATTTGGTGGAGAAAATCTGATTATTGTGTTAGCAAAAAAAAAAAAAATGAAAACCATTTCGGTATACTAGAGCTGTCGGGTGAATTTAATCCTTTATTGGAAGAACATCTCAAATGTATGGGAATCCTGGAAAAAGGAATCCGTCATATTTATCTGCAAATATTTGTGAGGAATTTATTAAATTAATGGGACAACATGTTTTCGTATTATTCTTGAAGCGGTGAGCCTGTGGTAACTTTCTCGATGATCATCCACATCTTTTCACATGGAACAAAGCGTCTAACAGATATTGTTGTAGATTTTCTTAACAAGAACAAAATTCCACTATCAATAGCCGTGGCAAGTCATACAATAATGCCTCAGATATGTCTGGATGATATACTGGTTTGCATACACGGATTCATCAACTCAATGAGTTTGACATCTATGGCTCCTGTGCTGGATACAGCTGGAATTTAGCAGGAACAAAAGCAACAGAATGTTGTCTACAGACTGTAAAATTCTTTGATTTTGTTCAGTGTCTATATTCAATTTTTCTGGTTGTACTCATCCCTAAAATATAGTTACATCATCTCTAGGAAAAGATTTTGTGGTCAAGCGACTGTCTGACAAAAGATGGTCCGCACATTTTGATAATGTTCATTCTCAATGTGGGTGTTTCGAGAAAATAAAACATCTCTGGATTTTCTATCAGCTGACAATAAACATCAAGTTAATACAAGGCGAAAGGCAGTAAGATTGCGGTTTAATATTATCGACAATTTAACTTTTATTCCTGTAATTTTGCCCGAGCTTAAGGATTCGGAATTTTCACGTTAAAAACTGACTTTGTCTCACATCCAGCCTCCGAGTCCTCAAGCTCGGGCAAAAATTACTTGTAGATCTTGTATAAAGCAGAGTTCAGCTGTTGTCTAATTTTCCCCAGACAAGACTCTGCCCTTCGTCTGGGTTCCTCTCAGACAGAAAGTTTGACAAGGTTGGTTTCGAGTGGAAATCTATCAGGAAATATACCTGACTGTAAGCAGTGCCGTCTTAACAGCATTATGGGTCTCTGAGCAAACCAATGCGCGGGGGCTCCTACGGTGGATGTAGTTATATGTTTGATGGAGAACAATTAACAAATATCTTAAAGTAAATTGTGTGTTGTTATCTGAAACCATGGCATCCGGAATGCTACAACTTGCAAACAGTCCGTGTAAAATTGATTGTAACCGTAGAAGTATTTTGCTTTTTTGCACTTACGTATTTCAGTTAAAGTTAGTAAAGCTACTAACAACCACAAGATAATGTAATCCGTTTATTGGAGCTGCAACATCTTTGTGTAGTCTTGACTACTGAGCATCTGTCATTGGCCATGTTTGTAATTTCGTGGTAGGTAACTTTGTTACCAGAGCAAAACCATTGCAAGCTTCAATGTCTTGATTCATTTGTGTCAAGTATACATAGATCCTCATAAGAGATTTAACCATTGAAATACCCGGATGTCCACTATGGAATTCATTTAGTATCCGCTTTTGTAATATACTAGGTATTACAACTCATCTTGCAAACAACAGTACTCCGTTGAATAGCCAGTAAGAGTTCTGGTCTTTAAGTTGCTTTTTTTTATTTCTGCAATAAACATGTTTTGTACAGCTTTTTTGTTTATTTCTTCCAGGGTAACTTGTAATACATGTACTACATTGCATAATAAATTTTTAATTTCTATTTCACTTTTTTTAATCCTGCAATATGTCCTCAAACGGTTCACTGTTTTTTTTTATATATCAATCTTGATAATCCATAAACTGATAAACTGCATCTGGCAGCAAGAACTCTGACTGGGAGGTTGTGAGGAGCATGGAACCACCTCTTAATTGTTGTTGTTCCCAGGTTCACCCTAACTTAGAATTATAGCACCTGTTAGGGTCCCAGCTGTTGGCAAATAGTTAACCCTCAAACTGGGGTCGAAACACTATGAAAGTATAAAAATACCTTTAATAAAATATATATAAAAAATAGACTTTTATAGAAAAATATACATTGTTGAAGGAAAAATATTACCAAGAATACATTTTTGAAAAAAAAAGATTATTACCCAAACACATTTTTGAAGGATTAAAATTATTCCCAGTAAAACATTTTTGCATACAAAACAAGAAGACATTTTCAGTTTTCTAAATTAAAAAGAATATAAACAAAAAATTTTCATTAAAATCTGACGAAATCAACCTTCTTCCTATAACCGAACATTAAAAAATACATTAAATAACCCACAGAGGTTGATATGCCGTTAAACAAAATTCAAACTCAAACTCCAACTAATTTGCGCAAGGGTGTAGATATCTTTTTACTAGCTCAAAGCATTACTTCTTCCTGAAATCTTCGAAGCCGTGTTGCTTGACTATTTCCATGTAGGATCCAAACTCTAGCCAGCCATTAGCTCTATTCAGTGTCGGCGTATATTCATCATTAATAATTAATTACTATTAAGAAACGAGTTTTCATGTACTTCTTCACTCAACTTCCAAGTTTCTTTGTGATGTTTACTTAAAGATGGCAGCTTGATTGCTAGCCATGTTTTTACTTCATTTTTTTAATATTCTGTTTCCTTTCTCTCTGTTTACGTTCACAACATTCATTTTCTTCAATTATTTTCTCGCTGGTCAGTCCATTTACCTATTATATTTTAATTGTTTTTCTTTTTCATATTTTACCAATATTTTCAGTTTTAGTTTTGATTATTACATGTTCATTGTTCAAATTACTCGCACCCCTTAAAAGTTGTATCCTCATCAATCAATAATTTTACAATATCTTGTTTTTGTTTGGTGGTTTTATCTTTCTTATGACCCATGGCAATCTTTATTTACCTGAAATTAAAAGGCATTTTCAGTAAATCTACTGTTATATTTATCTAATGTAATATACGAGACTCAAGATGCATAATACAATCACGCTCCACCAAATAGGCTATTATAAAACATTCTATAAGCGACTAGAAGTTACTATAAACTGAAATTCCCATGGTGTATTTGTACGTGTATCCTAAAAACTATATCAATATTGATTTGTTAATACCAATTTTATTGTGAAAACATTGACTTCCATAATCAAAATATGATAGAAAGATGCGTGAGGCTAAGCAGTCAAGCAGGCAGCCGTATTTCAAGCCTTCGACGTTGACCAGAGCAGAAGGCAAAACTCGACCTTCGACATCGAGTCTGGCAGACATACAAAAAGTTTTCTTGTGGGTCTGGGAACGCTTTCTTTCTCTATCTCTGTTGATCTCCGCCTGGCTTTTCTCTTTCTATCTACTTTTGTCTTTTTCGTTTGATTTTTCTTTTTTTTGGGGGGGGGGGGCATTCACTTTTTCGCTTTGTTTGGAATTTTCATATAAATTATTCTTTATGTTACTTTCTGTGATATTCTCTCTCTCTCTCTCTCTCTCTCTCTCTCTCTCTTTGCTCTTTTCTTTCTATCTCTTTCTCTATGCTATTCTTTATCTGGAGGTATATGGTCTTCTTCTTCTTCTTCTTCTTCTTCTTCTTCTTCTTCTTCTTCTTTATCTCTCTTGCTCCCCTCCCTCTGTGCCTTTCTCTTTCTGTTATTTTTTCTACATTTCTGTAACTTTCCCTGTCCCGTTCTATGTGTGTCTTTCTTTTTCTCGCTGTTCTCTTTTCCATTTGTTCATTGTGAATTTCTTTCGCTTTCTATGCCATTATCTGACTATTTCTCTCTTTCTGTTTTTCTCTCTCTCTGTGTCACTCCTTCCCTTTGTGTGTGTGTGTGTGTGAGAGAGAGAGAGATAGATAGAGAGAGAGAGTGAGTGAGTGAGTGAGTGAGTGAGTGAGTGTCTCTGTCTTTTTCAAAGTCATTTTTGTGCCTTTTTTCTCCTTCCCTCAGTGAGTAGTATTCTATCAGCGTGCGTATCTTTGCTTGTGGGCTCGCTTACTCGTCCGCCATCTTTGCCATTGTCGCTTTATTTTTTTGCTATTAACTTTCTCTCTCTTGTTCGGTGTTATTCTTTCTTTATCTCTTTCTTTTTCCGTTCTAGTTCTTTCTCGACACCTTTCTTTCACTTTCATTCTGTCTCTATCTGTCTGTTTTGCTTTCATTTTCTCTTTCTTTTCTTCTCTCATTATTTTCTCTTTTTCGCTATTGTTCTTTATGGAACTTTCTTTGTGCTTCTCTCTACATATTTGTCTCTCCTTCAATTCTCATATGAGCCACTTTCTCTCAGTTGATTTTTGTTTTCTTCGTGCGCCTTATCTCTCTCGGTCTCTTTGTCTCCCTTCGTTGTACTCTTATTTTTTGCTCATTTTATTAAAAAAATCATTATTCTACATTATTCTATATCATATATATATCAGATCAAATAAAAGGCAAACATTGTGCCTGCTTATTTTTAATAAAACCCGTTCATATTCACTGATAATCTTTCGCCATAATTGAAGAATGTTGGAAATAAGGTGTAACTTTGATATATGATTTTATTATTCCTTTCTCGATGTTCCCAAGTACTTTCAATCTCTTTCTGAGATCATCCTCAGGGGTGTGAGTTGTGGTAACAAAAATAACCTCAAAACTGTGTTGCTAACTCGGAAGGAGATTGAAAGTACTTGCGAACATTATGAAATGAATGATAATAACATCTGTCAACGTTATAGCTCATTTCTTACATCTTTCAGTTATAATACACGAAAGATTATCCGTGAGTATGAACTGATTTTATTAAAAATAAGCAGACACAATGTTTTCACAATCAACTGTGATCCATACATAATAATCGGGGTGGTTAGAGTCTGGAGAGTTAGCTGACCAGATGTAAGGCATGATGTGGTCACTGAAATTTTCTGATAGCCATGATTGCGCGGCTGTTGCTAGAGATAGCGACTTCCAGCAGCCACCCTCTTGTCACAGTGTAGCCCTATCTTTTCAAGTCATTTGATGTTGGTTTCCGTGTTGAGTCTGAGGCTCTCACCAACAAACTCTGGAGTTCTTTTCCTATCAGAACGATCACAGTGAATATTCCGAGCTGCCGTATCTTCATAATCACAATTAGACTCTTTACGAATCTTTTGCACTATTCTCAGATTAACACCCAAACGTTCTAAAATTGTTGTATTGGAGCTTTCGGCTTGAATGCCAAGCAGTACAGCATACTATCTGCGTCATAGTGTTCTTTTTATCACAGATAGTGTCCAACTGACCCAGTTAAACTGTGCAGTTAACAAAATGAAAAACAAGCAAAGCGCATGCGCGAAATAAAAAATATAAAATGGCTGCAATTTAACTATTGCACCTTGTGTGTGTGCATATATGTGTGTGTGTGTGTGTCTCAGTGTGTGTGTATAATATTTGTTATCCTAATGATAAAAATCATTTATTTATAGAATATGTCTTCATTTTTCAGTATAATATCTTGCTTGTTCAATGCGCTTAATTTAGTTGGGTATATTTATGTGAAATTAATATAACTACACGCTAGGGTAAAATTTACTGATCCACTCCTCTCTCTCTCTTTCCCTCTACTCTCTCCCTCTCTCTCTCTCTCTCTCTCTCTCTCTTTCCCTCTCCCTCTCTCTCTCTCTCTCTCTCTCTCTCTCTCTCTATATATATATATATATATATATATATACATATATATATATATATATCACTTCAAAAGTAATGCCTCTGTTTACTTCCCACAATATCACCAGAGCTTGCTGGTGGTAAGGCAGTTGAGTTTTGACTATCTTGCCAATAACCCATAAGTTTTTGTCTTGTTGCAAATAGCAGTCTAGCAAAATAGTGTCTGACATAACAGATATAAGACGCAGAAATGTGCCACTGAATTCCTACATACGGAAAAAATTATGCACTCATCCGCCTTTCATCGACATTCGCTGAACGTTTAGACAAACCAAAAAGTGGATAAGAGCTCAGTTAGACACGGGATTATGACTACAGCAGTGGCCGATCGAGATATGCTAAACAAGCCCCATTTACTAGCGCGGCATGTAGGCTCCTATCCATGGCTTGCAAGCAATGCAAAGTTAGTGATGGCGACTATGGGGAAAATTATTGTTTGCAACGGGAAAGTTGCTCTGTTCAATGGATCTAGTTTTCGTGGAAATCAACTGGGGGGCATTTCATTCATAATTTCTTTATTCCCCCACTCCCTCCTTCTAAATACAAACATACGTACGCGCGCACAAAGAGAGGAATCAACCATACTCCAACTATCATATAAACTGATTACATCATGAAAATTACTATAAAGAAAATGCGAAATGTGAAAAGCGATAGTTAATAGCTGACACCTCTTGAAGAGGGGATTGAACAGTTGCAAAAAAGTTAATCTATGAAACTTTACAGTCGGGGTACTGTATATAATATCAATCAGCTAAGTGACAAATTCTATTTGCATTAATCCTATATATATATATATATATATATATATATATATATATATATAATAAATGGAACATTGTCTCTGTGTGTCGGTGTGTGTGTCTGTGTGTCCGTTACCTATAGACTCCAAAACGCCGAACCAATTTTCTTGAAAATTTACACTTGTACTATAAGCGTCTGCGAGTGTTCTTAGCTAGGTTTTGTGTCGAGGTACACCCGATAAATATCGATAATCGAAAAAATCGGGTCATCGAAGGAGTGGTCCGATTTTAATCAAATTTGATCCACTCATAAACAAAGACATAAGAAACGATATTCAGAAGTTTCAAGGTTGCAGTTCTCACAATAGCGCACAAAGAGAGGAATAAACCATATTCCAACAATCATATAAACCGATTACATCATGAAAATTACTATAAAGAAAATACAAAATGTGAAAAACGATAGTTAATAGCTGACACCTCTTGAAGAGGGGATTGAACAGTTACAAAAAAGTTAATCTATGAAACTTTACAGTCGGTGTACTGTATATGATATCAATCAGCTAAGTGACAAATTCTATTTGCATTAATCCTACATATATATATATATATATATATATATATATATATATATATATATATATATATATATAAGCTAAACTTATATAATAAATGGAACTTTGTCTGTGTGTGTGTGTGTGTGTGTGTGTGTGTGTGTGTGTGTGTGTTACCTATAGACTCCAAAACGGCTGAACCAATTTTCTTGAAAATTTACACTTGTGCTATAAGCGTCTGCGAGTGTTCTTATCTAGGTTTTGTGTCGAGGTACACCCGATAAATATCGATAATCGAAAAAATCGGGTCATCGAAGGAGTGGTCCGATTTTAATCAAATTTGATACACTCATAGACAAAGACATAAGAAACGATATTCAGAAGTTTCAAGGTTGCAGTTCTCACAATAGTGCAGAAAATCGATTATATATATATAAAAGGCAAGATGTTTGTGAGTGTGTCTGTTTATCTGCCAGTATGTCTGTATTTTTTTCAGCCCTTTTATTTTAGTTTTTGCTTCGGGTTTGACTCGACGTAGGTAAAATTGTAGTTCTTAGTCTCAATTTAGTTTATGACGAAAAAAACTTATTTGATATCTATACCAGGACATCAAAATTTGACTTACATCCATTTATTTTTCTTTCAGTCTACGGTTTCTCTTTAACTGGAAACAGCTATTGCTTTTTAGTCTTTTGTGCCAACGTCCAAAGAGTCTGCGCTCCAGGACCATGAATTAGTTTTAAAGCTTTCATTACACCCGAGCAACGCCGGGCTATACTGCTAGTATATATATATATATCTGCAGACAAGCCTGTTTCGCTGTATCACTGCTCTTCAGTACAGCTAGTTTAGCTTCAAGCCGGGATGGAAATCCGATATATCCAAATAAAGAAGGATGAAAAATAAAATTGCAACGTTCAAAACATTAATTTAAAACAGTGCTCAATATAAAAATAGTGCAATGAATCTTTATTATTAATTATTACATGAAAACATATAAAATACTACTACAAAACTATATTTTGTTTCGACATTAAAAGATCAATGTCTCATCAGGTAGTAAATAATGATGGTAACTGACGGTAAATGATGGTAATAAATGTTTGTACTACTGTCTTTATAATATTGTGTTTATTCAACACTATTCCATCTTTGTGTCATTATTTCTGGCCCCAACGTACCCCAAAAACTTGATGACGAGGTCACAACAGTAATGATGTCAATCTTTGAACGGAGAGGATAATCCAAATAGATCTATTTAATATAAACTATTAAAAAGAAAGATCTATACAGAGAGCTCAATGGATACTATCCAGAGCAATATGATACACCTTGGATGATGTGTTGAGTTTTTGTTGATATCATAACCGCCTAAGATAATATGTTATGTTTTCTTTTTATATATATATATATATATGTGTGTGTGTGTGTGTGTGTGTGTGATGACATTCTACTGCGTAACGATTAGTCACCATGTATTGACAGTTTTTATGTCCACATTGTTATATCTACCTAGCTATTTATATATATTTATATGTGTGTATATGTGGACGTATGTGTGAAACAAAAATTAGGTTTCTGCAAAATAAGTGAGCATTTAATTTTATTTTATATATATATATATATATATATATATATATATATATATATATATATTAGGAGATAATTAAAAGATACAATAGAGCATTCACGTCTATGAAATACTCAGAATTACAGAAGTTTCTATAATACAAAAGAAACAACCCACATGAAATAAAATATCGTTCACCATAAGAGAAAGTCTCTTAAATGACGTATAAAATATTTAATATGCGTAAAAGATATAATAATGCTTATAAATAATTGAGGCATTAACTTTACGTACAGTCAAGTTCCGAGTAACGGTTTGACACATTACGGTAATTTTAGATGAATTTTAAATTCCTCTGTTCTCTGAAAACAATGCCAGCATGTAGCCAACAAAATCGTGTCTACTGACAACACTAATTTCTTGATAACAACTGAGGTACTAGACAGCTTGGTTTGTTAGTTTGTTTTGTTTTTTGTTTGTTTGCTTTTTAATTTTTTAATCATTTCACCCCAAATAATGCGATAATGCCACAAAGACGACAGGCCTACTTGAACAAAAGGAAAAGAAAATATAAACTTCAGACAGTTTATCCAAATATTTGATCTAGATGTACCACATCCAGGATGTGCGTTATGGTTCAGTGGATATCGGCTCGGAACGAGAAACCAGGGAGCCGAGTTCAAATTCCAGTTGAATCCAACGCGCAAATACCCTTGGGAAAGGTAGTGATCCGTCTCTTCCTTCCAGTTATCGGTTAAATAGCAGGACAGACTGGGTTCTATAGCCTTGGTCGGCAACCAGTCTACCGCAGAAAGTAATGGCAACCTACTGCGGGATAATCTTCTGCCCAGTCAGTCATGTCTCTTTCGAGACATGATCGCCTAAGCGTGTTTCACGTATGGCACTTAACTGACTGACTGTACAACATCCTATTCGTAAATTAACAAATAAATAAATAAAAAGGAAGCATACAGACAGTGTCGGTTATATATATATATATATATATATATATATATATATATTTATATATATATATATATATATAATTCTTGCTGACTGAATATACCTCATATATATGTGGGTGCAAATAAAGATGCACTTTCAAAAATATTGGATATCCAACGAAGAATCTTTAATATTATTGATTCTAACTTGGTATATCGGCTTCAGTCACTTTTCTACCGTTTCTTCTCTGTGCCTTTTTTTAAATTAATACTTTTATAGTAATTGTTCTGATGAACTAACCATCCAGATAAATTGTATATAAATAATGATACATTAACTTTTCCTAGGTTCTAGTTTCGTCTGACCGTTTTATACATTACGTCATTTTAGATTAATTTAAATCCCTCTCTTCTCCTAAAACAATGCCAGCTTGTAGCCAACAGAATCTTCTCTACAACTCTGACAACAATGATAAAATAAAAAGAAAATATAAATTACGGTTTATCCACGTCATTGGTCCCGATATACAACATCGTATTAGTAAATTGGTAAAAATTAAGGTAAATTTTTGTTTTGTTCTTACCCCGTCAAATCTTTCCTAAACTTCCTTAACCCTCTAGGGCCATTCGTATCATATTTGATACAGTATTTCCCTATAAGGAAACATTTGGTATTTCCCTATACGGAAACATTTGGTATTCATTGACTGAGAAGTCAGTACTGCTTTCATTTGAAATTTATAAAATATTTCTCTTAAAAAAATTTTCAGGAAAATATTTCTTTCAAGGCTTGTTTTCATACTGTATCAAATATGATACGAATGGCCCTAGAGGGTTAATTACGTGCAAATGTATATGCTGGAATCAAATTGATAATTGTTTATTGAAGAGACCTACCATTTTTCCTGTTTTCGACCACAAAAGACGGACTATATGTCACCCCTTACTACCATTTTCAAATCTGATTCACCGCTGAATGACTTGGGGTGTACGATACTTATTACGGCCCGTGTACTTCTTTTGAGCGATTAGTCCGCGATTTGTTTGAGTTTGGAACTCAATTTCTGCGCATGCAGAGCAAAAAGGAAGGCAAATTGGTCGAAAAATCGCCAATCTACGCGTGAAGTCATTCAGCAGTGAATAACATGTTTTGAACCGTGGTTACGGGGTGAGATAAACAGCGAAAAGAAGTTTGATATTTTTCTGGTTGTAAAATTGAAAAAAGTTAGGTTTCGTCAATAAACAATTATCGATTTGAGTTCAGCATTTACTTTTTTACGGAAATAAGGATGTTTTCGAAAGATTTGAAGGGGTAAAAGGCCTTCGGGGAACAAAACAAAAAGTTACCAAAATAAAAAATAAAAAGGAAACAGCAGATACATGATGTCGGTTATATTTAACAAAGCTTCTTTCTTTTTTTTTTTTAATCATATCACCCCGAGCAAGGCGGTAACGCCACTGATGTGGCGGGGGCTACGTAAGAGTGAAAAGATTGGAAAAGAGAAAACTGGAAACCACATCCTAAACAGGGAACAAAGGATGAGCCTCTACACCTGTTCAATAGAAGTGGGTGGAGGTGAACCGGGCGATAGTTTAGTCTATCTACTCCAATTGAAAAAAAAGTGAAAAGATTGGAAAAGAGAAAACCGGAAACCACATCCTAAACAGGGAACAAGAGATGAGCCTTTACACCTGTTCAATAGAAGTGGGTGGAGTGTGAACCGGGCGATAGTTTAGTCTTTCTACTCCAATTGAAAAAAAAAAGTGAAAAGATTGGAAAAGAGAAAACCGGAAACCACATCCTAAACAGGGAACAAGTGATGAGCCTTTACACCTGTTCAATAGACGTGGGTGGAGTGTGAACCGGGCGATAGTTTAGTCTATCTACTCCAATTGAAAAAGAAACTTGGGGGTCAACTAGACAATGACCAGGCAAAAAAACGAACAAGGAATTTAACAGGACGTTTTTTTAAAAATAAAAAGGACAAAGTTATTCACCGGTCAAAGAAATTTCTTTGAAAAAATGTCAAGAACACCCGTTCAAACAACCATGAAACTATTTTAAAATTTCCCACAAATAATAAAACAAAATAAAATCAAAGCAAAAGTATAACTTACTTTTAAGAATATTGCAAAGCTAATCCTAAACCCAAACGAAGGTGTACAACGCCAGTAGAGAAAAAGAATTATTTTATCTTTTGGCTGAGGGGTGGTGGGGGTCAACTAGACAATGACCAGGCAAAAAACGAACAAGGAATTTAACAGGACTTTTTTTTTTTTTGCTGCCTAAATGTTGTGGCGAAATCTTCGTCACCAAGTTGTTGTGGCCTGTTAGGCCAGGTATAAAGACACGGAAACAAGAAGGTAGGTTCAGTGTATTAGAATAACAGAACATATATACAAATACGAGAGTTAGTAGTCAGCAAATAGAAGAGTACGTCCAAACTGTAAAGTTACGCTGCTTCTAGACTGTCTCTCGACTGTCTCTCAGCTGCCTCCCTGCTACTTCCTCGGAAATCACTCAGGTTAGTATTTATTGATGGAGGAAGAGAACATTCCTATAGATAGGACACCATAGCACTAAATGTGCCTCATTACGTGTCCCAGAAACTTTAGGTGTCCTTTCCTGAGGTTAAGTATAAGTATCTTTTTCGTTTCCATCCTCTCCGAACCTTGCCATTACTTACATGTTCGGTCCATGGTATCCTAAGCATCTTGGATACGTAATGACGAAGGATAGCTTGGAGAATCTAATACTCACAGGAGAGATAGGGGAAAAAAGAGACAGGGGAAAGCAACGTGAGACGTACTTGATGAGCTTGAGCACGTGGATATCAGAGCAGGGTTTTGAGAGAGATTCCAAGATAAGAGTTAAGAGGATAGGGGAATATGGAGGGTGGGTCATGATCGCCAACGTCCTGAAGGAACACGGCACATAAAAGAAGAAGTGAAGAAAAAATATACCTCATATAGATGCCCTTTCAAAAATATTAGAGGTTAAAGAATATCCAAAAAAGAATTTTCATTGTTATTGGTTCTGACTTAGCATCTCGGCTTCAGTCACTTTTCCACCGCCGTAATGTAACTTTCCTTGTGCCTTTTTAATAAATATTTTTATAGTAACTATTCTGATGGACTTACCATCCACAAACAAATTGTACATATGAGAATTAGTTAGTAATATATAGAGACTTGAGGTATTATGGAGGTTGTAAGAAGAACAGTAAGTAAGAATGGGTTGTTTTGGTGTAATAAATACTGTAAAATATTTGGGTGTTGAGCTAAATTTAAGATGACGGATTGAAGGCAAGCCTTCCCCTATTCACCTCTTGGCCTTATATCAAAATAAATATTACTCTTCTCTATCGTACCTAGACTTTATGAATTTAAGCGCAGTACAAGGTTGGCTTTAAGGTCTCATCATTTTACAGTCAAAATGGCTAGTTGTAACCATAAGTTGCATGATAACAGTTTCTTCTATAGCACTTCAAGCTTCTTGCTTCCGAGTCAACTTTGATTTTCAAAAATTTAAATGCAACGGAAATCATTATCTTCTATCTTCTTCCTTTCCGTTATTTTATTGTTCGCTTTCCTTAATAGATTTTCTCTTATATTCTCTAATAATTAATAACCCCCTTTCATCTTAATGACTTTATTGCCTTGCTTGGGGGGGGGGGGGCATAATAAAAATACCTTTTAATCCGATTCTTGTGAGTGAGCCTAGTTGAGAACTTTTCAGCACCTCCTCGTATTATGCTTTGTTAAAGTACTCAATGTTTTTCTTTCCTTATTTCGGTTGGTCATTTTCTCTTTTTTTGCATGGAAACCATCATTTCCTCATATATCTTCTATCGAAAATGAAGTACTGCTGGTAAGAACTGCCCACTCTTCACGTTTCAGTCTCTGTAGGGTCCAAAAGCGCCTACATGTTCTTGTGGTTGATGAATTATTTCCACCCTACAACCCCTTTCTGTTATAACTCGTTTTCTCTTGGTTATAATATAAAGTCTTTCTCAGGCACTCACTGTGACGTTTGTAAGAAATATTCCGAATACTGACTCTAATGATATTTATTGAACAAATCTACAAATTTGGCGCACATCTAAAAATTGAGGATGGGGAAGGCTGGTTGTCATCTATCTTATACTTAAACTAAGATATCCACAATCACTGACCCAAACTGATACTGGTCGTAAGGGCAGAGTATGTACTGCAACCACAGAATCAGCTGTTTGTCTAGGATTATCTTGCCTTATGCTATAACTTCGTTTCTCTTGGTTATAATATAAAGTTTTGCTTAGGCATTCACTGTGACGTCTATAAGAAATATTCTGAAGACAGACTCCAATGATATTTATTGCCCAAATATATACAAATATGGCGCATGTCTAAAAATTGAGGATTGGGAAGGTTAGTCGTCATCTGACTTGTCCTAAGTTATTCGCGATCACTGACCCAAATTGATACGGATCGTAAGGGCAGGATATGTACTGCAACAATAGAATCAGCTGTTTGTCTAGGATTATCTTGCCTTATGTTATAACTTCTTTTCTCTTGGTTATAATATAAAGTCTTGCTTAGACACTCACCGTGACATTTGTAAGAAATACTCTGAAGACAGACTCCAGAGGTGTTTTTATGACTCACAGGAGTTCTTCATTTAAGCGTCTAGTCTAGTTCATTTCATCACCGGTGCTCTATTATTTACTTTCACGATTTACTTTACAAGACTTTCCCACCGACGAAAAGTTGCAAGAGTCCCATCGCTTTATCGTTATTTCCATGGAAAGTATTCAGACGAACAACATTTTACCTGTTCTCCCCTTCACAACAAAAGGCTGTCATGCCACGCATATTGTAACGAGCCACCCTAATTTCCCTTGTATCTCATTAGTAAGAACTGGAACAGCTTTTTCTCACGAACCGTTACTTTATGAAATCGACTTCCAAAATTATGCTTTCCCGACTACTACAATTTTAATCTGTTCAAGTCTAGGCTTAACCGGTATATTTCTCACATATGTACAAAAAGAGTTCCTATTACTCCCCAAACATCTACCTAGAGTGTCTTTTGGGCCTTGTACAGAGTGAACATTATTGTAAAAAAAGTTCATGAAACTTGTTTCATAATCTTCTTTAAGCATATTCATACACCCTCGCTGGTCGCCAAGATAATTGCGCAACTTGACCCACACAAAGCGAGCGCCGGTGACGGAATCCCAGTCATAGTACTGAAGAAATGTGCCCCAGAACTCTCCTCTGTCCTCTCTAAACTCTATAACCTCTGCCTATCTGCTTCCTGCTTTCCTGCCTGTTGGAAGTCCTCTTGAGGAGTTCCTATATTTAAGAATTCTGGCGAACCCCGCCAATTACCGTCCTATTAGTCTCCTTCCAATCTTTGGCAAAGTTTTCGAAGCCATTATCAACGCCGAGGTGATTCAGCATCTTATGGCCAACGGGCTTCTCTCTGACAAACAATATGGGTTTCGCTTCACCAGGTCTACTGCTGATATGCTAACGACCATTACCAAGTACATATACCAGGCACTCGACAAGAATGGTGAAGCCCGAACCGTTGCCTTGGATATCTCCAAAGCATTCGACAGGGTCTGGCATGCTTGCCTCTTGTGCAAACTGCGGAGCTATAGGATAACTGGACATCTGTTTGACCTCATCTAGTCTTTCCTCTCTAACCGCACATTGAAGGTGGTATTAAATGGGCATGCCTCCCAAAACTACCATACGAACGCGGGCGTCCCTCAAGGTTCTATCCTAGGTCCCACGCTCTTTCTGATCTACATTAATGATCTCCCCGACACCATTAGATCCCAAGTTGGCATGTATGCCGACGACACAACAATCTACTCCCGCATCGATCAGAAACCAGGTCTGGACGACAAAGTGAACCTCGCTGCAGGACTTGAAAGGGACCTCCAATCCGTAGTGGCCTGGGGTAGGAAATGGTTGGTAAATTTCAATGCCTCTAAAACAAAGCTGTTATCAACTAATCACCATAGACAATCGCATCTACCTCCCATTAGCATGGGACAGGCTAGCCTCCCAGAGAGTAAAATACTACGCCTCCTTGGCCTTACACTCTCGGCGGACCTCAAATGGAATGACTATATTGAATCCATTGCCAAATCTGCTGCTATGAAAGTCGGCTCCCTGTGCAGGGCCCGGAAATTCTTCCCACCTGAATCTATTCTGCACATATACAAATCTACCATCCGCCCGTATATTGAATATTGCTGCCATATCTGGTCGGGTGCCCCTGCTGCTCTCCTTGGGCTTCTTGACAAAATACAAAGGAGGATCTGTAACGTGGTTGATACTGACTTGGCAGACCGGCTGCAGCCGCTCTCTCACCGGCGTGATGTGGCTTCCCTGTGCCTCTTCTACAAGTACTTTCATGGCTTCTGCTCCGATGAGCTTAGATCACTGGTGCCGCCTAAGCACGAATTTACACGAGATACTAGATTAGCAACTAGGTCCCACCCTTTTACAGTTAAACAAATAAGATGTAACCGTAAATTCTACTCCAACAGCTTCTTTTCTCGCGCTTCCCGCCTGTGGAACTCCCTTCCACAAGTCTGCTTTCCCGACAGTTACAATCTCCAGGTGTTTAAATGTAGGGTCAATAGACACCTCCTATCACATTAACTCCCAACTATTCTCACAACACTCTCATCTACCCAACCCTCATTCTCGGTATCCTTACCCGCCTATCACCCACCCTCTGTCATTTCCTATATTTAATCAGCCTTTCTCCACTCTACGTAGCCCCCTGCACAGTAGTGGCAGTGACATGCCTTGCTCGGGGTGAAACGCTTATAAAAAAAAAATATAAGAATATGCGATTATTCTTTGCTGTCGAAAAGACAAAATATTGTTTGTACAAATTCTCATCTCAGATGTTTGTAACGTTCTTTTCTCCCGAGAATTTGATCATCACAAAGAATTCGTTATTTGCTTTATTTACAGAAAATGAAATATCCCGGTTGATAAAACGCGCCCATTTTCTAAAAAACAAAATTGCCTTTGTTTATGAGTGAAATAAAAATAAAATCTAGGATTGTATTTGAGAGATTTTTGAGAATCGGAGGATCTTTTCTGTTAATTCATGCCAAAATTCACCACGAAATGTTAATTCACCTTAAAATATAAAGAATTTTATATTTACTAAAATTCACACTGAATTCTCCAAGAGTGATGGCCTTCCATTACACTCCGGTTGGGTTAACCTTTGCGATCGCCCCAAATATTGGCAACTCGGCTGTCCTTTTTCTATGTGTGTGATTTCTGCTCGCGATCACCCGGATAAACCAGCAAAAAACATATTTTCTCTTAAGTACCTCGAATAATCCGTACTTACAAAATGTAATTTTTCATTTTAAGTTGTTACTGAGCAAGCTAAAAAATTATGAATTACAATTTGTCATTTTAAAACAATGTCAAAACTTTATTAAAAAACAAAAGTTGATTTAAAATGTTTGATTTATTGGGGTGAATAATGTAAACGTTATTTATCACAAATAACTTTACATAATTTCGGGTGAATTAACAAAAGATACCAACTGGATATTTTAGAAATTAGTATACGTTGTTCTAAACGCAAAAAGAAGCTCAAAATATCAAAATAAATAAACACTCTAAAAAGCTTTACAGTTATTTAGTTTGGTTCAAAACAGCCAAGATATTTATTGCTTTCACTAAGAAAGGAATCACTATTACTTAGAAAGGAATCACTAATAGAAATGAATCACTATTAAAAATGAATCACTATTATTTGGAAAGGAGTCGCTATTACTGAGAAAGGAATCGCAATTAAAAAGGAATCACTATCCTGTTCATATCTGCTCTTAATGAGTGCAAGAGAAGCCTAAATGACGCCAAACGGTTGTTTGCTGAGAGAATGCGACAGCGCATAGCTGACCGCAAGTTTGGCTCCAAGGACTATTGGAGGATTTGCAAACGAGTGCTCAACAATAGGAAATCCTCAATACCTCCTTTAATCCATGAGTTTGAGGTTCTCACGTCATCTGCGGACAAAGCTGAGTGCTTTGCCCACAGATTCTCATCCAACTCCACATTTGACTCGTCCGGAGTACACCCACCCGACTTCCCTATTAGAACTGAGACCAAACTGCACGACGTATATATTACCCCGACAGTAGTATCCCGAGTAATTTCAAAACTCGACCCCCATAAGGCGTGTGGAGACGATGGAATCCCGGTGATATTCCTTAAGACGTGTGCTCCTGAACTTTCCCCTGTCCTCTCTAAACTATTTAACTACTGCCTTTCTGCTTCCTGCTTTCCTGCATGCTGGAAGTTCTCTTCAGTCGTTCCTGTATTTAAGAATTGTGGTGAACCCTCGGACCCATCCAACTATCGCCCTATCAGTCTTCTACCGATATTCGGGAAAGTATTCGAGGCCATAATCAATGCTGAAATAGTTCATCATCTCACTGTCCACAAACTCTTCCGCTTTGCCAGGTCCACGGCCGACCTGCTAACAACCGTAACGGAGTATATGCTACAGGCCCTTGATGAGTCTGATGAGGCTCGCGCGGTTACTCTGGACATCTCCAAGGCTTTTGACAGGGTTTGGCACTCTGACCTCCTATGCAGACGACGGGGTTATGGTATTACCGGTTGCCTGCTTGACCTAATCCAATTTTTCTTAAATAACCGCAAAATGAAGGTCGTTTTGAATGGGCGTGCCTCTTCGTCCTACAGCACGAATGCTGGTGTCCCACAGGGCTCTATCCTGGGCCCGACGCTCTTCCTTATTTTCATCAACGACCTCCCTGATGAGATCAAGTCTCAAGTAGGCATCTACGCAGATGACACTACAATATACTCCCGCACCAGTAAGAAACCTGTCGTGGCGGACAGACATAATCTCGCAGCTGACCTTGAACGGGATCTACACTCTGTGGTGAACTGGGGCAAGAAGTGGCTTGTCAACTTCAACTCATCCAAAACCAAGCTGTTGTCTGTCAACCATTACAGGCAACCTCTCCTGCCTCCCATAAGCATGGACCAAGCGATTCTCCCGGAGAGCAATACACTATGCCTCCTCGGACTTACCCTGTCCTCAGACCTCAAATGGAACCACTATATTGAATCCATAGCAAAATCTACTGCTGAGAAGGTTGGGTCACTATGTCGATCCAGGATGTTTTTTCCGCCTGAATCCATCCTGCATATATACAAGTCAACCATCCGTCCGTGCATGGAGTACTGCTACCCTTTATGGTCAGACGCCCCTGCCATTCTCCTCAGTGTTCTTGACAAGCTCCAAAGGAGAGTCTGTAATGTGATAGGTACTGATCTGGCGGCTCGACTGCAGCCACTTCCCCATCGTCGAAATGTGGCCTCTCTTTCTTCTATAAATACTTTCATGGCTTCTGCTCGGACGAACTTAAGTAACTGGTGCCTCCTCAACAGGTGTTTACTCGTGCAACCAGACTGGCAACTAGGTCCCACCCATTGACAGTCATGTTAGCCAAATGCAGACGACAATTCTACTCCTGCAGCTTCTTCTCTCGCACTTCCCGCCTGTGGAACTCGCTCCCGTATTCTTGCTTTCCTGACGGCTACAACCTCCAGAAATTTAAATGCAAAGTCAATAGTCATCTACTAACCATTGGACTCTAGCTCCCTCCCCACCCCCGTATAACCTTCCATTTCTCTCCACCTATGCATCTGTCCTTGCACCTGCTTTCTTAGCTTTCTATTGCTCCTTTCTAACCAGTTTGTACTCCTCACTCTTTTCTAATTAATCTTTTTATAGTTATGTAACCCTCTGCACATCAGTGGCATTACTGCCTTGCTCGAGGTGAAATGATTAAAAAAAAAAAAGAATCACTATTAGAAATGAATCACTATTACTTAGAAATAAATCACAATTAAAGAGGAATCACTATTACTAAGGAAGTAATCGCTATTAGAAAGGAATCTCTGTTACTTAGAATAAAATTACTATTAGAAAGGTATTACTATTACTTGAAATGGAATCACTATTGCTTAGAAAGGAATCACTACTACTTAGAATGGAATTACTAATACTTAGAATGGAATCACTATTACTTAGAATGGAATTACTATTACTTAGAATGGAATTACTATTACTTAGAATGGAATTACTATTACGTAGAATGGAATTACTATTACTTAGAATGGAATTACTATTAGGTAGAAGGGAATCACTATTACTTAGAAAGGAGTCATTGCTGGATGCAATGTTACACGCCATGAGACTATCATGCTCGGTCTCATCCTTTGCGTTATTGATACTAGAATTCTTAAACGGCTTAATCACGCTATCACTTCTTATTTTATCACCACGAATCATTAACCCCTCATAAACTGCTCATCAAGCAACATAATTAAAATCTTCCTGCTGCATTCAGCTGATTCATTCGTTCCACATGTACACCTGAGCATGCATCAGTCTTTTTCCTCGTTCGGTTCAGTCCTCGCATTACAAGGCTTTTGCTTTTATTAATCGATAACGCAATGTTGTATAACCAGTTTCATCTTCTAAACTATTCTCGAATTGGATCATCTTTGCTTTAAAAATTATCATATTTGTAGAACCCGATATTCCTTCAATATCTGTTTATATTTCTGAGATAAGATATTTGTTGTGGCGAATCTTCGTCGCTAAGTTGTTGTGGCCTGTTAGGGGCCGGAAGTAAGACACGGAAAGAAGAATGTAGGTTCAAATAGTGTATTAGAATAACAGAACATATATTAAAAATGCGAGTGTTAGTAGTCAGCAAACAGAAGTGTAAGTCCGAACGGTATAGTTACGCCTCGACTGTCTCAAGACTGCCTCACAGCTGCCTCCCCGGAAGTCACTCAGGTTAGTATTTATTGAAGAAAGAAGTGTTCATTCGTATAGATAGGGCACCATAAGAGTATAGTAATTATTTACACTACATTATTTGGACTGTTTTTTTCTTTGTTGCCATATTCATGGCGTTTTGGCCTTTGTGCGCATCGGTTTTCTTCAGGTAATTGGAATTTCGAACCGAACCCTTTATTTGGTACACCGGGATAAGCTATCTTAGTTCCACGTCTTCAGAGACACATGACCCAGTCAATTGAAGTAATCCAATGACTCGATCCAAAGAGTTGTGAGTTCAATACCTGGCTACAGCAAGGGTGAACAAAATCCTGGAGTGTTCACTTAAAAGGAAATAACTGATATTGAGATATCCGGAAGAGCATGGCACTTAGAGCTAAAACAATTTACTTCAGTGGACGAAATAAAGGATTCAATTAAAAATTTCAGTCACCCGAAGAAGGCCGTAGCGTACAATAGCCGAAACGTCGTGAATCTAGCAGCAAAAATGAAAACAACAGTTTAAGCAATGTAAACAGTGCCGATGAACTTTGTTATCTCTTTTCCACAAACCATGCATGAGTTTATTCTAGAGATCTTTCCATGTTTTGTTTTTTTTCATCGGATTTATGCGTTTGTCATTTATATTCCCACCTTCAGTACTGCTGTGTGGAACCGACTCCCGCTAGGATGCTTCCTCGATCACACCAATATTAACCTGTCCAATTCTAGGATTAATCATTATCTTCCTGTTCTTATCCGAATATTTTACAGTAAGTTTCACTCTTTACATTCGAGGTAGAGGGTTACGTTAGGAGGCCATTTATGCGTAAGTGATATTATCTTGTGTAGACATAAAACATTGATTACAGTCACCGAATAGCAGACGCAGGTCGTAAATTTGTAATTCAGTTCTATGACGTCACACCACGTGAGAGACCAAAAATGCTAACAGTACCATGTCTAAATGCAATGTAATGTGTTGTGACTAGATTAAAATGTGATTTTATTGAGTGTAACGTCTTAGAACCTATCTGTGACACGATAACTAGGCATATATGTATTTTATTATAATAGATTAAAATAGAAAATAGATTAGAATAGAAAATAGTTTAAAAACATATTTAACAAAAGTGAAAAAGAAGAGGAAAAAATAAATAAATAAACGCTTTTTCTTTTATGAGGGTATCCGATTACTGTTTTAAATCCTACCACTCTTCCGGTAAATATTTGACTCAGTGATTTAATGTGATAAAGAGATACAGTTCAGCAGGTGGGTTTTCGATGACCCGGTCAAAGGCTGTCCTTTACTGTATCTTGACCACACATTAAGACTTTTCCGGCGGAAGCCTTATTAAGATAAAAAAAAAAAAAAGATAACTGAAATTTCAGACTTACAGTCGCCAATGTTTATCACCGGTGGTCTAAAGCATTTCCGGATTTCCGGTCAATTTTAAATAAATTCAGGTAATTTTTCCGAGTCAGTCAGTTAAGTTGAGAGAAGTGAAGAGGAGTTCAGTCGGGTGCGAGCTTGAAGTAAGAATCTCCGTTCGTCTTGTTTCGGTCAGTTTGGATTTGTTGATCTCCATTAATTAGAGTTAGAGCTGTGTGTCACATTGCCTGCCCCAACCGACAAGGCTAACTCTAAACGAATAAAGCATCCTTTCAACTCATCCAAGTTGTGGAAGTTCGTTCCTTATAGTTCAATCTTGTACCCCCAGCTGTTCGGCCGACATTTTCAACAAACTCCCGGCAACATCACAGCGTGGAGAACGGCCGCCGGAGAAAATTGTTAGGATGGACCGTTGGGGTGTTACACTATCTGAAGATGGTTTATGTGAACCAAAAGCTTAGAACCAGCATAATAAAGAAATAGCCAAATGCTAGACAATTTTTGTCGTTATTTTTACCTGAAATTAAAGCCAAAATACGATGTTTAGAACGGCTCTTGATTTAAAATGATAGACATTCATTGTTTGTTATATTTAACAAACAATATTATATTTATATTTAGAAAATAGTCTGCTGCTTTGATACAATATATATATATATATATATATATATATATATATATATATATATATATATATTCTTATGTTCTAATGTAAGATACTCAATAGTAGGTACATAAATATATATGTTGCTGTCATTTTAGACGGCATATCGATATAAATATTTTAATGTCATTTTTGACGGCATGGGCCCACTCGTCTAACAGATTGTGGAATTAAATTAAAAAAAAACATCTTTCATTCAACGCAATCCTTCAGAACGTATGCAATCATAGCTCTCCACAATTTCCTATTCATTGTAGCTCTTGTTTCTTTTTTCTTTCCTTACCACCGCCTTTTTTGCTACCCATTTAGACAATTTATTAGGTAGGTTGGACGTGCGTTGTGGTGCATTGGATATCGGCTCGGAGCGAGAACTCGGGGTGCCGAGTTCGAATTTCAGCTGAATTCATTGTATTCACTTACGCGCCAATACCCCTGGGAAAGGTATTAATCCGTCTATTCCTTCCAGTTATGGGTTAAATAATAGGACAGATTGGGTTCTATAGCCTTGGTCGGCAACCAGTCTACCGCAGAAAGCAATGGCAACCTACTGCGGGATAATCTTCTGCCCGGTCAGTCATGTCTCTTTCGAGACGTGGTCGCCCAAGCGTGTTTCACGTATGGCACTTAACTGATTAGGTAGGTTACTCGCTTTTTTTCCCTCTGTAATTCTTGATTTCAATATATACCGTGTGTCACAAATTCTCCAAGTTATCCCTTCTGATTATCTGTTTCAGAAATGTCAATTGTCTCTTTCTTATTCTAATTGGAGTAGATAGACTAAACTATCGCCCGGTTCAAACTCCACCCACGTCTATTGAACAGGTGAAGAGGCTCCTCCCTTGTTCCCTGTTTAGGATGTGGTTTCCGGCTTTCTCTTTTCCAATCTTCTCACTTTGTTTTTTTTTTTCAATTGGAGTAGATAGATCTATCTATCGCCCGGTTCACACTCCACCCACGTCTATTGAACAGGTTAAGAGGCTCATCCCTTATTCCCTGTTTAGGATGTGGTTTCCGGCTTTCTCTTTTCAAATCTTTTCACTCTTTCCTTTTCTTCAATTGGAGTAGATAGACTAAACTATCGCCCGGTTTGACACTCCACCCACATCTATTGAACAGGTGAAGAGGCTCATCCCTTCTCCCCTGTTTAGGATGTGGTTTCCGGTTTTCTCTTTTCCAATCTTCTCACTTTGTTTTTTTTTTTCAATTGGAGTAGATAGATCTATCTATTGCCTGGTTCACACTCCACCCACGTCTATTCAACAGGTTAAGAGGCTCAGCCCTTGTTCCCTGTTTAGGATGTGGTTTCCGGCTTTCTCTTTTCAAATCTTTCCACTATTACGTAGCCCCCTGCACATCAGTGGCGTTACCGCCTTGCTCGGAGTGATACGATTAAAAAAAAAAAAGAAGTATACGATTTCATTTTTGTTTCCATTTTCTTCCTCGCGGCTCACATGTGCTGTCCATGGTATTCTCAGCGTCCTTCTGGACAGCAATATTATTGTTGCCTAGTTTCCTCGAACTGAAAGAAATTGTTCAGCAGTCATTGCCTTATGGAAGGATTTATATTAAATGGCAATTCGGTGCTCTTTTCGTTGTTCTTTCGCTGTTCCTATGCGCCTTCGAATTCCGGTGTCTCAAATATTTAGGAAGTGTTTTTGAACACTTCCTAAATATTTAAATTCCTGCACTTGCTTAGTTTTAACATTTTCAATTGGCAATACGTCCTGGGTATGACGATAAATCACTTCCGGCTGTTCGTCTCTGTGTTCTCGATAGGCTCCAAAAGAGAATCTGTAATGTGATTGGTCCCGACCTGGGAGCTTGAATCCAGCCACTTTCCCACCGGCGGGGTGTGGCTTCCCTCTGACTCTTCTACAAATATTTTCATGGCTTCTGCTCTGACGAACTTAGTTCCCTGAAGAACTTAGTTCTCCAGAAGAATTTACTCGTGCAACCAAACTTGCAACAAGGTCCCACCCTTTTACTGTTAAATCAACCAAATGCAGGCAACAATTCTACTCCAGTAGCTTCTTTTCTCGCACTTCCCGCCTGTGGAACTCCCTTCCAGATACTTGCTTTCCTGACGTCTACAACCTCCAGAAATTTAAATGCAATGTCAATTCCCATCTCTTATCCACTTGACTCCAGTCCTTTCTACATCATCCCGTGTATCTTGTATTTTCCTTTCACTCTACCTTTGCAACTGTCTTCACTCTTGTGTTCAAATCTCCTCCTAATTAAAACCTTACTCTCTTATGTAGCCGCCTGCACATCATTGGCGGTACCGCCTTGCTTGGGGTGAAATTATAAAAAAAAAAAAAATAAGAGGAAGAATAAGGAGTTGATATACAGTTAAATAAACAAAACAAACAATCCATAGCTCACACCTTCCTTACTCTGTTCTTTTTACTGACAACAATATATTCTGCAGTTTTACAATGTTTCTGAGATTATGCAACAGAGTACAGTACAAAAAAGAAGTTACTAATAATTACCAATAAATATGATAAAGAACATGCAGTAGCAAATTAATTTTAATGCCATAATGAAAGGTAGTTCTGATTATTGAATGTAAAATTTAAAGCTCAGACGCTTTTTTTTTATTATAACAGAATTGTTATTTATCTCTTTGGGTACAATTGTTACTTTTCTTTTTAGTACAATTGTTACTTTTCTTTTTAGTACAATTGTTACTTTTCTTTTTAGTACAATTGTTACTTTTCTTTTTAGTACAATTGTCTTTGAATCTGGAACTAGATATTCATTCTTATTTTACCTGTTATTATCGATTCCATCTTTTCTATCTCTATCACGTGTACTATTATTTACTTCTCAATTCCTTAACTTGTGAAAATCTTTGTCCTGTCGTCTCTCTTTCTTTCTCTTTCTCTCTCTTCCCTCTCTCTCTCTATCTCTTCATTACATCTTTTCCTCTTCTTCAACCTTGAAAATTATCACTTTGAAGAAGATATTTTTGGTAGTCGGAAAATTTCTTTGCATAATTTTTCCAGTATATGTTTTTTTCTGTCTGCCTTTCCTTCTTCTTTTCTGTCCCCTACTATATGCTGTTTTTTTTACCGTGTTTATTTTTTATTGTTTATTTTTCATACTTTTCAATTTTCTGTTTGGCTTTTCCATCATTCTCTTTTCTGTTTGATTTTTTGTTTTATTTTCGTCATTTTTACGCTTGACTTTTACTCCTTTTTTTATTTTCTTTCACACGGATTTTCATCTATTCTTTTTTACAGTTTTTTTTTTTAACATTCTTCTCGCCTTTCTTTACTGTGCACTGTTTTTCTTTTTCATATTTTCGCACGACATATTTCCTGTTTTTCTACATACAATTCCTTCTCTCATTTTTATATTCGACATGCCATTTTTACGTCTTTCTTATTTTGGTGCGATTTTTTTCACTTTTTTCTGCGCACATTTTCTTCAGTCTTTTTTCTGCATGTCTTTGCTCTCTCGCTCTCCTTTTTTTTCTTTGTGTTTTTTAAGTTTACACTCCTTTTCCTCTATTTTTATACACATTTTATTGTTTTTTTTTTCTTCATACATTTTCTTTATTTTCTTTAAATGTCTTTTCTTCCCTCTTTTCGTTCTATTTTTGCACGTTTTTTAATCTATACGCTTCTCTCTCTCTCTCTCTCTCTCTCACTCTCTCTCTCTCTCTTTCTCTTTCTTATTTTACACAATATTTTCTTTTTCCTGTATGCTTTACTTTCTCTTTTTTCGGCGTCTTTTTCTTTCTTTTTATTCTCTGCACGCTTCATATTCGATTTCTCTAGACCTTTTCTTTTTCCTTCTCTCTCTATTTGCTTCTTTTATTTGTTGTCCATTTTCCTCTTCTTATTTTTAGTTTGCCGCTTTTTCATCTTTCTTATTTTCTCTGTCATCTTTACTTTTCTGCCTGTCTGCTTCCCTTTCCATCTAGACATTTAGATGATTTCAACCCATGCATATCGTCACTTCATCCTGAATCAAATAAAATTATCTATCTATCTATCTATCTATCTATCTATCTATCTATCTATCTATCTATCTATCTATGTTTATTCATATCTATCTATCTATCTATCTATCTATCTATCTATCTATCTATCTATCTATCTATCTATCTATCTGTCTGTTCATATCTATCTATCTATCTATCTATCTATCTATCTATCTATCTATCTATCTATGTCTGTTCTATCTATCTATCTATCTATCTATCTATCTATCTATCTATCTATCATGTCTATCTATCTATCTATCTATCTATCTATCTATCTATCTATCTATCTATCTATGTCGGTTCATATCTATCTATCTATCTATCTATCTATCTATCTATCTATCAATGTTTATTCATATCTATCTATCTATCTATCTATCTATGTCTGTTCATATATATCTATCTATCTATCTATCTATCTATCTATCTATCTATCTATCTATGTCGGTTCATATCTATCTATCTATCTATCTATCTATCTATCTATCTATCTATGTCTGTTCATATCTATCTATCTATCTATCTATCTATCTATCTATCTATCTATCTATGTCTGTTCATATCTATCTATCTATCTATCTATCTATCTATCTATCTATCTATCTATCTATGTCTGTTCATATCTATCTATCTATCTATCTATCTATCTATCTATCTATCTGCCAGCATGTTTGTCTTTCAAAATAAACCTTTTCTTTATTAATCCTATTTCTCTTCTTCTTTTATCTCACACATAAACTCATGACTACACCATCATCTGTCTTCTTCTACATCAACCACTAACACCGTCTCCACGGCGGCAGTTGTATAAGCCGCATCGCTAACACTTAGTCGCGTTTTTTTCTTCTTTTCTTTCTTTTTGGGAAGCATCTTTTCACAAGCTTTTAAAGCTTGCTTGGCTTCAACACTGACATTTCCACATATGTACTTACTTACAGGCATCTGACTCTTCTGTCGCGCCTTCTTTCTCTGTCTAAATGTTTCATTCTTTGAGTTTTATCCTCACTCTATGATGGGAAATCGTGTACACTGCAGCCCGGCTGTAGAAACATTAACAATAATGTTATTAACTAGAAAATACTATATTCATTAGTTTATAACCGCTAACCTAGATATGATTAGAGACAATAATTCAGTGGTCAGTTTTTTATCAATAACATGGTTATGTCTTCGGTGTATCATTTAGCATTAGATGACTATCATATACCTTCCTGCGGCTTAGAACGCAGTCAGCTTTTAAAGTTTACATTTTAACATTTTTTTAAAAATTATTTTATATTATTTTAATAAGGTATTGTGAATTGCGGGCTTCTGTCTTAAGGAAAATATCAAATATTTTATCCAATTCTGTATTTCTCATTCAACAATTACTTTTTGTTGATCGCTTTTCAGACTGTTAACCTCACGGTACATTAATACTATTTTATAAGTTTACTACGGCAGTGTTAGGATCACTGTTTTACCGACTATCTTCATCAAATCTGCTGCTATACAACAGTAACACAATAAGATCACAAAAAAATCACAATGTCCTTCATGCAGTTCTAGGCCATTATATACTATGCTTTACTTTCAGTTTCAATTGACTGACTCGTTTCTGTCGGGCAAGCTAGATGTGTGCTCTAAGATCACCTTCCCGACACTGTTTACTGGGAAAGCCTGATGATACAAACATTGACATCAGCAGCAGCATCCGTTTAAAAAAGACAATCTACTAGCAGTATCATTAGTAGTGTTGTCGGTATTACTACTTAATTTACTGCCACTGCTATTACCTATATCAGGGCTACATACTCAGTCAGTAGTATCATCGTCCAACATCGCTTCTTTCTCTCTCTCCCCTTGTAAACGATGATGGCTTAAAAAAAATGATCACAACTCGGTCAGGGTACACCACCAGAGGAGATAGACTTTTTTTTCATTGCAACCTGTAAGAAGTGAAAACAAGGTACAAATACCTTTACTGTCTTTTGCCAAAATGACTTGCACATTTTCATCTATTATTGAGCAACGGTAAGTCATATTTTTAACAAATTATTGTTTTACGAAAGCTGTTATTGTTGGGACAATGCAGAACTGTCCTTTTCTTTGACTCACACACACACACACACACACAAACACACACACACACACACACACACACACACACACATATATATATGTGTGTGTGTGTGTGTGTGTGTATGAATGCGTGTGGGTGTGTTTATGTATTTATCGCATGCATACGTATATATGCACTGATACAAAATAAATGCACATATATATACTCATATATATAAGCATCTATATCAATGGACTTACACATATATGCATATATATAATAATAAATGCATATATATATATATATATATATATATATATATATATATATGTATATCTTATTCCTACATTTTTATTCAAAAATATATCAAATTTTAAACAAGCAAAATATATATATATATATATATATATATATATATATATATATATATATATATATATAGCTTGTTTAAAATTTGATACATTTTTAAATGAATAGAGCTCAATTTGGGAGTGAGAGTTTAGAGTGTAGACATAGGAATCATTGTATATAAGTTTTCTCTTCCTGCATGTTCTTTTTTTATTTTCTCAAATACTAAAATAAATGACAACCGGCTTAGACTGAGAAGTCATATAAATTGTACCTTCGACAGCAATTGAACCTGTATCTCTTACCTATTTATCTATGCACATCTGCAAGTAATATACTTTCACAATATATATATATACTTGCACAAATATACACATATATACACATTTGTACATTGTGCACTTGTATCTTCATGTATGCATGCATACAAATATATACATATACACATACATCTATATGAATATATACATATACACACACACACAAACACACACACACACATATATATATATGCATTATTAGGTTCATATATTCATATCTATACATAGATATATCTATGCATATATATATATATATATATATGGACTTATTGTGCATATATGCATATATATATGCATTTATTGGTATATATCTGCATATCTATATATAAATACATACAAGCATATCGATACATAAATTTTCATATATCTACATACATATACACACATACACACACATATATATATAGATAGAGAAAGAGAGAGAGTGAGAGTGTGAGTGAGAGAAAGTGTATGAGAAAGTATTTGTGGTCTAATTTTTAGGTTAATATATTTCTGTTAAAATCAGTCATCATTTTGTTTTTGAATCCTTTTAATAGATACTTTCTTTTTTGCTTTGTTTTTAAGATTTTTTTGATTTCTTGATTTTTTATTTGTCATTCCACTACTATTTTTCTTTTTACCTTTTTGCTCTCTCTCTCCTTCTCTTCCATATATATATATATATATATATACATATATATATATATGCATATATATATATATATATATATATATATATATATATATATATAGAGAGAGAGAGAGAGAGAGAGAGAGAGAGATCCTGGTTTTAATAAATTCGGCATTTCATGTGATCAACGAATATGTTCATATATACTTTATTGTGTTGCAACTAGAAATCAGTTTATCTAAATTTGAAACTGTGATTTTAATGTAAGCTTTATTGTATATAGATTAAAGATTAATTTGCAACTATTTTTACAAATTATTAGCCGTTTTTAAACCAGTCTGTCGAAAGTCATTTAAAGACATCGCCCGCGTTTTCTTTTGTTTGTTTCTTTTCATTCAATTTCTTTTTTATTTTCTTTTAGTTTTAATTTTCTTTTTTTTTATTCTTTAATTTGTTTTTTTTTATTTTTTAATTTTTTTTTTTCTCTGTGTAATTTGAAAATAAGTATACTTCTTGTAAAAATACTGGTCTCTCAAAAAGCATGTACTTTTCGTGTCGTGACCACGGCTACACACGCACACATGCACACTACTAAACATTCAAACATCTCTTTTAGCTTAAATGCACGCAAGGAGGAAAATTGCATTAATTGGTATATTTGCAATTATTGCCTTGTTAGAATATTTGAAGAGATAAAAAAAAGAGAAAAAAAAAAGACATAATGGGGAATAAAGCGGGGAAGATTTTTAAAAATGTATATTTTTATTTTATATAAATTAAAAAATTATTAACAGCGTGCGTGTCCGTGTCTATATCCACCATGCGCATGCACACACATACACATCAATACACCATATATATATATATATATATATATATATATATATATATATATATATATATATAATGTGTGTGTGTATACACATGTAAAAGTGGGCAGGTGCGTTGATTCGGAAATTCGTCTTTAGACAACTGCCGGAAGATATGAACCAACATCTCGGACCAAGACTGGACGAAATACTGTAACAATTTGGCTTGTTCCCGTTAGAGGATAAAAGAAAACAAACAAACAAACAAAAAAAAAAAAAAAAAGAAAAGAAAAGGAAACGGAATCCCCTATTATCTGCAATAAATAGCCATGCTTCATTTACTTAAAATATAAAATTTTGTCTTTGCAAACGTTGAGTAATTACAATTATAAAAAAAAATATATTTGTTTAGTAAGCGACATACGTGATTATTTTTTGTCTTTCTAAATAGGTATGTGGCGTACATCTTGAAAAAAAAATGTTTTTAGACAATCTCTGTGTTTACACTTTTGTAATTGAGATTGTAAAAATCTTTCTAATAATATTTTGTCTTTGATCTGTATTTTCTTTTCTTGTTGTAAAAGACACTTTTTTTTTCATATCTAGTTTCTGTTAGAGCATCTGTGCAAAAAAAAAAAAAAAAATAATAAAATAAAAGCAGATATTTAATATGCGGTCTTCACAAACAAAATCTCACACTAAAAGTGTAGATAAATATTATTGATTACCCATGTACAATTATTACACATCTTGTTCATGCAGTCATGAAATATTATACAACAGTTTGAGTACAACACAACATCGACAAACACCCGACTGTATAAATTTACAAACACTGACGTTAATCACGTGCATTCATACAACAGTGGAAATTTTTATAGGGATGGGAGCCAACGTGGGCCGTATCTATATCTCTATTTATTCTTCTTGGTTATATACCTGATTTCCCTCTGAAATTAAAACGAATAAAGTAGAGATATCTAAACAGATGATTCATTCAAATATATATAGCATAATCTACCAATTCTTCCTGGCACAAAAAAAACTTCTTTTTTTGATCGGGGGTTGTTTGTTTATTTTTTCTTTCTTTTAAGAAAAAGAGTTATTAGCACGTCAACATGACTGCGTTATACGACACGTGCCTGCTATTTTTAGTTTTAAAACTAATGTACAATATATTTAGCAATAATGAATGCATCATGCGTAATGTTACACTGGTCTTATTGCATTTAAAGGAAAGATAATGAGTACAATTACGTCTGCAATATATATATATATATATATATATATATATATATATATATATATATATATATTCCCTGAAAACTCAGCATTTGTTTTTCTTACTGATGGTAAATGCAAAAAACGTGTGCCGACATTCGTGTGTAAATTTACAACTCACCAATCTACGATTTTATTGTAAAATCTATTCAAATTTGTTTGCTATTAAACGTGTTTTATACATCAACATCAACATTAAAATGACAGTACCGCGTCATGTACTGAACGCACGAGAAAGAAACAACTTAATATTAAGAAAAAGACTTTGTTGCGTCAGTTTTACATGTACACAAGACTTGCTGTCTACTTTGAAACCATTTATTGCAGCTTTAGTGTTAATTTAAACCCTAATTATTCAAAAACAATAAAAGTGTATGTTTTCGTTGTTGACTTTGCCTAGAATGTAAAAGTGAAACAAACTATATAATGTTGTTGAGTGTATGTTTCGAAGGGAAATATTTACTTCTTTGTTGGCATTGCACACTATATGTCATAATTTTATTTATTTTATATCTCTTTATCAGTTGGATACTACTACAAAATTCACGTGATTCACTGTACTATTGCTTTTTTAGTAAATGTCAAATCTGCGACTATCTCATGCCGGGGGAGGTGTAACCCTCACCGTGTTTATTCCCTCTCTCCACCTGCAGCGTTCCAGGAAAAACCTATTTACTTCAAATAAATTAAAATACACCCAATCCTTCATTTAAGGCAAACGCGTGTTATTACATTGTAATTTAATTTATATATTGTATTGTTTATGACGGTTGTTTTTAATATCCAACCAAATTTTTAACTTCGCTCTTGCTCGTTGAGTTTTTATTTTGTTCGTTTGAATACAAACCCTTGTGGAACGCACATTTTTTTTTTTTTTTTTTTTAGCTTGCATCGTCATTTGTCAATACTCAATACTTTTTCAAATACTTTTACTATGTTATTGCGAATTATTGTTTATTTATCAATAGGATTGGTTTGTTTACGTCGTACGATATTTTCCGTAGGATAGTAATTAAATAAAATAATGAATTGAATTTCATTTTCTTACACTAAAAAGTATAATTAGAAATTTACTATAACTGCAAACAAGAATTTTTAAACCGAGGAAAGAATCAATTTGCATTTCACTTCAGTTCCCCCCCTTTTTTTGTCTTATTTAAAAAATAAAAAATCGTGAAGAAAAAAGGAAAATAGTTTAAGTTTACATTTTCTTCTCTAAAAAAAGAGAAAAAAAATCACTCACTAGTAATAATTATTATAAATTTTTCAAGGACGTCAAAAAGTTTTAAAAAGGTGTGTAAATCACATTTGATTTGAGGACTCTTTTTGTCTTAATTTTCTTTCTTTCTTTCTTTCTTTCTTTCTTTCTCCGATTGTGCCTTATTGATAAATTCGTTCATTTCATTTTATTTTTCCTTCCTTCATAAGTCTTTCCCATTTCACAACCACTACTTGCTTTTATTTATTTTTTTTTATTTTACGTTTTTTCTTCGTGTCTTTGAGGGGCCCTTCTTTTAAAACCTTGTCTTTATTTCGTCTTAAATTTTTGTCTGTTGAATCGTAATTGTTATTTAATCAGAATCTTTGGATTTGGTTACCCCTCAAAAAAAAAAAAAAATCAATTATTTTGCCTTTTCGGCAATGTCGTGCACTTTTACTGTGTTCAATGTTCATACACTACACTAACAATGTTATAAGTCTTCCAATTTTCTGCCTCTTCCTCGCCACTAGTAATATGTGCGGGAAGCGCCAACTGCTTGGTTTTCATTTATTTTAGAATGCATGAAAATGTCGAATAATTTTGCAGCTTTACCAAGATTTCAATAAGTACATGATCCTCTGCTAAAACGTTATTTGTTTTCGTGACACTGAAATCTGAGTTGTTGATGTTTACTATTTTTAATGCTTTAGTTAAACTTAGTATGGCAGTGAATACTGAAAATCTCCTCACAGACGAACAAGAGACTGATAGCAACAGAAATATGGTTCTACAGAAGGATGCTGAGAATACCTGAACTGAACATGTGAGCAACGACAAAGTTTCAGAGAAAATACAAAAACATGCTTTTATTCAACACCAGAAAGCAACAGTTGAAACTTTTAGAACGCATAATGAGAAAGGTGGGCTTGGAAAATTTGATACTCATAGGACATATTGAAGTAAGAAGGAACAGAGGAAAATAACGTATAACCGACCTAACGAGCTTAAGTAAATGGATGACAGACCAGGGATTAGGAGAGGAGAGATAACAGAAAGACAAAACTTATTAAGAACTACAAAAATGATTTGGAATTATGGAGAGCCATGATCGCTAATATCCTGAAGGAACATAGCATATAATAAAAGTGCTTGTTATACTTTTTTGCGACTAAGTAATTCCTCTAGATTACAGAGTTCAGTATAATTTGAATTATTATTGGCTTTTATCACAACGTTCAGGGTGAAATTTAAGCCGGTTAACAACTAGTTCCTGCCTCACATTGCTGATTTTAACGGCCGTATGATATATCGACCTCACACATTGTGATATAAAAGAACGTGGTACAGAAAGAATGATGTGTACGTGTATATTTGTACAACGTACACACGGGGATCCAGAACATTCGTTTAAGGAAAACTGGTCTAAGGATATTGATCTAAGGAACACTCGTCTAAAAATATACATCTAAGAAATATTCGTATAGAAAATTATGGTCTAATGTGGCCTGTTACTAACAAACAACATTAGACCATAATTCTATGAAAATTATCTGCTCGGCATTACTTATAATATCTCTTGTCAAAATTGACTCTCAGTATTAATATAAAAACATTGCATGCCAATAAATGTTTATAAACCACACGTATCATCCGTAATTAATGTTGCTATCAGTGTCTTAAATATTATTCTCTAATATAGTGAACATTAATAAAACTGAGTAATTTGTACATGGATAAAGTGTTCATTTATTAAAAATATTATTATAAACCAATGGTCTTAGACATGTTTCTCTAAGACCAATATTCTTTAGACCAATGTTCCTAAGATTAATATTCTTTAGACCAGTTAAATGAAATACGTGATACACGCTTGGACGATCATGTCTCTAAAGAGATATGACTGACTTAGCAGAAGATTTTCCCTGCAGTAGGTTGCCATTACTTTCTGCCGTAGACCGGCTGTCAACCAAGGTTATAAAACCCAGTCTGTGCTGCTATTCGACCCATAGAGGAAGAAGAGATGGATTAATATATTTCCCAAGGGTATTTGCGCGTAAGTGAATAAACGAATTCGACTGGGATTCGAACTCGGCTCTCCGATTTTTTAATCCTAGCCGATATCACCACAACCCACATCTCAATGTTTCTAAATCCATACACACGTTTTTAGATTATTATTAGTATACTAATGAATGCATACCCAGTAGTTTTAGTCTATGAAACAAATATAAACTTGCTTTATAGTTAAGAGAATCGCATATTTCCCAACAGTGCCAGAATTCAGTGCTCGAATCTAGGTAAATTAGATTTAGGGGAACTATAATTCACTTTACACACGGAACAGTTCATTCAACTTGGAATGTTGCTTTTATGCAAAACCAGGACATGTAATCTCTCCTTTACACACACTATCACTCATCTTTTTGCCTAGTGCCATTCTAAGTTAGACTTGAATGCACACACACTCGGACTTGTGAGGCGAAGTTCTTCTTCTACTCTCTTCAACAGATGCGACGTTTGCAAACCTATAGCTACTTTAACGCTATTTCTACGTCAGATGTTAAGATGAACTCAATTCTTTAGTTCAACCAGCTCAGACCATTACTACTAGGATATACCATACCACTTTCACGGAGTCAAATTCCCCTCATCTGTGTTTCAAAACTAAGATAGTGCCACTCTAAAAGCTTTTTTCCTAAGAGCTTTCACTATATGTAAGAGGTACCCGCGTGGTAGCTTCCCTGAACACTACAATCTTAATGTCTTTAAGTCAAGGTTCAATGAGTATTTTGATAATAATCATTATTCATTCTTTATTAATATTCCGACTTTGAATAGCTCTCGAAGCCTCATATTGGGTTAACATAAGTAAAAAATATTTCCTAATTTTTCATAATCTTCACTTCCTACCACCACTTTTTTTTATAACTCACTTATAATTATAGTCACTAGCGGAACCCGTGGAATTTCCACGGAAGGATAATTATGATTTCCTGGAAAAAAACTTACTTTGTCATACTACAAATGATAGTAACGTCTTCAAACATAATGGTATTGGATAATAAAATAACGATAACAGAGAGTGTAATTTTATTAAAATATCTATAAATGCAATGTCCATAGAAGCTACTTTACTGTAATCTTATATTATATTAAGCAGCGTATGCACAGACCGTCACCAAAATACTTTACGCTATTTTGTGAGAGATTTTGAAAGAGAAAATATATTTTTTTATTACCGAAAAATCATGGCTCCTGTGTCCATTGTAAACAGAAAAAACCAACTGAGTAATGGTTAAGGGTGTAGAAGCCAGAAATGTCGTTATTAGGTCGCGGGATATGACAACAAACCTACCTATTTTTACTATATTGTACAGTACACACACATATACACACAATTACTGCTACAACCACCAGCTTAAGCTGCTACTGTTAAGGCTCTCTCCTCCTACTCTCTCGTTATTTACTACCCTTCCGTTTAGCAAAGGTGGGAGAAAGGCTGGAGAGTATAGCGTTTATAGATTATAAAAAGATAGAGGGGAAGGAAAAGCACGTGCAGAGAGTAAGTGTAACGGACGGAGAAACTAAGTAACTAACTATCTAACTAAGGAAGGAACAAGCAGAAATATTATATGATAATTATTTTGTCAGTGTAAACTACATCCGACAGCAAGGGCTCTGATTGGAGGTTTTGAGGAGCGTGGAACCACCTCTTAACTGCTTTTGTTCCCAGGTCCAACCTAACTTGGAGTGGTAGCACTTGTTAGGGTCCCAGGTATCGGTAAATAGTGAACCCTATAACAAAACACTATGAAATGATAAAAATACACTACCGGCCATAATTATTAGGCTACCCCAGTTTTTCTAAAAAAAAATTATGTATTTCATACTATTTTTAGTTTGTATTGCCAAGTGGATAATTCTAAATGAAAATAGAATGGTTCTTTTATTATTATTACTTTGCAAAATTTTACAAGGCAAAATTTTACAAGGCAAGGAAGCAAAGATGAACTCGTCCTAATCAGCCTAAATTTTCTTCATTTTTTCATTGATGAAACTGCAATATTGGTAATTATTAAATATTTATAAATTCATTCGATGCACATCTATTGCGCAGTATTAACAAAAGAATCATTCTATTTTCTTTTACAGTCATTCACTTGGCAGTAAATACTAAAAAATAGTATGAAATGAGGTGGCGTAATAAGTATGGCCGGTAGTGTACATTTTTATATAAAAATTACCAACAAAACATATATATATATATATATATATATATATATATTTAATCATTTCACCAAGCAAGGCATTTCACTGCCACTGTTGCGCAGGGGGTTACATAGGGGAAAGTGATGAGAAAGAGTGGTCAGGGGTTTACATAGGGAAAAGTGATAGGAAATGTCAGAAGGAGGGTGATGGAAGAAGTGAGAGATTAAAGAATGATCCAGGGATTCAAGGGAGGTCATTCTAGCTAGAGGGAGATGTTCGCTGACGTAGACACCGAGCCCATGCATATGGACATTGGAGTCCTTCCTGAAAAGAGGAAGGTAACCAGGAAACATCACCAACAATACGCACATAGTAACAAATAGCAGCGACTTTACCCAAATCCGTTTAAAATACTATCGAACGACCAACATGAAAGAAATTTCAGGACATTTTTCTTCTTCTATGTATCTTTCAGGACGTAAGCGATTATGGCCTTCCATGTCTCCCTATCCCTGGTGGCTCTTAGCACACTTTCTCCTATAACCTCTCGCAACCCCCGTTCTGTCATCCACCTGCTAAGGCCTTTCAGATATGTTATCCGCTGCTTTCTTCTGACTCTTTTTCCTTCTATCTGACCTGTTAGTATCAGATTCTCCAAGCCTTCCTTCCTCACTTCATGTCCCAGGAACTGTAGTTGTCTCTTCCTGATGCTCAGTATTAATTTCCTTTTCGTTTTCATCCTTTCCAAAACCTCATCGTTGCTCACATGCTCGATCCATGATATCCGCAGCATCCTTCGGTAGAACCACATTTCAGTTGCTTAAAATTTTTCCTTCATCTTCGATGATATTGAACAGCAGTCACTGCCATACTGAAGAACTGACATCACATAGCAATCTGGTACTCATTTCTTTGTTTCTAGTGAAAGTTTCCTGTCTCTTAATACTTTACTCAGCTTCTGGAATGCGTCTTTCGCCATACCAATTCGCCTTCGGATCTCTGTGTTGCACTTCTGTTAGAACACTTCCCAGGTATTTAAATTTTTGTACCTGCTTGATTTTAGTATCCCCCTCACATGTATTTGGCATTTGGGGCTGCTCTTTTTGCTGATGACCATGCATTCGGGTTTTTTGCAGTTTATTTGTGGTCTTTTTTTGTCACTCTTCAGCTACAGTCTGTAGGAGGTTTTGAAACGATATAATATCCGACAATTTCATAATTCAAACTGTATTCCAAAATATAGCTTCAACAAAACTACAACATAAAACGCGCATCACCGCTTCTAATAATTATGTCGACACAGAGATGTCAGTCAGTTAAGTGCCATACGTGATACACACTTGGGCGATCATGTCTCGAAAGAGACATGACTGATTGGGCAGCTTATCCCGCAATAGTTTACAATTATTTTCTGCCGTAGACCGGCTGCCAGCCAATGCTATAGAGCCCAATCTGTCCTGTTATTTAACTCATAACTGAACGGAAGAGATGGATTAATATCGAACTTGGCACATCACTGCTTCTAGTAATCATGTCGATGTATATGCAAAAAAGCTAAATATCATCTATCATGTATTTTTTTTTTAATCATATCACCCCGAGCAAGGCGGTAACGCCACTGATGTGCAGGGGGCTACATAGGAGTGAAAAGATTGGAAAAGAGAAAACTGGAAACCACATCCTAAACAGGAAACTGGGTGCCCTATGCCTTCCGCCTTGTGTCACATCTAAGCTGTGATTCGAAAATGACGTCTTCTAGAAAGGTTATCAACTAAAGTTAGAAAACGCTGTCTGCTTTGCTATCAACCCCAAGCTGAAGAAATAGATTGATTCATACATTTTCCAGAGATAGTACAGTAAACGCAACGGATTCTGATAGATTTGAAACTCGATACACTAGTACCACTTTCCACGCTAATGACCGCAAAGCGCACATTCATACCCGTGCACATACTCAGTACGGTGGCTCTGCGCCAAGGAGTCAACCATAAAACAGTAGTTTGCATGTTGGTCTTGGAAACCAGTCTACAACTATCACTAGATTTACCATACTAGACCACGCTTGGCGAATATATCTACATAACCCCTCTTCTCTAGGTCTGTCAACACAAATAACCAACACTGGGATGAAACCTGTAAGAAAATTGAGAGTCGGAGATCCTTTTTCACTCAGCACCTTCCCTTTGCTTATTTCCTAATGTCAACAGTTAACTGCTGTCTATTATTTATGATATGAGGTGTTATAACTATTTAGGCAGATGAAACAGTGCTTATAGCATACATGGAAAGTAAAATATGGAACGTCCTACAGAATGTAACAAGAGAAAGCGAAAAGAAAAGGCAAAACATAAATTTCAAGGAAACTGAATGCATGTTCATCAACAAAAAGAGGACCCAAGAATACCAACTACAAGTCGGGGATACTAAAATCAAACAGATGCAGAAATTTAAATAACTGGGAAGTGTTCTGACAGAGGATGGAAAGTGCAACCTGAGATCCGAAGTCGAATTGTAATGGCCAAGGATGCATTTCAAAAGCTAAGCAGAGTATTTAAAGATAGGAAGATTTCGTTAGAAACAAAGAAAAGAGTATTGGACTGTTATGTGATAGCTGTTCTTCTATATGGCATCAAATGCTGGACAATCCTCTCAATGATGAAGAAGAGACTAGAGACAACATAAATGTAATTCTAACGAAAGATGCTGAGGATACCATGGACCGAAGATGTAAGCAACGACAAGGTTTTGGAGGGAATGCAAAACGAAAAGGAAACTTATTCTTAGCACCAGGAAGAGACAGCTGAACTTTCTGGGACACGTAACAAAGAAGGAGTATTTGGAGAGTATAATATTCACGGGACCGATAGAGAGAAATAGAGACAGGGAAGGCAGCGCGAGACATACTTGATGGGCTTGATCAAGTTGTTTGGGAGATATACTAAGTGGAAATGTGTTAATAGCGACGAGTGATAGGGGCAACGGAAGGTCCACGATCACCTACGTCCTGAAAGGACACGGTACATAAAGAAGACCTGTTTACACTATTTACTTTCTTCGGACTGTTGTCCTAATCTCTACTGCCATATTTACCTTCAACATCTATATTTTTGTAATAGGGTATTGTAACTATTTACATTGTACACTATTTACAGCGTTCCGACTGTTATCCTCACCTTCAATATCTGTCTATATTTCTGAGATGAATTATTGTTACAACACTATTTACTTTCTTCGGACTGTTGTCCTAATCTCTACTGCCATATTTACCTTCAATATCTATATTTTTGTAATAGGGTATTGTAACTATTTACATTGTACACTATTTACAGCGTTCCGACTGTTATCCTCACCTTCAATATCTGTCTATATTTCTGAGATAAATTATTGTTACAACACTATTTACTTTCTTCGGACTGTTGTCCTAATCTTTACTGCCATATTTACCTTCAACATCTATATTTTTGTAATGGGATAACACAATTGTTCCGACTGTTATCCTCATCTTTATTCACCTTCAATATCTGTCTATATTTCCAAGATGAGATATTGTAACTATTTACTCTATTTACTTTGTTCGGCTGTCCTCATCTTTATTGTCATATTCACGACTTTTCGGCCTTTGCACAGATTCTGACGAAAGCCAGAGCAGACAACAGCCGAAACGAATATTGAATGTGTACAGTTAATTATGTGTTGATGAACTAATCACATTAAAATACGTTAATTGTCTGAAAGGAACAGAAGGTAAAACTTACATGCGAATAAAACTTCTGTTACTTGTATAAAATTATGTTTATCGTTGTTTTGAAACTGGAGAATTAAAAAAAAAACATTTGTTGATAACATAGCAGTTATTGGTGAATAGAGATGGCGTACCGAGTTGAAATTCTTGACGTAGAATTTGCGTTCGCTTTCGCACAAATAATGCTTGGAAATGTATGAATAAATCTATTCGAATCGGCACAGGTAGGGTTTAATATCAGGTCTGAGCTCTTTAGCTTTGTTAGGTGGACAACCAGTTAGAACATAAAAACTGACGAACAATTCTTGCTACAGAAACCACTACAACAAAAACAAAATGCCTAGCGTTGGGAAACTGTGACCCTATACTCCACAGGATGGCTTACAGCCACATCAGATTAAAACAGTTTCTCGCAAGATCACTAAAGTTAAGCAAAGTCAAGTTTGGCCAGTAGCTAGATGAGTGACCGTTTGGGAATACCAGGTGCTGTAAGTTTGATTGTGCGGATGGTGCAAAAGATAACGCCTCGTAATTGGAAATCAAAGAGCAAAGTTTCAATTCCAGTCAGGTTCATTATATTCACTCACGCGCAAATACCCTTGTTAAAGCTATGACTCCATCTCCTCACCCTCCAGTTTTGAGTTACGACTTTAATTAGCAAATTATTATTTTCGAAAATTCTTACAATCTAAAAATATTTTCTGGCTTTCTTTAAATAACCTGAGAAAAGTTGATAAGCCCTAAAAAAAAAAAAAAAGAAAAAAATTAATCTATCCTCCATAGAAGAATCTACAGGATTTTCCTAATACATACGTTTCGATATTTTCATATTTCAAATAATTTGCGTTACTACAGAAAGAAATTTTGCATAATTCTTAGTTGCATATTTTTTAATAATTTTCACTTGTGAAATTCTTTCTCATATTTCTCTTGCTTATTTAAACATCTTATTCTATATGCCGTGAGCGATAACGGCTCTCCACAACTTCCTGTCTTTTGTAGCTCTTAGTAAATGTAGTCTTTTTGCTGTCTCCTAAACCCTGTTCTGCCATCACAAGCTAACACAAGCTCGTTAGATAGGTTATTCGCTGTTTTTTGTCTTCAATCTGTCCTGTTAACGTCAAGTTTACTAAACACTCTTTCCACATTTTGTACTGTAGAATTTTCAACTGTCTCTTCTTGATGTCAAAGTGTCCTTTTCGTTTCAATTTTCTTTAAAACTTCGCCGTTCTTTATCCGCTGCTAAGAAGGTCGGGTCTTTGTGCAGGGCCAGGAAGTTTTTCACGTCCGAAACAATCCTGTACATATTCAAATCTATGATCCGCCCGTGCATTGAGTACTTCTGCCATATCTGGTCGGGTGCTCTAGCTATCCACCGAGGGGTCCTTGACAAAATCCAACGGAGAATCTGTAATGTGATCGATCCCGATTTGGCAGCTCGGATACAGTCACTTTCTCACCGGTGCAATTTGGCGTGATTGTGTCTCTTCTACAAATACTTTCACGGCTTCTACTCAGATGAACTTAGCTCACTGGTACCCACCATACATGAATTTGCTTGAGCCACAATATTAGCAACTAGGTCCCATCCGTATACTGTGAAACCAATAAATTGTTAACGCAAATTCTACTCCAACAGCTTGTTCTCTCACACTTCCCGCCTGTGGAATTCACGCCTGTTTACTTGCTTTCCCGACAGCTACAATCTTCAAGAATTCAAATGTAAAGTCAATAGCAATCTCCTATTTTACTAACTTGCATCCCTCTCTCTCTCCCTCTCTCTCCCCCTCTCTCTCTCCCTCCCTCTCTCTCTCTCTGTCTCTCTCTGTCTTTATCTCTGTCTTTGTCTCTGTCTCTCTCTCTCTCTCTCTCTCATCAGTATTCTCATCCTTCTCCTACCCTCTTCCTGAACCTGTCACTGTTTCTCATAACTTTACTCCTATGTAGCCCCCAGCTCAACAGTGGCAGTAAAATGCCTTGCTTGGGGCGACACGATTATAAAAAAAATGTTCAGTTTGTAGCATCCTTCTTTATAACCACATTTCTGTTGTTTCAATTCTCTACTTCATTTATCAGGAATTTGTCCAGTATTCACTGTCATAAAGAAGAATAAATATTATCTAACAGTTCAGTACTCCATTCTTTGTTTCTAAGAAAATATTCCTCCCTATTACTTAGCTCAGTTTCTGGAAGGCATCTTTCATTATCCCAATGCGACTTCGGATTTTGTTTATAAATACTGCATCGATTAAGTTTTATAAATGTTATTGTAGAATTTAAAATCTTCTCATACTGTCTCCTTTAAATATTTCAATTCTGTGTATGCGATAAACTGCACGCAGCAAGTCCTCTGATCGGAATACCCGAGATTTTGAGGAGCGTGGAACACCCTCTTATTTGCTGTTATCCCCAGGTCCGCCCTGTTCCGGAGTGTTATCACTTGTAGACAAATAGTGAACCTCAAACAAATATCAAAATACGAGGAAATTACATTTTATAGTAAAATTACCAGCAATATATATTTTATTTTAAAAAATTACATTTTTACATTTTTGTTGTAAAAACAAGCATTATTTTTTTTTAAATTGTCAGCAATAAATTTCTTCATCTAAAACGTCAGCCAGTTAATTGCTATCCGTGATACACGCTTAGGCTATCATGTCTCTTTCGGGACACGACTGACTAGGCAGAAGATTTTGCCGAATTAAGTTGCCATAACTTTCTGCGACAGATCGGTAGCCAACCAAGCTTAGAGAACCCGATTTGCCCCGTTGTTTAACTCATAGCTGGAGGGAGAAAATACGGATTCATACCTTTCACAAGGGTTTTTGTGTGCAAATAAATAAAAATAAATTCGATTCGGTATGCATTACACCCCAAAGAACATAGGCCTCTAAAAGAACATGCGTTTTACCCTGAATGTATAAAATTATGTACAAAATATATATAGAAAATTATTGAAAATAAACAACCAAAAATTATGAAATATTCTTTTCTCTAGTGATACAAATTATTTGAAAAATAAAAATAATGAAACCATAAAATTGCGTACAAAATATTGAAATTTCGACATTACATCACCCATAGAGGCTGATACACAACTAAACAGAATCAATCTGAACTTCTAAATATTTAATCTCTTTAAATGTTGTAGTTGAAGTTAGAAAATAATTTTTATATTCAATAATTTTGTTAGTACTAGTTTTCTAGATGAACGAACCGTTGTCTCGATATTATTCTCATTTCTGTAAGCATCTTTACATACCGCGGAAAGTAAAGAAATCTGTAGTTATTTAATAACACCATTTTTTTATTAAGCGATATTAATTAATTAACTGTAATCATTTTAATATGATTTATGATAAGAACTGCTAATATTAAATTAGAACATGTTTAAGCGTCCTTTAACGTATTCAGTTTTTGGAATATTGGCTGTCACCAGCTCCGCTTTAGCAACATCGCCCCCACTCCCGCAGAATGCGCCTTGCGGTCCCTCTACCCGCAGAATGCAACTTGCGCCCCCTACACCCGAACATACTGAACCCACAATAAATAGTACTTATATTTCAAGTTCATTGTTTTTTTGTTTTTTTTTATTACAAATGATTTGCAGCCTCTCCGGGGCCAGAAGGCTTCTATCAAAGATTATATATATATATATATATATATATATATATATATATATATATATATATATATACCTAGTGAGCCAGACGGAGCTAAACGGATCGTCAGGGAGAGCCAGCTTTCCCTGACGATCCGTTTAGGTGAAAACTAGTTAGGTCCGTCTGGTTCACTAGGTATTTTTTTTTTATTTCGCTCTACTTAAGTATTGAGCGCTTTTTGTTAGTTGATTACTCGTATCTGTTTTCTTATTTATATATATATATATATATATATATATATATATATATATATAAATATAAAGAGAGAGACGGGTTGATAGCTATCTATTTCAACATACAAGTTAAGTATGATAATAATTTTCCAGTTAATCCTAATAATTACTTCGTTAATTTTTTTTCATTAGAATAGATCTGCGGAGCCAAGGAGCCATGCGGCTTCCAGGGGCCTTGCGTCCCCCTTGGGAATTTGCCCCCCTCCCCCGCAATTGCACGGCCCTGACGGTCACCAATTATTAAAGTCTGAAGGAAAGAAACTGTTGTATAGTTAAATAATCTCGTCTATTCCCGGTGTTTTATAAGCATTAGGTATTGACAGTTGTACTCTTATTAAGTTCATCAAATGTAAATAAAGGCTTGTAACACAGATATCCAGCTGCGTCTTCCTTTTCAACTAAAATAGTGCCATTGAAAATTTGAAATTACAAGTGTACCTCTGTCGTCAAAAATGACGGCAAAATATTTGAGAGGATTATATATATATATATATATATATATATATATATATATATATATATATAATTTAGAAATTAGTTATTTCCGTACATGAAAAATATTGAAAGGTTCTACAATATAAATATATTGAACACATTTTAATACAACTGTGTACTTGTCTAATTTGATTATGATCAATATCTATCTATCTATCTATCTATCTATCTATCTATCTATCTATCTATCTATGTTTGTGTGTGTGTGTGTATGCATATTTGCTAACACCTGAGAAGGTCGAAGCTTACAACGGACGAAACGTTGTACAAATGGTAACAAAGATAGGGACAATAGTCCGAATAATGTAAATAGTGTAAATACTACCTCATCTCAGAAATATAGACAAATACGAAATAATTTTGGTCATACCGTGAACTAGTTTCATCTATTCCTGGTGTTTTGCAAGCCATGTGTTTCATTAGTTCTACTTTTACTGGATCTTGAAATATAGATATGAAAATAACATGTTTGCATTCTGTTCTCCTTGAATGTGCCTTATCCTTTCAGGATATAGGCCATCATGGCCTTCCACGTCTCCCTATCCCTGGTGACTCTTAGCACGCTTTCTCCTGTTACACCACTCAACCCCCGCTTTGCCATTCACCCGTTCAAGCCAGTCAAGTACGTTCCACGCTGTTTTCCCCTGTCTCTCCTTCCCTCTATCTGGCCTGTTAGTATCAGATTTTCCAAGCCCTCTTTCTTCATTGCATGCCCCAGAAACTTTGGCTGTCTCTTCCTGATGCTAAGTATTAATTTCCTTTTCGTTTCCATCCTCTCCAAAACTTCATCATTGCTCACATGCTCGGTCCATGATATCCGCAGCATCCTTCTGTAGAATCACATTTCAATTGCTTAAAGTTTTTCTTTCATCTTTGATGGTATTGTCCAGCATTCACTTCCATATTGAAGAACTGACATCAAATAACAATATAGTACTCACTTCTTTGTTTCTAGTGAAATTTTCCTGTCTCTTAATACTTTACTCAGCTTCTGGAATGCGTCTTTCGCCATGCCAATTCGCCTTCGGATCTCTGTGTCGCACTTTCCGTCTTCTGTTAGAACACTTCCCAGGTATCTAAATTTTTGTACCTGCTTGATTATACCGCCATCCCACCCGTATTTGGCATTTAGGGCTGTTCTTTTTGCTGATGACCATGCATTCTGTTTTCTTGCAGTTTATTTGTAGTCCTTTCTTATCACTCTCTTCGGCTACCTTCCGTAGTGGGTCTTGGAGTTTCATTTTCATATCTGCTATCATCTGCGTACCTTATGTTGTTGAAATTGTGACCTCCGATGACAAATCCTGGCATAACATCTAGGGTCTTCAGAATAGTCTAGCTGTACAAGTTGAATAGATCCAGTGAAAAGACATCCTTGTCTTACGCCCCTTTCTAACTTTGTATATCTGCTGAATTCGTTACTTGTCCGTATGCAGGCAGTTTGCTGCCAGTACAGATTCTTGATTACTTCTATGTCTTTCCCAAATATGTCGAGGCAGCTGAGCATCTCCATTAATTTTTGGAGTATTTTGTACAACGCCTTCGCATAATCCATAAAACATAGGTACACGTTCTTCTTCATTTATATTGCTCTTTCGGAGAGCATCTTAATCATAAATATGGCGTTCCTTGTTCCAGTGTCTTTGGCGAACCAGCACTGTTCTTGTCCTATCTCTGGCCTGATTCTGCTTCTCGCTCTATTCATCAGGGTTCGGACGATCAGTTTTGTAATATGGCTCATTAGCTTGTTAATAAAACAGTTGTCAAATGTACCGTGAATTTTTACAAGTGAGTGGGGAGTGGAACCAAAATCTTCAGACATTTCAAAACTAATGCAAGATTTAAGGTATCAGTAATTCTGCTTACCATCCTTTATACCTTTAATTTGAATATAAATTAATATGAAAATACGGTTGCCTAGTGAAATAGACCCAACAATTTTTGATTTTATAGGAAAATGGACTCTTCTATTGTCAGGGTTTATAAGCCGGGGTTCTTGCTTCATGATATGTTTATACATAAGTAAAAGCTTGTAATACGGGTATTCAGGTGTGCGTTTTTCATTTCGACTAAAATAGTTCCGTTGCAGAATACGGAATTATAACATTTTTAAATTGAGTCTATTTTAGTTCGGTAAATAGATTACTAAATCAAGCATTTGATGAAATATTTCAAGAAATTAATTTGATAGTGAATTAGTAATTCAAGACAGTTTCTAGATGGGGGATGAATGCACTGAATAAGTTAATAGCTGTAAATTAGATGTGAATTAATATGAAAATGATGTCGCATAATGGAACAGATTTGTCTATTTCTGGTTGTTTAGTGCTATCAACTCTTTTATTGCCGGGATTTATAAACTGTGGCGCTGGTGGGTCTTGTTACCGCTTTCTGAAATGAGGCAGATATTCATCCGTGTAGGTACCTCCACTCATTTTCGATATCTAAATTTTAAACTGAATTTTTAAAAATATAAAAGTTTTCTTGAAACTTTTATTTTAGCTGTAATTGAAAGTTAAATGATTAAATTTAGGTACCTCTAAAAAACAGCATAAGACAGCATTTTTTTAAAGTGCAATACATGATACACGCTTGGCGATCATATCTCGAAAGAGACATGACTGATTGGGCAGAAGATTATCCCGCAGTAGGTTGCCATTGCTTTCTGCGGTAGACTGGTTGCCGACCAAGACTATAGAACCCAATCTGTCCTGTTATTTAACCCATAATTGGAAGGAATAGACGGATTAATACCTTTCCCCAGGGTATTTGCGCGTAAGTGAATGCAATGAATCAGGCTGGAATTCGAACTCGGCTCTCCGATTTCTCGTTCCGAGCCGATATCCAATGCACCACAACGCACATCCGTCCCCAAACTTAATAAAACAAACTTTTTCCATCAAAATGTTTATATTATTATTAAGAGGAAAGATCAAAGTAATTTTTAATTATTTTTAAAAATGTTTTAATCTCTTCTAACATTTTCGAAATTTTGTCAGAATTTTTGTTTTGATTTCTGCTAAGGAAACGTTTCGACTGTTTTACAATGGAATTCCGAATCGGAATATGCAATGATTGCATCACCCACTTTTTTTCGGCGACAAACACATTAATTTAGAAATTCACGCAAAAATTAAATAATTGTCGGATTTTAATGAAACTTTCAGTACTCATTCACAAATGAACACAATTATTTTTGAAATTATTATTTTTAAAAAAATCTTGGTAAAAATATATTTTTTAACTCTGTTACCCACACTCCACATAAATCCATTAAATTTGAATAAATTTTAGTTTGTCGGTAAACTTTTTTTTATTAGTTAAACGCAGGACTCACTGGGGAATATAAATCATCTATTTTTTTTATTTTAAATTTAACATCACTATTCGAAAATCTGCTCCGATGAGTAAAATAAAATATGCAATAAAAGTCTGATATAATTTAATTTGATAAGATTTTATTTGCTGGAATTGTAATTAAGGAAATTATAGTCTGAAGAAAAAAATCTTTTGATTACTAATGAAATTTTAAAAGAATTGTTTTCATTTTTTTATTATTATTATAATAATTCATAAAGTTTTTAAAAAAATTTGTAAATTTTTTATAGAACTTTTTTAGGTTAATAATTGATAATTATATTGCCTATCGAAAATTGAAAAGTTTAATAAAAATCGTTTTTCCGAAATATTTTCAAAATAATTTTAACTTTCTTTTTTGTGCATTTGATGTTATTGTTTGTATGGTAATTTCTATGCGCAAATTAAAAGGACACAGTTTCCCCTTTTTTTTAAATCTCTAATCAAGAACCTGTCAACACGATCTTGATTTACGACGTGTACAGGTCAAAAAGTTCAAATTTGTGATTAACAACTATTTTTATTCTAAATTTCGCGCTATAAATAAGTAATATTTGTGTAAATCAGGTTAATTTAACATAAAATTTGCTAATTTTCCGAAAATAATTTGTCACAGATATATATTTTATTTTTTGCAAGATTTTTAAACCGAGAATTAGCTTTTGTTTACAAAAATGTGTCGATCGCTGAAAAATCGCGGAAAACTGAAAAAAAATTCAAACTTTTATATTCCAATTATAATTTCTGTTTGAAATAAACCAGAGTATTTTGCTTACTGGAAATAGTAAATTTAATCATTTAGCTTGCAATTAAAAGTAAAATAAAGTTTCAAGAAAAATTTTCATTTTAAAAAATTCAGTTTAAAATTAACTATGCTGTTTTTTCGTGATTTACTGCAGATACCTAATTAAATTTACTATTTCCAGTAAGCCAAATACTGTGGTGTATTTTAAACAGAAATGATTTGATTGGAATCTAAAATCTTTCAATTTTTTTTTAATCTTTCAATTTTTCGGCCATTTTTAAACGATTGACAAATTTGTAAACAAAAGTTAATTATCGGTTTTAAAAATCTTTCAAAAAGAAAGTATACATCTGTGACACATGATTTTTGGAAAATTATCAAATTTAATTTAATTAATTTGAATTAATTTACACAGGAATTACTTATTTATAGCATGAAATTTAGAATAAAACTATTTCTGAAACACAGAGTTCAACTTTCTGACCTTTTCACCGTATGTGTTGACAGATGTGAGATAAGATAAGATAAGTGTATGGCGATCAAAAATGACATAATTGTACAATTTTTTTCCCTTTTGAAAAACATTGTTATAACAGCCATAATAAAAGATGAACGAAATGCATTTAATACTGGGTTCGGGGTTTTGTGATACATCATAAGAAAAATAGACAGAAAAGTATGAGATTTTATACCTTGATCTTGCTAAGCAGAAACTGAAGAATCAAAGACGCTTATTCAAAAGAAAAGTAGAAAATAAAAACATTCTATTTAACACCAGATATGAAACCAAAATAGAAAGAGGAATAAGACAATAATACATTTTATCATCGAATTTGTTTAAACTATCCAGCGTGATAGAAAAGCAGTCTGGGTTTATTATGGGCAGAAATAATCTTATAAGATACGCAAATGACAGTGGATTGACAAAAAAATCAGAATGAAAATTGGAAGAACTCCTAGACATGGTAAGAAAGGAAAGCGAGAAGAAAGAATAAAAAATGAACTGTATGTAACGTTGTCAACAAAAGAGGCAGACCAAAGAGTGAGCTACGTACTGGGGACGTCAAAATCTCAAGCAGATACTGCAATTTACATATCTGGTTAGTGCAGTAACTGACAACGGAACATGCAATGAAGACATTCGAGAGCGCATTGCTATGAAAAAATATGCTTTCCAGAGACTAGGCAAAGTATTAAGAGATAGGAATAATTGTGTTATCTCCCTCTAAGCGGTTTTATATAGGGTTAGGTTCGAAATTCCTAGCACCTGAAGAAGGCCGGAGCGTACAACGGTCGAAATGTCGTACAAACGTCAAGAACGATGAAGACAATAGTCCGAATAATGTAAATAGTGCCTTCTTTCCTCGTTATGTGCTCTTGAAATTTCAACTAACTCTTTCTCAAGTTAAGTATAAGTCAGTCAGTTAAGTGACATACGTAATACACGCTTGGGGGATCATGAAAGAGACATGACTGGGTAGAAGATTTTCTCGCAGTAGGTTGCGATTACTTTCTGCGGTAGACTGGTTGCCAACAAAGGCTATAGAACCCAATCTGTTCTTCTATTTAGCCCATAGCTGAAGGGAGAAGCAACGAATTAATAATTTTCTCGAGGGTATTTGCGTGTAAATGAATCCAACGAATTCAGCTTGAATTTAAACTCGTTTTTCCGGTTTCTCATTCCGAGCCGATATCCACTGCATCACAACGCAACACCGCAAATTAAGTATAAACATCCTTTTTATTTCCATTTTCTCTAAAACTTTGTCATTACTCGCACGTTCAGTCCATGATATTCTCAGTATCCTTCTGTAGAACAATATATTTAATGAACAATTGTAAATTCAGTTACATTTTCCATAATTATGATGATATAACACCATATAGCAGCTAAATTATTGATAATACTAGTATAATATTATTTATGTCTCGGGGCCAAAGAATATGTCTGTTGTTTTTAATACTCTTGACAACTGGTGTGTGTAATTTCCTATTCAGAAAATCCTATAAAGATCTGAGACGATAATTCAATGTATCAAGGTGGGAGAAGAAGTTAGAATCTTTTGTGTGTGCGTTTTTCAACATGTCTTGTGTTTTTATGCAAGAGTAACATACCTTTCTTATTAGTGAGTCGCACATTTTTAACGTAGACTGGTTCGTAACTTCAAGTTCATGACCATATACTTAAAAAATGAGTGTTTCTTTTTTATGACATTTAGTTTAAAAATAACACCAAACAGAGAGCTTTAAACTTTTAGATTATAACTAGGTTATGATCATAAAGAAACCTTAAAGATGCAAACATTGTATTTGTATTTATTAAAAACCCAGTGTTTACCACTGATAATGATCCTCCCCAGAGATGGTTTACTGGTGTGTTCGGTCTTTTAGGGCGCACAAATTATGATTGTTTGAAAGCCAATGCGCCAAATTTTGGCATTTCATTAAGTTCATATGCGGAGTGTCATTATTTTGTGAGCGGTCTTAAATTGTTGTGTCATTCCCTCTGTAGTCAGTTGAGGATTTTCATTAGTTTTTTGGTTAAGTGGGGTTGATTGTCGATTGAAGTCGATTGTCCAGAACAAAGGGCATCTTTGAAAGTAAGATTCTGAGACTGACGCAGAATCTATCACTGTTGGCATTTCCTCACATTTTTAAGCGAAATCAAAGCAGTCAACCAACGTAGACACAAGTGGTTACTGGGTGTGAAAAAATTAGAAAACAGAAATATTACTGATGAGCTGGGACAAAGGAAGAGCATTCAATAGGACAACAGATAGCGATTGACATTACATTTAAACTTTAGCACATTAAAGTTGGCTTGAAATTATGTAACAGGAAGAGAGTCCCAGAAGCGAGAATTGACAGAAAAGAAACGGTTAGCATAGAACCTATGGTTACATCTAGCCATCTCGACTGTAAATTGATGAAACCTCGTCACCAGTCTAACTGCACTTAAATACATAAAGTCAAGTTCTATAACGAAGAGTTCATATGAAACAATTACCATGAAGGTATTTATAGAAAAGTTACAGAAATGCAAATTTATTGCGGTGAGAAGCCAGATCAGGACCAATTATATTGTGAATTCTTCTTTGCATTTCATCAATGATTGCCATCATCATCATCAGCAGCAGCATCATACAGCAGCTGCAACATCAGCAGCAGCAGCATCCGTCTCATGACTGAGCGTAGTCACAGAGTAATTGCACAGCTGAGCACCTGACCATTTTTTCTACATATCTAGGTTGAAAGTCAGAGATGTATTCACTCATACGTAGCGCGTCTTTAGCAAGTAGACATGGCAGAGTCTATCTCTCTCCCTCTCTCTCTCTCCAGGTTAAATCCCAGCCTATGTACTCCAGCTTGAATGATCGCCTTAATCATTATTTTGAAAACCTGAAAACTAGTCATGTTCTTAAATATCCTCGTCAAATCGAAATTTATATATGGATGTCACGGATGGCGCCAAACCCGTTCAGAAATGCATAAACTGTCGGCCTTCTAAGATCAATTGTTAGAAATAGTTTTGAGCGAGTGAAGGCTGTGGATCTTGGCGAAGACATCCTTCTACGAAAATTGTGAACTGGCGCTACAGAATCACAGAGGAAGAACAGTACAAGATGACAGAAACCGTATCAGTTGAGAATTTTCACCAAAAACAGCTGAAATTGATATCACTTATATCTCGAAGAAAAAATAATGACATAATTCAGATGTTGACATTCCACACTACTAAAATTAAAAGGTTAGTACTGAAAAGAGCGATAACAGCTATTGTATTCGAGAAATCAATTTTTCTGGAAAATTAGCAAACAGCAGACTTGGCTGTTCGGTAAATAAATGCCGAATGTTTCTTTATAGGGAAATGGATAATATTACCTTTGATATAAGGTATCAACAAAATTGTGTCATGCAATTTAATTTTTCGCTTTTGTTCTTGTTGTATCGCCGAGGTGACAGTACAATAATCGATGATGTGTGCTGAAATATCTACAGCACAATATTCGTGCTAATGGATATTAAGTACAAACAAGATAAACACAGATAAAACAGAACAACAATAATTAAAAAAAGCGAAGAGGGTAAATTACTAGAGTCGTAGAGGGTATAGTCTGATAATAATCGTCAATGACACTCCGAATTATTTACGACCTCACCACGTGGGAAGAAGCTCGAGGTAGATGCAGCACAAGGCCAATTAGCATGGATAAAACCGAACCTGTAGGCTGGGACAAAAAATATTGTCTGCTTTTCTCCAGAGGAGACTCGACCCTTAAGCGAAGCCTCGTCTGGGTTCCTCTCCGCTCAAAAGCAGAGAACGCGATAAAGTGAATGACTGACGCACGCAGTCGATCCACTCAGACTGTGAATGAAAATCGGAAGGTATCAACCACCGCCCCACGTGGATGGCTGTCCAAGGTAGATGCGGCACAAGGCCATTTAAGTAGAACCATCGAGCCCTTAAGCTCGGACAAAAAAATTTGTCTGCTTTTTCCTAGACGTGACTTTATTCTTCGGCGGCGCTTCGTCTGGGTTTGTCTCCGCCCGAAGGCAGAGAGTCTGACTAAGTGAACGACTGACACGCGCAGTCGAACTACTCAAACTGTCAATAACAGTCCGAATTATTTTCGGCCTCCCCATGTGTGTGCAGAGCCCCAGGTTAGATGTGTCACAAGGCCAACTGACGTGGGTTAAACCGAGCTCGTAAGCCCAGACAAATAATCTTGTTAGCTTTTTACCAGACAAGACTCTACCCTTCCGCAGAGAACAGTCTGGGTTCCTCCCCGCCTGAAGGAAGAAAGTCCGACAAAGTAAACTCAGACTATCAATGGCAGTCCGAATTCCTGACAGCTATTAATCTTTATTTACATAGCTATTTCTGCCCACAAACCATTCCAAATTTGAGAGTCCTGGAGGGGTGTCAGCTGCTCTACACAGTTCTTAACTTTAGTAGCAACATTCTTTTTGTTGACCTGAGTAGTCCAAAAATAGGATAAATTAAAGTCTCTAGAAACTAAAGCGCATTGCAGAAAATCAGGTATTATAGTGACAGAATTGTGTGGAGGACAAAATAAAGACAAGGCGCTGTTTTAAAAAAACGGGACGTTGCATAATTAACTCGTGAGGGCGCCTAACAATTTTAAGTTTTGCAGCACTTGGCTCGATTTCTGTAACCTTTGTCTACAGCAGAAATATATATAGAATTAGACTTTTATTGAATTCTGTCATAAGAAGGATAGAGTCAGGGTACATCCCGGTGTCTGCTATAAAACGGGGAGTTCCTTCACGACATACCTGACAAAAGAAACTTACTTATTTGCTTTAATCAAGCGACGATATAGATTACTCAAAACTAATTCTCTGATTTTTGTCAAATATTGCAATTGTTATATGGCAAATAAAATTTGTATTATTGGACTTGTTATTTAATCAAGTGTATTCGTCTATTACTAATATCATTAAGGTTACAATTTGAATGTTTAGCTTCGATGGAAGAGTGCTCAAGGCTAATCATCTTGCCTTCCAACTTGGGCAGCTCGGGACTACAGTATTAGCCTACGACCAATAATACAGGCGCATCTGATGCAATGTAACATGTGAATACTTTTCATCTTTAGTGCAGATTGGGGGACCATCAAATATAGATTGGCACTTCAAGCTAATTATTTAAGAAACAATAAAAGGACGAGGGGTAACATGTTTCTATATTTCTCTATCTCTCTTCTTACTTATTTTCTCATCGTCAGTCTTTATCCTTATTTCTTTCTCTCTTTGTCTTTGTTTCTTTCATTATAAGTTATTTATCTTTTTCTTTCTTCTCCCACTTCTCTCTCTTTGTCTGTCTGTCTGTCTGTCTGTCTGTCTGTCTGACTCTCTTTTTCCCCTCTATTTCTATCACTCTCTCTTTTCGCTTGCCTTTCTCATTTTCTTTTTCCGTCTGCCTCTGTCTCTCTATTTCTCGATTTTGTCTACCTCTTCTGTTATTCTGTTTCTTTGTTTCTGCTTTTCTCTTCCTCTCTCTCTCTCTCTCTCTCTCTCACACACACACACACACACACACACACACACACACACACGTTCTCGGTTTCTGTGTCGTTTTATCTTTTTCTTCTGTACTTCTCACGTTTTATTTTCCCTTTCCCTTTGTTTCTGCATCTTGCTGTTTTCGGTCTCTCTCTCTCTCTCTCTCTCTCTCTCTCTCTCTCTCTCTCTCTCTCTCGCTCTCTCCTTCTATCCTTGTTTCTGTCTGTCTGTCTCTTTATCTTTATATATCTGCTCTAGACAAAAATCTCTCTATTGATCTATCTGGCGTTTTACTTCTCTCTCTGCTTCATTTTTTTCAATCTGTCTGTCTCTAGATAATTTTTTCTCCCTCCCTATTTAGATCTCTCCCTCTCTCTCTCTCTCTCTCTCTCTTTCGCTCTCTCTCTCTCTCTCTCTCTCTCTCTCTCTCTTTGGTGTCTTTCTTTTCTATATATCTACTTTCTCTCTATTGTATCGTTTCTTTATCTATAATTCTAATACTTTTTAGGCCTCATGCCAAACTAATACAAGTTAGTAAATAACTATATTGGTCACATTCCACAGCTTGATCTTTATCATACATCTCTTGCATACTCGTTCACGTTTGTAATAAAGTCCAGCTTCATAGAGCGTCTTTTACATTGGCCTTTTGGTTGACTTAATCAAATCTGGTAATTGTTAGTATCTTATTTAATAATTTTTTTTTCCCGAAACTGTGCAAATTATTTTTTCCGATATTTTTCTAGTTTATGTTTGTGTTATTTTGTTTTACACAAAATTACACTACAAATTCTATAAGCTAATTTCTTCATCGTTTCAAACTATACGCTCCACGGCTTTTCTAGTATTGCCGTGTCAATCACATAAAATAATTTAATGCATCTCTTTATTTGCCTCTGGCAATATTTCGTTGAAACAATGGTTTCAATCACCAAAGTTAAGCAACGTCGAGACTGATCAGTACCTAGATGAGTGACAGCTTGAGAATACAAGCTGCTGTAAGCTTGGATGTGAGGGTGGTGTATTCGATAATGACTCAGAATTATTAAGTGGAAAGCCAAGTTCCAATTTCCGCTGCGTACATTACATTCAGTCAGGCGCAAATACATTTTGAAAAAGTATGAACCCATCTCTTCTTCCCTAGCTATAGGTTAATTAGTAAGAGTTGTATCTCTAAATAATTATTATCTAAAAAGAAAAATCCTTAGTATCTTAGATAAATATTTTCTGGCTTTAAATAAACTGAAAAGCTTAATAAACCGTAGAAAATGAATGAAATAAACAATCTGGCTACATTTGGATAATGTTCAGATCCCAACGAAAAAAAAGCAAACAAATGCTACGGTCAAAGATTACAATGTACATTTGCCAAAGGCTGCAAAGGTAACCAGCCAATACAAAACGACCACAATAACAAAGATAAGGATAATAGTCGGAATAGTTCATAGAACGATAAGATAATGTCCAGAATGTTGCGTAAACATTTTGGTTTCTAAGCAAAGATATCTTTGATAATTACGGTATACGTCCCAAAAAACACATACCTTGGTGTTTCATAACGACACAATAAATAATTCAATGTTCTCATTTTCCATTTATGGTTATTTCTCAATTTACAAAGCTGTTTTATATAATATGACAGTTTAAGTGCAAATTTTCTTGATACATAATAGCTTACAGCTAATCACATGGCAACATTGGTTCCCGTATAATCACTGAAGTAGGCACTTCCACTCTTTCCACGATAATTGGCGATACCTACATTTTAAAAAGAATTTTGATAAATAAAAATGTTTTCTTGATTCTTTTATTTTAGCTTTAAACGCTAAAAATCATTAAATTTACTATTTCTAGTAAACAAAATACTCTGGTGTATTTCTAATAGAAAATATATTGATCGGAATCTCAACTTTTTTCCAGTTTTCAAAATTCATCATTTTTCGCGTCTATTTTGACAGCTTGACAAGTTTGTAAACAAAAGTTAATTCTCAGTTTTAAAAATCTTGCAAAAATAAAATATACATCTGTTAAAATTTGTTTTGGGAAAATTAGCAAATTTAAAGTTAAATGAAACTGATTTACACAAGTATTACTTGTTTATAGCTTGAAATTTAAAATAAAATAAAGTATTTCTTAATCACGGAATTGCGAAGTGATTGATGCGCGATGTAACCGAAGACAGCCAGATGCATAATGACAGCGAAGTATGGTTGACCAGAATTGGCATAATTGTCCAAATCTTTTCCTGTAACTGAAACACGCAACCTTTCAATGTAACACAGAAAATATCATACTAAAAAAAACAATAAAAATACTCTCTATACACACACAAAAAAGTTAATTATTTTAAAAATCTTCTGACTCAAAGATTTGTATTAAACTTTTCAATTTTCGATTATTAAATATAGTCTTCAGTTAATAACTTAATTACCTAAGCGAGACAAGATTTTGAAGAATTTAAAATCCATTTTTGGAACTTTACGAATTATTATAATTAACAAAGAAAAAATGAAAACAATCTTGTAAAAATTCATTATTCATCGAAATTTTTTTCTTCAGACTAATGTCCTTCATATACATATATTTTTAAAAGCATATAAAAACTTATCTAATTAAATAATGTTATAGTTTTATATTACAGATTTTATTTTACTTTTCGGAGCAGATCTTCGAAAAACAGTCAATTAAAAATATATATATAAATTTGTGTTTTTTAAATGTATTGATTGAATAGTTTACTTTTGATAAAGTAAATATGCCCTTACAGATGTGACTACCGTCGCCTATTGTGATATGTGTCATTATCACACCAGGCTTTACGATATTCACAGAAAATTTAATTTAATCTGTTTATAAAATTCATAGTCCGGTAGTTACAAATTTGCACTTTTAAAAACAGAGTTGTTTCCTCAAATACGTGTATCTACTAAATATAGCGTTTAATGTAATAAGACACCTACACACACACACACGCGTGTACACACACACACACACACATACACACACACACACACACACACACACACACACATATATATATATATATATATATATATATATATATATGTGTGTGTAGGTGTCTTATTACTTTAAACACTATATTTAGTAGATATAGGTATTTGGGTATATATATATATATATATATATATATATATATATATATATACCCAAATACCTGTATCTACTAAATATAGTGTTTAAAGTAATAAGACACCTACACACGCACAAAGAGAGAGAGAGAGAGAGAGAGAGAGAGAGACACACACACACACACAGACACGCACACACAAATATATATATATATATATATATATATATATGATTAAATAAATTACAAATAATATGTCTACATTTTTTTTTAAATAAATAATAATCTCCGTGTATTATAACTAAAGGACGTGAGAAATGCGCTGTAACTTTTAAAGTTGTTTTTATTTCCCATTTCCCAATTAGTTTCAGCCTTCTTCCGAGATCATCTTCGGTGGTGCAAGTAGTAGTAACAAAATAACCACAAAAATGTGTTGCTATATTTTACTGTATTTGTGGTTATTTTTGTCTAAAGTAGTGCAGTAAAATTTGCCGCAAATACACTTTCTTTGACCCGAAATCCGACATGTTTAACGCTCTGAAAAACCAAGATGTTTACACTTCAGTGAAATGACATATGCTGAATTTCGGGCTTGCTTATAGTACTTATATTACCTTATAGATGCGTTGCCAACTGAAACTACACGCACGCAGTCCTTGAAACACCATCTGTTGGAAAACAGTGTAGGGGCCTCGGCTATGTTTATCAAATTGGCTTTGTGCTAAACACAACCAAAGTCTCCACAAATTAAAATATCAGACGGTTGAAGATTGGATGTTGGAATGTGAAAGAATAAAATATTTTGTTTTGCATGTTAAAGTAAAATTTTATTAACTAAACAGAATAACAAATTTGTAAGAAGTAAAATACTAGAATAGAAAATCCATGTAGTTAATTAATTTGTATGAGTTAAATGTTCAAAGAGAAAATGTAAGTAGTTGAATGTTCCAGAGAAACAGTAGTAAGAAGTTAAATGTATCTAGCTTATGGTTGATAGTAGCAGTATGCGTGTATGTAAAAAGATTAATCAGGCTACTAATAAAGTCTGTGTTCCTTTCCCTTCTTTAGCCGGAAAAAATATAAAAAAAAGATGAAGCAATAAATGAAAATTGTACTTATCGGACCTTAGTTTTTAGGAGTCAATTGAAGTAACTTGTTTCTTTGACGGCGTGTGCGTGAAGACGAAGAAATGGAAATTAGAAGGAGGAAGAATGAATGAATGTCGACGAGGCATGACAGGGTCTGCGTTTTGAAAATTTTCTTCCTTACATTGTGACGAAGTCCTTATCAGATTACCGCTCCCATTTCAGTCTGATTTAACCGGTCAAGGGTAGTGGTTAATTAGTGAAATCTAGTAATGTGACTGGATCGGACAGCATACCCATTTTTTAAGTGTTAAGAAAATTGACCGGGGCCATAGATCAATTTGCTAGTTTCTATCCAATCAAAATCCAGAATCTTAATTTCCAGACTGACTTGTGAAATTTGACTTGGTCTGGGTTTTTCTAAAACGTTTTCAGTCATTTTGATCCATTTTGCAGGTGTGCAATTTTACTTTTTGCGTTTTAGTTAATTGTTGGATGTTATAGAATTTGTATCCTATAACAGCAAGAACTTATACAAGAACTTATACAACTTATACAAGGTCCTAATAATAAAACAAAAGCTTCCAAGTACAACTCTACTATCATAAGGCTTTCCATATGAAAAAAAAAAATGAAATTCATGAAGAAAAAAAAAACTAGAAGAAATAAACAAACAGACAACGACACAAAAAGTGAAAGCAAACATAAACAGAAAAGACAGACACTTATATAGGTAATCATCCAAAGTGTGTAATGCCTATAGCAAATAGACCAAGACAGAGCTGTAACGCTAACCAACGCAGCACAAAGAAACCAGGTTTAAATAATTTCTTCTCTGCTTCACATATGAGCTTAGCCAAAAATATAAACTCCCATTCATAGACATCCTCGTGGACTCTCGTAATAATTCTTTCATTAATTCTCTCTCTATATATATAAAAAAAAAACACCAGTAAAAATTCGTGTCACCTTAATGTCATTAGTCAATGTCTTCTTAGATATAAAATCGGCGTTATTAAAAATTTCTTCACGAGAACCTACGAGAATTCCTCCTCTAGATGACTATTCTTCAAAGAACCCCATCACGCTAAACAAGAACTCGTCAACAACGGATTTCCAAATTATTTGGTTGACTACTTTGATGTACGTTGTGGTGCAGTGGATATCGGCTCAGAACGAGAAATTGGGGAGCCGAGTTCGAATTCCAGCTGAATCCATTGCATTCACTTACGCACAAATACCAATGGGAAAGGTATTAATCCGTCTCTTTCCTCCACTTATGGGTTAAATAGCAGAACAGAATGGGTTCTATAGCCTTGGCTGGCAACCAGTCTACCGCAGAAAGCAATGGCAACCTACTGCGGGATAATCTTCTGCCCAGTCAGTCATGTCTCTTTCGAGACATGATTACGCAAGCGTGTATCACGTATGGCACTTAAGTGACCATATTAGACTTTTTCTTTCAAACCCTAGTAATAACAACAGTAAACACACCGATGATGACATCATCTTCGACAAAAAAAAAAAAATTCATAGCAATTATAAACAGGGCGAATCTTCACTCCAAAACATTATTCGTAAATACTCAACTCGACTTAAACAAAAACAAAAAAATAAATTTAAAAAAAATTAAAAAATAATAATAATAAATCCAAACTACAACGAACCAATATTGTTTACAAATTTACGTGTTCTTTGAAGAACTGCATTGTTGATCCTAATTTCATAAATAATTATATCGGCCATACAACTGCAAAGCTGACTCGAAAACTCACGCTACAACTACATCTCTCTCAACGCAACTCAATTCGATCTCATTTAAACACACACGAAGACCTACCAAACCCTAACCGAAACATACTTGTTGACAACACAAATATCATAGCAGCATCCACATGCAAAAAAAAAATGAGACTAAAAATAATGGAGGCCTTATTAATAAAAACGAAAAACCCAACACTTAATTACATCAACTACGAACACACTAACAACATGCTTGCCGTGTTCCGTACATAACAAATACAGACTACTCTACAACATACATAACACCACTTACATTCTGTTACACGTAAAATAACATTCATATTCGAAAATGGCTAAAAATATAGCCGAAAGCGCTCGGATAAACAAAACATTTAAATAATTTTTATGCAATTTATGTCCTCAAAAGAAAGAAATCAAAAGATCACATGAAAAATTATGTAAAAACTTAACCATCAAACCTTGTCTGCCATTTCTAATGAAACCTGCATAAAAGAGAGATTGCTGCCCGAATATATATATATATGTATATATTTATCTTTTTTTCTTTTGTGCCGTGTCCCTTCAGGACGTAGGCAATCATGGCCCTCCTTATCCGCCTACCCCTGGTAGCTCTTAACATCTTTTATATATTGCATATATATATATATATATATATTGCATATACAATATATATATATATATATATTGTTTAATTACTTAGTTTCTGGTCATAATAAGATTAGATCAGTGCACATTTGTATTAAAAAAGTGTTCAATACAATTATATTGTAGAACTTTTGAATATTTTACTTTTGTAAACGAGTTATTACGCGACCTAGGTTTCTACCATTTGTATATATGCCCTACAGTCCAAAGTTTTACGTAATTCCTGATCATTTTTAAAATTATTCCTATTTTGTACTTTAAATAATTGAAAAGTATTATCTTTTTTTTTCTTTTGTACCGTGTCCCTTGAGGACGTAGGCAATCATGGCCCTTCTTATCCGCCTATCCCTGGTAGCTCTTAACATCTTTTCTTTTGGTATTTTTCCAGAACCATAAAAAAGTGATACATGATTTTTATTACGAATTTTATAATGGCAAAAAAAAAAAAAAAGCATTTATGGTTAAATTTTGCTCTCATCAGAATATCCTACTTTACACTTGATTATTGCAGCACAATTTTTTGGCATTTGTTGCAAAAGGTTTTTAAAGTATAAGTTTGTTAACGGATTCTATCCGGTTTTCTCTTTTCCAGTCTTTTCACTTTTTTTTTCAATTGGAGTAGATAGACCGAACTATCGCCCGGTTCACACCCCACCCACGTCTATTGAACAGGTTAGGAGGCTCATCCCTTGTTCCCTGTTTAGGACGTGGTTTCCGGCATTCTCTTTTCCAATCTAGTCACTCTTTCGTAGCCCCCTGCACACCAGTGGCCTTACCGCCTTGCTTGGGATGATGTGATTAAAAAAAAAAAATATTTTTTCAATGATTCTAAGAAGTCTTTTTCATTTTTTTTTTCACTCTTCTGTCAAGTTCATCCCATGTTGATACTGGGGTCGCTTCAGACTTTTGAACTGTAGTGTACACATATACAGATGTTCTTACAAACCACTCTCCACCTTGAATTTCTAGCACAAACTTGAAGGAGAGTAATTTATCTCCTGCAACTCATGTGAAAAGACATGTGACACTCGTAGAAAATTCTTGAAATTCTTCGTTTGCTAATTTTTTTTTTAATCATTTCACCCCGAGCAAGGCGGTAACGCCACTGATGTGCAGGGGGCTACATAGGAGTGAAAAGATTAGAAAAGAGAAAGCCGAAAACCACATCCTAAACAGGGAACAAGGGATGAGCCTCTTCACCTGTTCAATAGACGAGGGTGGAGTGTGAGCCGGGCGATAGTTTAGTCTATCTACTCCAATTGAAAAAAAAGAGTGAGAAGATTGGTTCTCAGTTCTGAAATTTTCGAAGAATATTTAAAAATGTAGACATTTCATTTTAGAGGAAAAAGTTACATTAATGCCACACGAATTACAGACAGATGATTTTCTGCATTAAATATTTAGCAAAAAAAAAAAGTTTTATTTTTTTAATTTTATTTTCTGAAGTATGAAATATTAAATCTGAAAAAAAAAAGACCGAAATAATTAAATTAACCATTGGTACTTTTTATTTACATATTTTGTTTTTGTTTGAAAAAACACTTTTAATAAAAAAATATTTTAGTCGCGTTTGACACGTGTGATTTGATTTCTGTGACGTAATTTAGCAACCATCTTAGATTTTAGATGTTTTACGGAGCAAATGTAAACAATCGGCTCCATTGGCTAAGTGCGAAAGAGAAAATTGCTGACCTTAAACTCAAAAATTATGTGTCGACCTGGATTTTCTGTAGATATGTATCCCTAGAAAGTTTGAATGGCGTAGCGTAAAAAATGCAGGCGTGCACAGGGAACAGTCACACACAAACTCACAAATTGCCTTATATATATATATATATATATATATATATAGAGAGAGAGAGAGAGAGAGAGATTTAACATATTTCAAGAAAACACATATGCTATACTAATTTAATGTAAATCTGTTTCTGCTTCACAAATACATTTCATTGGATATGCCGACCGGATTTGAGCGCTAAGCAATCAAAAGTTTTAAAAAAGTCTTTTACGCGGGAAATTCGAGCATCACATCGTATATATAGAAAATGTGAATCATTGTATGTATGGCTGGCCACTCAAATCTAAGGATGCTTGTATACTATGATGGCTAGATTATCCCTGTTACAGACGCCTACGCAGGCACATTTGTGTTTGTTCATACACACAGAGCCCATCTGTGGTTTATACTGCAACTAGGCTGATCGGACCTTAGTTACAGTTTCTGGAATAGAGCGCGTTTTTAGCGTGAACAACCATCAGAACAAAGCCATGAGACTCAAGCCACGATGACTTGTGATTTCGTGCTAGCACAAGTATCGACGGCTCCTAAACGGTCACGTCTACCCAATTTCACTCACGACACTTGGGTTAACCCGTCGGGTGGTTTTCAGGCTCTTTCCAAAAGTGCCACACGCTGGAGTTGCCTCCAATATCAAGAAGTCACCTTTGTGACTAATCGACCATGATGAGATTCGAACCCGAGTTTAATGGTCAGAAAGCGAATTTTTTAACCACTCGGCCACAAAGCACTGTATTGAACGGTAAACAGATTCCAAATTCTGCTATCGATTACATAGTTGCTAATATCTTCAAAAACATCATGAACCCATTCCTCCCTACTGTCTCATCGCTAAAAAAAAATTTAGCCACCTGCAACAGCCTAGCTTTATTTTTTTCTTTAAAATATACAAATCAGTTATTCGTGTTGACTCACACATGTATATTTGTTTGAGATATAAATTTCATGACACAAATAAACTACCTAATTTTGTACTATTCGCCAATGACTGCATTGCGAAACCTTCCTATTTTTTATTAACGGTCTTTACTTGGACAACATGAGGCAACATATGCCCACAATTGATCCAGAACTTCCTCCGATTAAAACGCAATCATCAAGGCGATTGAAAATGTCTTGACTTTCTAAATAATCAATATTAGCAATGCATTAATCATGCCGTTCTGTAAAATCGAGAGAATGTTCTCTGTTTTATTGAACGCAGAGAAAGATTTTGTGTTTTTTTGTTCTTGGCAATTAAAATGTAAGTCTGCTAATTTACTCAGTGATCGTGCCTGAGTGGCAACGAACGAAGAGGCCATTATTTCTACAACTGCGGCATGATGTTTCTAACAGTTGTTCAGACGGCATGTCTCTTTCTTGTTTTTGCTACCTCTGGGAAATAATCCTAAGCTTGTATATATTTTCACACTCAGGATTATGATCCACATAAACCTGATGTTATTATTAACTTTCAAAGATCGGAATTTATATATATATATATATTTCTAAACATATACTGTTAAATATAAGAGACAATAAATGTCTATTATGTTTAATCATGAACCGTTCTAAAAATCGTATTTTGGCTTTAATTTCAGGGGAAAATAAAGACAAAAATTCTCCAACATTTGGATAATTTTTCATGAACCAAGTTGGAGAATTTTTGTCTTTATTTTCACCTGAAATTAAAGCCAAAATACGATGTTTAGAACAGCTAATGATTAAACATAATAGACATTAATTGTCTCTTAAATTTAACAGTATATGTTTAGAAAATTATCTGCTGCCTCGATACACTATATATATATATATATATATATATATATATATATATATTAAAGGGTGATCCAAATAGGTAGACATTAGGCGGAATAGGCTTGTGTATCGGTTGTATCTCCAACAAGATGAAGACCCTACACATCATTATTCAAAAAGAGTCCGTGAGTATCTTGAAACATTTTCGGAGAAATGAATTGGCCGAAGAGGTCCAATTGATTGGCCGGTACGTTGACCTGACTTGATCCCAATGCATTTCTTCTGTTGGAGAGTATGCAAGGACAAGGTTTACAACGAAAAACCATATGTCATTGTAATAATTGTATTAGTAAATATATTTATATATGTAATCTCAAAATAAATGTTATCACTTACTATCTACTTTTAGGCTACACTATATATATATATATATATATATATATATATATGTGCGCGTGTGTGTGTGTGTGTGTGTCTGTGTGTGTGTCTGTGTGTGTGTCTGTGCATGCATATCAGTAAATGATCTTGTGTCTTTCATCTTTCCTATCCTTTTTACCTCGTACGAAAAACTTTTGCAATAAAAGTAAACGAATTTTCTTAAATTTTCTTATAAAAAATAACGTTTATTACCATCATTATTAACTACCTGATGAGGCATTGTTCTTTAAATGTTGAAACAAAATGTACAATTTTGTAGTAGATTGTAGATTGTGCATGTTCTAAGGTATAATTTATAATAAATTTTCATTGCTCTATTTTTATATTGAGCACTGTTTTAAAAATAATGTTTTGAATGTCGCAAATATTTTCTTCGTTTCTTATTCATTTGAATATACATGTATATATATATATATATATATATATATATATACAGAGAGAGAGACAGACAGAGAGTAGAGAGAGAGAGAGACAAGATCACACGTATCATTACACACACACGGACACACACACAAATATATATATATATATATATATATATATATATATATATTTATCGATACTCGTATTTAAGTAGATATTCTGTTTTTAATTAAACAGTATTTTATATTTATATCTACCGGCCTGATTATTTCACGATAAATTTTATTGCGAAAATGTGTGCTATCCAGCAGGATTCGAACCTGCTAAATAATAAATAAATATTTATATAAATTTTTTTATAAATAAAAATTTATCGTGAAATAATCAGGCTGGTAGATATAAATATAAAATACGGTTTAATTAAAAACAGAATATCTACTTAAATACGAGTATCGGTAAAAATAATGTTCAAAATAATTCATTACAAATATATATATATATATATATATATATATATATATATATATATATATATGTATATAATTAGGCCCCTTTTGTTCTTTCAAACAAATTTTATTTAACAGTATACACATTTTATATCTATTAAATTTATTAATTGTCTTTTTTAAATTGCGAGTCACTTTTCACAAACATGGCGGTTGTAGATATACACATATCCGAAATTAAGAATGTGTCCAGTTTTTTGAGTCACACGTGTCATATTAAGGGTTGGGAAAAGTAAATAGAAGGATAGAAAATCAAAAATATTTTAAGTTGCTAACATGACAATCTGAATCTTGATTAAATAGATTCAATCTCAAATACAATAACACGAGAGTTTTAAAATGCAGATCAAGTAATAATAATAATAATTAAGTTTGCTCATCTAAGAAATCTTACCCAAAATTCAATTAGCTTTCTCAAAGGTCGAAAAAACTGATAGAAAACTATTTTCGGGTTGAGTGCTTTCAACAGATTGGGAAATATTCAGCTTGACACAGAAAATATCCAATGTGACAGGACAAATGCAGCAGTTGATAGAAAAGAGAATGGCTGAGTAAGTACTTCGATAGACCACATTTCCATAACTACTTACTCTCCTCAACTTATGTAAAAAGTCATGTACATGTACACGTGAACCATAAGTAAGTGTAATTATAAGATCCACTTATGTAGACGTATGTCTGAACCAGAAGTATGTCATGACTTATGTATATAAGTATTAGACGACAGTTTATTCATCGCACACTGTATGTTAGAACGAAGAGTAAGTCAAGACACATGATGAACTCATTGAGATGTATGTGTGAACCAGTAGTCAGTGTAGACAAGAGACCTACTTATGTAGAAGTGTGTATGAACTATGAAAAGTCAAGACAAAATCTATTTATGTAAATGTATGTATGAACAAGGAGTAAGGCAAGACTCAAGGTCAGCATACATAAATGTATATACGGACTAAGAGTTATTCAAGACACAAGATCTACGTATGTAGATGAATGTATGAACCAGTAGTAAGTCAAGACTCAAGATCAGTATCTATCTGTATTTCTGGGATGAAGTCTAAGCATTATTTATATCCAGCGTAGTGGTTTCATCTTTCTTGTTATTGTCACAATGTTTCGGATGTTGCAGCCTCTAAACGCCTTCTATTGTAACTTTTTGGTAATTGAAAACTGAAAACTTTATTTAATGTTCTTCTATTGTCCATATATCGTGTTGTCTTGTTCTTATTTGGCACTTCGAAAGTATTGCTCGCCCTGATTGACGCTGCATTTAATTTTTTAAAGATTTTATGTGGCAGGGAAGCAAGAAACTAGAAGAGACTTCCCCAAATCAGAAGTGTGTGTGGCCAGAGAGTGGTAACGTGGATATGGGAGGGTCAATTAAATAGCCAGTGTGACCTATGCACAAAAGGTAACTAAAATACAGCCGGCAAAGAAAAAGAAAGAAAGAGACTGACAGAGGACTAGGGAAAAAAATAAAATAAAATAAAGACAAAGAATCCACCAGTCAAAGAAATTTCTGCTAAAAAACAAAACCAATCCTTCACTTAGGCATGAAAAGTTTAAAATTAAGCAAAAACAAAAAAAAATGGCTTACTTTTAACAATGTTCAAGACAGTTAAGGCTCATCAAAACAATTGCCATGAAAATACTGGCTTGTCTGGAAAGTTCATGCTGGTTTTTAAATCAACTTAAAATACAAAGCAAAATTATGCCATTAAATATTTATTCAACTAAATATGAACCATTTTGTTGCACCAAATTTCTCCATTTTTCCTTCAACTTAAAGATTCCGTCTTCCCAGAATTTCGGTGATTTCTCGGCAAAGGATGCATTAAGGTGTTTTTTTTATATCATCCAAAGAATTAAAATTGTTTACCATTGCAATTATTTTGCAAGCAGCTGAATAAATCCAAATCCGAAGGCGCAGTGTCTGGGAAATACGGCCTGTGGGGTAATACCATCCCAGCCAAGCTTCAACAATTCTTTCCGGGTTTCCAAACAAACGTAAGGTCTGGCCTTACCCTGATTGAAAACAACACCTTTCCTGTTTGCCAATTCTGTGTGTTTGTTTTTTCTTGAATTGCTACGTTTAATTCATCTAGTTTCGAACAGAATCAACTGACTGGTTACTTGGCAGAAACTCATAGTATAGGATTGCTTTCCAATCCCACCAGATGCACAGCATGCTTTTTTTGAGGAGGAATACCAGCTTTTGGATGGCTAAAATTATCGCTTATCCCTGGATATTTTTCGCTTAACATTGTTGTAAACGATCCATTTCTCGTCACCATTCAAAATGTGATACCTAGAGGGTGTAATTTCATTGCGTTTATACAGTTTATTGATCTAAGTATCCAAGCTTCACTAAGTACTCATGGATGGTGCATTTTGATAAAGTTATTGTTTCTGCTAACCTCCACATTGTTTAATGCAGGTTATTTTGTTGCTTGCGAGACATTTTTGCCATTATGGCAATAAAAAAGCATCACGTGTCTAAAATATCCCTTATAATCTTCCATGTTTCATTAGGATACAAAATTGACAGGAATTAAGTAATTTTAGACTTTCTTTGTAAAGACATAATTTGAAGTGTTCTTTAATTGGAAACGTAAGCATATTTATATCTGTCGATAAATTTGACCATAAAATAAATTTGGAACATGAACGACTAAAAGTTTGCATGAACTTTCCAGATAATCCAATATTTATAATAAAAGATAGAAAGATGTTATATCATGGTGGTAGGAAAGTGACTGAAACCAGGTCAGTATCAAAATGATGCTCAAGCAAGAATCAGTCAATTGACAAGCCATATGTGATACACGATTGGACGTTCATATCACTTTTGAGACATGAGTGACTAGGCAGAAGATTTTCCAGCAGTAGATTGCCATTTCTTTCTGCAGTAGAAACCGAAGTGTCCTGCTACTGAATCCATTGCTGGAGGAAGAACAGATGGATTAATACCTTTCCCAAGGGTATTTGCGCGTAAGTGAATGCAACGAATTCGACTGGATCTCCGATTTCTCATTCCGAGCCGATATCGATTTGCCCGCAACGCACATCCAAGTAAGGACTAGAAATACATTTTTTTTAAATTTTAATCTTAATTAAAAAATAGTTCTTTATTTCCAATCCTCGTTGATTATATAACTGTAGTATAATGACCTGAGAGTTGGAATAAAACGCGACAGAAATAAGATAGAAAAAACACTAGTTAAAATGAATAACAAGTAGAATATTATTTTATACTAATTTAAAAGCCGCATTCCATGCTGACTTTTAAGCTAGATACTACAGACTGCTAACTGAGCCCCGGCTCAAAACTAAAGAGACCTCTAGACCAGTTTAGAAAGCAGAAAGGATAATTTTGAAGATATAACTTTGAATTTCTCACTTCACTCAATGGAACTCCAAAACCTCTCTTTAGCTCTGATTTAGTCTATCAGTCTAATTCTAGCTAAATGTCCAATTTGAGCTGAAATTACAATTCGGACCAAAAATTGAGTTCTTCAAATTACAATCTGTGTGGAACTTGAAAAGCTCACGTCACAAAACCTCTCACATTAATTCTGATTCCTTAGCGTTTTGAAGAAATAAAATTGATTTCCTCAATTCACAGTTTTGGAGAGATTTTAAACTGAATTTTAACAAAAAAAAAATAAATAAATAAATAAATTCACAAAGTTTTTGTGTTACTTTAAACTCAATATAGATTAAAAAATCTTTTAGAATCTTTAATTGCTTTCAGTTGTTTTAAAATTTGAAGTTTTCACTGTTTCTTCTTCAACCAAAACACGAATCCCAATGCTGAATGTTGAAGTAGCAGATGTTTCAGTCCTGATAACATCCTAATCCTCAAAAGGTATCATATGTCTATGTCGAGCAAGTGTAGCCCGAGGTAAAAGAGTTTAAGTAGGTACCTCCACTAAATCAGTAAAAAAAAGAGCATAGTATGACTAAAAAAGTCCCAAACGTAATAAAAACGAACGTCTTCCATCAAAATTTTAATATTATTATTAAGGGGAATAATCAAAGTAATTTTTAATTATTTTAAAAAATGTGACTCCCTTCTAACATGTGCGAAATTTTGGCAGAAAATCTTGTTTTGGTTTGAGTTAACGGGTAACCAAAACATTATGACTGTTTACAATGGAAAACGTAATGATAACATTGTGCAAAAGCGATGGACCGGATGTTTGCTCTCTCACGACAAAAAGGCAAATGACCAAAAGTCGTCCGTGCGTAGGTGAATCCGCGCAGATGTTCCGGTTGAAAAATAAAAATTAATCAAATATTAAATTTCCATTTCGTGAGCCTACGCGAATTTTATTTATCAGCCAATGGGAGGCCCAGAATCAAATACAAGTGTGAAATCCCAAACGAGCTGTTGTGATCCGAAAAGCAGATATAAAAAGCGGATACAGACAGACCCCAGCAGGCAGAACTTGAGGAGAAGAGTGTAATCAATATCCCCTTAACCTAAGTCAAGTGGCTACTACGCTTGCCTCTTTCCTTCTCCCCTGTCTCAAAACTATTTACTGACCTAAGAAGCGACTACATCAAAGACATTCCTCACTTACACGCTCCCCACATTCCTAAGCCTTAATTCTCTTTCAGCTTATTTGCCATGAACAACCTCCGTTGGACCTATATTCAAGTATTACTTTAATTGTAAAAACATTAATTGATATGTATATATATAGAAATGTTATTTTTCAACTCAATTTGCTTTTCTTGATTTTATAATCATTTTATGACTTATAGTGGGCTATCTACCACAAGGCCAAATTCCGTTAACCTGCAACGGTATACAATTACCCTTCACTACAAACGGGAAAACAATAGATAACCCGCTATAACATCACCCACTTTTTCCTGTGACAAACACATTAATTTAGAAATTCTCGCAAAAATCAAATAATTGTCGGATTTTAATGTAACGTTCAGTATTCATTCACAAATGAATGAAATGACTTTTGAAATTATTATTTTTTAAAAATCTTAGTAAAAATATTTTTTACCGCTGTTACCCACCTCCTCGTAAATCTATGAAATTTTAATAAATTTTAATTTGTTGTGGTCTATAATTTTATTAGTTAAAAGCAGGACTCAATGGGGAATATAAATCATTTATTTTTTTTTTAAATTTTGCCTCTGTATCCGAAAATCTGCAACAAAGAGTTAAATAAAAAATGCAATAAAACTCTGATATTATTTAATTTGATAAGCTTTTAATTGCTTGAATGAATAATAAAAATTTAAGACATTATAGTCTGAAGAAAAAAAATTGCGATTACTAATGACATTTTAAAAGAATTGTTTTCATTTTTTCTTATTATAATAATTTATAAAATTTCAAAAATATTTTTAAGATCATCAATGATTTGTTGCGGTTAGATTGTTTAGTTAAGAATTGATGATTATATTGCCTATCGAAAATTGAAACCTTTAATAAAAAACGTTTTGTTTCCATATTTTTAAAATAATTTTTTTTTGTATGGTAATTTCTATGTGCAAATTAAAAGGTCATAGTTTTCTCTGTTACCCGGAAAAAAAATTGTGAATTTCGTCATTTGTGAACGCCATACACTTTTTATCTCATCTCTTATCAGCCACCTGTCAACTCGTTTGATATACGACAGACAGGTCAAAAAGTTCAAATCTCTGATTAAAAATAGTTTTATTTTAAATTTCACGCTATAAATAAGTTATACTTGTGTAAATCAGATTAATTTAATACAAAATTTAATACTAATTTTCCAAAAATAATGTGTCACAGATGTATATTTTACTTTTGCAAGATTTTTAAAACCGAGAATTAATTTTTGTTTACAAATGTGTCGATCACTCAAATATGGAGGCAAAATTCAAAAATTGAAAAACAAATCTCAAACTTTTATATTCCAACCAATATAATTTCTGTTTGGAATAAACCAGAGTATTTTGATTACTGGAAATAGTATATTTAATTATGTACCTTTCAATTAAAACTAAAATAGAAGTTTCAAGAAAACTTTTTCATTTTTAAATATTCAGTTTAAAAGTAACTATGCAGTTTTTTCGAGATTTAGTGGAGGTACATAAGTTCAAGATACACGGACAAACAGACAAAATTTGATGTTTATTGGAATTCGAACTCGGCTCGCCGATTTCTCGTTCCGAGCCGATATCCAATGCACCACAACGCACATCCACAGTATTGATAGAATACCTAAAAAGGAAACAAGAACTCTTGCAGATGTAGTGAAGAAAAAGAACTAAACATGAATTGCATGAATTAAGACAGAATGCTTGGTTGTTACTAAAAGGGGTAACCCGAATGCAAATTACAAATTGGAGATACCAAAATCAAACAAAAATTTAAATATCTGGGGTGTGTTTTAACAGAGGACAGAATGAACAATAATGAATTTCGAAGGTGCATTGAGATAGTGAAAGATGTCTTATAAAAGCTATGTAAAGTATTAAGAAATGGAAACATTTCGTTAGAAAGAAACAGGCGAGCACTGAAGTGTTACGGATTATCAGTCCCCTTTTATGGATTTGAAGGCTAGGCCATCTCCCAAGCAGAAGAGACTTGAATCAACAGAAATATAGTTTTACAGAAGGATGTTGAAACTACCTTCGGCCAAAGAGGGATCAGAATGGACACTTGTATTTAACATCAGAAAGAGAGGGTTGAAATTTATAGGCCACATAATAAGGAAAGAAGGTATGGAAATTTTGTTACTCACAGGACGTATGGATAGCAAGAGGAACAGAGGAAAACAAGACATAACCCACCTAGCGAGTAAATTGATGACAGAAAAGTTTTTTAAGAGAGATAACAAAAGAAAAATAACTAAAAGTTACAAAGGGTGGGAAATTGTGGAACATAAAAAACCTTTTACGGAAAGAAAACTGCAAGAAACTGGTAAGAATATCACCCAAACCCGGTTACCTAGATAGGCCCTTCAAAAATTTTATATGACTTTACAATACGCACTGTCAGAACAAACAAAGCTAATTGACCAGTCAAAGACCACAAATACAGAATGTGCTTTTATATTATTGACATGGCAGTTCTTGCAGATTGTAATGTTATCTTAGAAAAACTATCAAAATACAAGGATCTTGAAATAAAAATCTGAAAAAAATGTGGCACTTGAGGACATCAATAATTTCAGTTGTATTTAGAGCCCTCAGATTGATTAAAAAATGTTCCGATTGACGCATTGAATGGCTTCCTGTTAGCCTATGTCTTAAAGAAATACAAAAAATTATACTCACAAATACAGCTCACATTATCTATGTAAAATGTGTATACTGTTAGTATTTTTGCATGTTTTTGTTTTACAAGAAAGATCAGTGGAAAGTATCATGAAGCTATTTCTGAACTTAGGTCTTTGGTTGGGACCCGGAAGGGATTTCAATTGTTCGTAATACAACCAGTAAGATACTGCTTCAGTTATACAATGCTTCTCAAGATAAGGAAGTCTTTATTTTTAACCCACACTGTTTATTAAATGGTTGTGGGATTATAATAAAAAGCAAGAGAAATTAGTTTAAAGTAATATTAGTAAACAAAATTAATAATTCTTTTATGCAGTGTGTTCTATTTGAGTGGTCATGGTTCTCTTCAACTTTCACTCTCTTTTAATCTAAGCAGTTTTGGCTTTGTTCTCTCTGCTTCTCTTGCCTTCAAAATGTCCTGTGAGTGTTAACTTATCCAGTTTCTCTTTTCTCATTATATGTCCAAGAAATATAAACTATTTTTTTATTGTAAGATCCTATTTCCCTTAAAAATTTCCTCGTTAATCACATACTTGGTCCATGGTATTGTTAGCACTCACCATTGTAACCACATCTTTGTGGCTTTGAATCATCGGTGAAGAGAGTGTCTATAATATTCTTCTATACAGGATTATATATATATAACATGGCAAATTATTACTCTTCTTTGTAAACAATGCTGACTAGGCATCTTTACTTCATTCACTTTCTCACTGATGTGACGTGGCCTTCCTCTGCCTTTTCTACAAATATTTTCATGGAAACTGTTCTAACGCGTTTTTTCCCTAGTTCTTCGACTTCACGAATTTAATTGTGCTACTATATCGGCATCTAAATCCCGCCTTTTTACTGTTAAAATAGCTAAATGCAACCGTTAACAGTTTCATTTCTCGTATTTATTACCAGTGGAACTCTCTTCCGTTTACTTGCTTACTACAATTTTCAAAAGTGTAATGCAAAGTCAATCTCTACCTTCTGTCTTCTTGAACACCGTTAATCTTTTGTCCTTTCCTCAATCTTATCTATTATTAATTTTCACTTTCACTTTCACTTTCACTTTTACTTCCTGTAACGCCCTGTACACTAGTGGTGAAATGATTGGGCAGGAATGATAAAAAAAAAACAAGTTCAAAAGTATTTTCCTTGTCTCTTTTCCTAGTTTCTGGAATACATCATTCTCTTTTTTATTCCACCTTCAAATTTCCGTGTCACTTTTAACAAGTTAATTTTGTTTGAAGCACTATTGTAGCAACCAATAAAGATTAGATGCACTATCTTCTTCTATGTGTCATGTCCCTTTAGGGCATTGGCGAATGTGGCTCTTCCCGATTTCCTGTCCTGTAGCTTTTAGTAAATTTTGTCTTTTTGTTATCTTTCCTAAATCTTGTTCTACAAATGATTTTCACAAACCTGTTAATTAGGTTATGCACGATTTTTCTCTTACACATATGTCCTGTACGTCGTAAATTCTCCAAGTCATCTGTCCTCGTTATGTGGCTAGAAATTTCAACTAGTGTTGAAATGGTCCTTCTGCGTTTTAAATTTAAATATTTTTTTAAAAATCCCAAAGGCATGCAAATTGTCTGAAAATGTTGTTACCGTTGTCTGAGGCGCATTTTCTAAATGCCAAATGCCCCTTCACAGGGTTTGCCTTTATGGCTTTCTTGTGTAGCTCTTAGTAATTTTTAATTTATTGCTACCTCTGCCAAACCTTTTACTCTCATTCATTTATTCAACTTCATGAGGTAGTTTATGCGTTGTCTCTCATATTTTAAATCTGTCCTGGGGGGTGCCAAATTTCGCAAGCCCTTTTCCTCACTATGTGCCCTAAAAGATTCAATACACTCTTTCTGGTTCTATGTTTTTTTTCTAGTGCCCCCGACTACATGAATTTAAGCACGCTACTAAGTTGTTATCTAGATCCCACTCTTTTGCCATTCAAATAGTTAAATATAACCTTCACGTCTACTCTAACAGTTTCTTTTCTTGTATTCCCGCCCTTGGAACTCCATTCCATTTATTTGCTTCTTTGATAGCTATAATCTCCATAAATTTATAGACAGCGTCATTTGCTATCTTCTATCTCCTTGAACCCCTTCCATCTTTTATCCTTTCTTCAACTTCTTCTGTACCCAGTCATTTCTCACACTATAATCCCTTGCATACTTGTGGTGCTCCGCCTTGCTTTGGGTGAAAGGATTATTAAAAAAAAGGTTTTTTCTACTTTCTCTAAAACTATGTTGTTCCTCCCATGTTCTGTCCATGGTATTCTCAGCATCCTTTTGTGGAACCGTATTTCTCTTATCTCATGTCTCTTACTTTATGGCTCTTCGATTGAAACCGAATTGTAAGGAAATATTTTCCTCTCATAATATTTACTCAAGAAAGTCAAGTAAGAAGTTATTTTGAATTAAAAAAAAATAGTAATATTGTGTCAGTTCACCATAGTCAGCAAATAAATCTTGCTGACTATTTTACTAACCATTACTTTGTAGCAGACATGCATAATCATTCATATATTATTATTATTATGTCATTTTTCATCATATTTCGATTTCTGCTTTGGTCTCACTACCAACCAAGCCTGCGGGGAGACCTAAGGCAGGTAGTGGCGTGTTGTTATGGCTCCATTTCATGTTTTTCTATCTTCCCTATCATCTCCAGCATTAGATAGATAAAGTTTTCCTTAGTGTGTGGGCTGTACTTAATAAGACAATTTTTTGTATATCTCTTAAGCTGGGGTTTCCAGGGATTCTTTCAATGTGTTGTTTTGTTCCATTTTTTATCATTCCAAGTGCACCTACTATCACTGGCACAACTCTTGTTTTCAATTTCCACATTTTTTCTATTTCAATTTCCAGGTCTTTATATTTTGACAGTTTTTCAAATTCCTTGATTGCTATGTTACAATCCGCTGGACAAGCCATATCAATTAATAGACAATTAATTAATTAATTATTATTATTATTATTAATTAATAATTAATAATTAATTAATAATTAATTAATAATTAATTAATTAGTAATTAATTAATTAATAATTAATTAATTAATTAATAATTAATTTATTATTATTATTATTATTAATTTGGTCGGGTCTGCTTGGACATTCATGAGTCTATAGCACCAACTATTACGGTCATGCATCAAGCTCGGAAGGTCATTAGAATAGCATTGTGCCATAAAATAGTTGGTCAATGTAGGCGATTTCTGGACAACCAACCCATCTTGCGCCATGAGTAGATATCTAGAGGAGAAGATCATTTGCAAGTTCTTATTTTTCTTACCAGTAGTTTTCTGCAAAGTGCATTCTGAGTTCATGTAAGATTGTAGAAATATCATGGATGGCTCAAGAGACGTCAAGTATAGCTCTCAGCATCTGACTGTAGGTTCCATCAAACTTAGACTCAAGGGTTTTAGTCAATATCCATGCAGTGGGGCAGAAGAATTTCCATTTGAATTTATCTGGTAAATCAGATTTCCAGATTACATCCATTTTATTCAGGGCTGCTCAGATTTTAACTATGCAAATTTTTACATCCTTTTCAGTAGAATTTATTTTGCTTCCTATGTAAGTAAATGATTTGAAAGATTTTATTGATTCACCTAAGGCAGGGACACCTCGGCATAATATAATGGTTAGCAAATTTGTCGCGCTAGAACCAGTTACAACTGAGTAGTGAGTTCGATTCTCATTGAACGTCCCATATTTTCGGCCTTGTGCCACATCTAAGCGGTGATTAGAAAATCATATTCACCTGAGACAGATTGTATTGGGCCTTGCTGGTTGAAGCTTATGAATCCAGTTTTAGATGCATTGACATCGAGTCCAATATCATTAGCAGCATTCCTAGATGATGTAGAGGTGTGACATTGGAGATGGTGTCTACAGTGATAGCTAGGTCATCTGCATAGTCAATATCAGTCAACTTTTTGGCAAGAATATCGACTTGAGAATCTTGGTGATAAAGTAAAACCTAGATGAGAATTTCACTTGTCAAACGTCATCTAGGTCATACCTTATAATCATTTACTTAACTTTATGTTACCAACCAATGATCATAAATCATTCAGTAAGGATGAAATAATCGCACACAATTGCCCCCAAAATGAGTTTCTGTCATTTACTTTACAACAGACATTCAACGTAGAAGACAACTTCGTCTGGCATAAGAATAACATTCTATGAATCAAACTAAGGAATGGTTTATCTTTCTATTAGTCATTTCAAGTAAGAATATTACTTATCGTATGAAGATATTTTAATTTTGGAACGTACTTTTCTCATTGTTGGTATGGTCTTTTGTCACTTTTGATGTAGCAGATCTCTGCTATTCCAATAAGATTCTTATGCATTTAAATGAGTTTTCATCACATATAGTTAAATAAAGCACCTTAACACCCACTTGACCTTTGAACTGCGTTGGCAGGTATAAAAATAAAAAGTGTATATTTTTTATCATATTTTACGCAAAAAAGTAATCGTTCTTCAAACTTCACTTAGGTAATCATTAAATTGACTAATTTTCATCAAATCTTAATTCTATAATAGCGACTTTGCCTTTCTTTTTTATTTCCCCCTCTCTCATTCTCACATACTCTCCCATTCTCACGTACTTTCTCAGATACACACTTTCATTCATTCACAATGGTACATTTTCACTCACATACGCTCTCTCACTCACTTATATATAAACCTACACTATCTAGAAATAGACGGTGCGAAGGATAAATTGTCGTCTAAATTACACATAATAAAAATAATACTGACATTTCGTTTTAACAGCTACATTTACCAAAATTACACAAAACTATCTTGAAATATTAAAATATATATTTATTCAATAAAATCGATACTGGCTGCAGCCACAGCCTCAAGACAATTTCTGAATCTCTTGCAACACGTCTGGACGGTATTCTTGTTTATGTTGGTAAATGCAGTCATGATCTTTGCCTTCTGTTCATCTTTGGTGTTAAAAAGAGTTTCGTTGGTCTCTCGCCCAACTGCGTCCCACACAAAATAATCAAGGGAGTTGAAATCTGGAGAGCTAGGAAGTTAAATATAAGGAGTGATATGGTCACAGAAATTGTCTGATAGCCATAGCTGGGTTGTTCTGTTTGTTTTGCAAGGTTCAGAGTCTTGTGGCCAGATATAGGGTCTTTCAGCAGTCATCCCCTTCACACAGGGTAGCACTATCTTCTCAAGACACGATGTAGGCCTCCGTGTTGAGTTTTGAGGCCCTGTCGGAAGATGACTGGAGGCATAACGTCACAATCATTAGTGATCACTTCAAACACCATGATGTGAACTGGATATATCATCCAACTTTTTTCGAATGCTCTGCACTGTCCTCAGATTAACACCCAAACACTCTAAAATAGTTGTATTGGATATTCCAGTACAAATGCCAAGCAGTAAAACATACCGTTTTCAAATTTCTTGGCAGAGTAAATTGTGTTATGGTGCTGTTTTTCACATTAATAGACTTATCTCTCCCTACTAGGGTCTTTGAAACCAAGGGGAGGAAACCAATAATTTTCATAAATGTTTCTTTGTGTCAAATTTTTTTGGATTGACCAAATTACTTTATTGTCCAGCGTTCCTATCTTTTTCATTTTTATAATGAGAATTGTGGGTGAAGCCTCCCTGATATTTAGATACTTTTTAGTCACAAATAGTCACTCCTACAAACTTCCAGTGTCTTTGGTCGGGTTCAGTCTTTTCTTCTTCCTCTTCTTATTTGAGGCTTGCCTTCTCATAGGTTAAAAAATATATATATAGAAAGAGAAATTTAGATAGATAGATAGATAGATAGAGAGAGAGAGTGAGAGAGAGAGACAGAGACAGACAGACAGACAGACAGACAGACAGAGACAGAGAGACTGAGAGAGAAAGTTCAATCTTTTCTTCTTCTTCTTCATTTTCTTCTTCTTCTTCTTATTTGAGGGATGCCTTCTCGTAGGCTTAAGAGACGTCTAGAAAGAGAAGTTCTGAGAAAGAGAAAAAGAAATAAGAATTTTAAAAGAAAGCACAAACCCATTATTTGAATTTTAATCATTTTTATTTTTGTTTACATATTTTATTTTATCGGGACTCACTACAGCTGCACATCTAACAGATAAAGACGTTACAGTAAAATCTAAACCAATTTCAAACGGGAGACATTTTGGCCTCATTCAACATCTTCATTTTGATAAAAAAAATATAAACTTCAGAAAAATATATTTTTGAATAACTTTCATAACTCATTCAAATTTTTCAATTAAGTAAGAGGAAATTGGATAATTTCTAAAGTTTTTTTATAGTGCCATCATAAAATTAAAACAGTCCATAATCTTTTTACTGACAAATCTATAGAGGTATTTAGAGGCAGGCAATAAATATGAACATGTTTCTCTGTAAACAATCCATTAGATGCTGCACATGTACTGCAGCCATAACAACAGTAGATGCATCTAGGGCAGGTTAGCTTGATAGAGCCAATCTTTATTCATGCTAGTTCTGAATTCAGAGTTATTTATCTCTGATACTTGTTGTCACACAAAGCTAGAGAACACTACTGCTTAACCTATAGTTAGGAGGAGGGGAAAGTGATTGAGTCATGTCTTTCTCATTGGTACTTGAGTGAAAGTGAATGCAACTGACTAGCTTAGGATTTGAACTCTTCTTGCCATGTTCTGTGTGCATATTTGTTACACTACCTGTCTATCCTTATACAGTCGAGAAACTTAATGTGGGTTAACAAAATAACAGCTTTTGAGTGATGGATTTTTATTATTTTTTATGGCTTACCAACACTTTCGAGGTTATCTAAATCTGAAACATATTTCAGATTTTAGGAGGCTGCTTAAAGTGTCCAATGTTCTCAAAGAGACCCCCATCTGAGTATTAACTTGGCTTAATGCTACTTTGGTGATCATATGAGAATTACAATAGGCTTTTCAGTGATAGCATTTTAAAAACATGAAATTTATAAATTACAACTTTTTGTTACAGTCTTTTTACAATGACTAACCTTCTCATTTTATTTAATTGCATTGAATATGTAAATATATACCATGTTCAGTTTGATTGTCTATAAATTATTTTATAAGCACATGTACCGACAGAGACCAGAAATATTAAAAACCAAAATAGAAGCTGCACTGGCCAAACTGAGCAGAAACAAAGCAGATCAAAGAAGATGTTATTGTAATAGAGATGCTGACAGTCTTAAACAGTGTTGGCATAGACATGTCACAGAAATAATAAACAAAACCTACAACAGTAGCAATATACTGGAGAACCTAAATAGATCCATTTTCATAGCACTACTTAAGAAGCCAAGTGCAAAAGAATGTGAACTACACCGAACAATCAGCTTAATGAGCCACATAACAAAACTCATTGTACAGATTCTCATGAAAAGAGCGTGCCACAGAATCAGGCCAGAGACAAGACAAGAATAGTGCATGTTCATTAAAGACACCAGACCAAGTAATGTAATATTTATGCTCAGAATGCTATAAGAAAGAGCAATACAAGTGCAGAAGAACCTGTACCTGTGCTTTGTAGACAATGCAAAAACGTTTGATAAAGTATGCCGCAAAGACTTCTTAGAGATGCCCAGCAACCTCAATATATAGGAAGGACATTAAGATAAAAACCTATATTGGCAGCAAACCGCTTGCATACAGACAGAAAATGAATTCAGCTGATGTACAAAAATAGAAAGGAGCGTAATAGAAAGATCTGTTTTCTCACCAAATCTGTTCAACCTTGCAAGCAAAACAATTCTGAGAGTGCTAAAATCTTTGCCAAGATTTGTCATTGGTGGCAACAATCTCAACAATATAAAATACGTGGATGACACAGTGCTGATAGCAGACACGGAAAAGAAAATGCAGGACCTCCTATTGAAGGTAGCAAGATGAAGTGAGAAGAAAGATCTAAGCATAAACTTCAGGAAAAATGAATGTATGGCCTGATGAAAAAAAAAGAAAACTCCTATATGCTATCTACAGGATGACACAGTGCTGATAGCAGACATAGAAAAGAAAATGTGGGACCTATTACATAAGGTAGCAAGAGAAAGTGAGAAGAAACGACTGACCATAAACTTCAAGAAAACTGAATGTATGGTCTTCAGTAAAAATAACACCCCCAAATGCCACCTACAGGTCAGAGAAATTAAAATAAAACAGGTAAAGAAATTTAATTACCTGAGAAAAGTTCTGACAGAGGATGGAAAGTGTGACACTGAAACTCAAAGATGCATTGGCTTCATACTTAACATCAGGAAGAGACAGCTGAAGTTTCTGGGACATGTAATGAGGAGTGGAGGTTTGGAGAATCTAATACTCACGGGATATACAGAAGAAAAGAGAAGCAGGAGAAAGCAGTATGAGACATATTTCATGGACTTGAGCAAATGGATGGTGGAGTGAACTTGGGAGAGATACTAAGAGGAAAATTATTGAGAGCAACAAGGGACAGGGACAAATGGAAGTCTATGATTATTTATGTCCTGAAGGGACACAGCACATGAAGAAGAAGAAGAATTTTAATTAAGAGTTATGTACAGTATTTGGTAGCCTATTGAATTAGGATTTTTCCCAAAAACATGCACCAAAATAATTACCTTGCATTCAACACAGCAGTATCATATCACAGAGGTAATGAAGACCATGAAAAAATGTGGTGTTTGGCAGGAATCAGTACATGCATAGTGTTTAACACTAAAACTAGGAGTCCTGGAACTGAATAAACATGATGTAAATAAACATTTCTCTGAAACATTCACTTGAGAAAAAAGAAAATAAGAAATTTATAGAATTTTGCAATATTTTGCTACTTACAGTAATTACATTATTCGGACTATTGTCCTCATCTTTGTTGCCATTTGTACGACATTTCAGCCATTGTATGCTTTGGCCTACTTCAGGTGCTAGGAATTTTGAACTGAACCCTTTATTACAATCACTGGGGTATATCATCCTGTGGATATAGACACAGAAGGCCAGAGTGTACAACAGGCGAAACATCATACAAATGGCAACAAAGATGAGGACAATAGTCCGAATAATGTAAATACTGTAAATACTACTTCATCTCAGAAATATAGACAAATACTAATTTTGCTACTTGTTTTGGAGAAATGACAGATTTTACAGAAATATTTGCTTTGACTGGCATATTGCTTCTGCCTTTGTGTGTATGTGTTTCTTTTTATATACAGGTATTAGAATTGGCTTTTCTGCATGTATGGTATGGGATTCCATTTACCAACAGATACCATGTGGTGCAGTGGATATCAGCTCAGAATGCAAAATCAGAAAGCTGAATTCGAATTCCAGTTGAATTCCTTGCATTCACTTACATGCAAATACCCTTGGGAAAGGTATTAATCCACCTCTTCCCTCCAGTTATGAGTTCAGTAACAGGACAGATTGGGTTCTATAGCCTTGGTTAGCAACCAGTCTACTGCAGAAAGTAATGGCAACCTACTGCAGGAAAATCTTCTGCCCAGTCAGTCATGTCTCGAAAGAGACATGATTGCCCAAGTGTGTATTACGTATTGTAGAAATCAAATAACTTACCTTTCAACATGGCTGTCTCCTTTTGTCTCCCTGTAGGAAGGTGAACATTCAAGAGTGTGAGACTCACCTTCCTGATGTTTCCAACTAGCGTCCAGTTGGCAGACAAAAATAAACAGGGTTGTAACTGAATACATGTCCCTATGGTGGATATTGTGCTGAATATTTATGGAGCTCAATATACACACTGAAATTATCAGCCAATCACTGCTTATGGAATAGACTTGCCTGTAACAGAATCTCCCAGGTTATTATTTAAACCATCTACCAATTTACCCTGGTGGTTTTTTGGTCAGTCAGACCAACTTCTATTCTAGTTGAGTACTGGCTGGTTCTTCCACAAGATTTTTACATGTATGACATTTAACTGACTGATTGACCATATTTCAATTTTTTTGCCTATTACCAGATGCAGCAGTTTTACTGATACCAGTAGATTTCTTTGTGACTATTTTAAATTTACTGTTTGTGCAAATGTTGTTCTCTGAAAAACAACTAAAACAATTTTCAATAAATGCATGATGAAATGTATTAAAAATTTTTTTCCCAAAATTGTCCAAGTTATTAACCATATCTCACTTCTATTAAAAAGTAACAGTAGTATAGTTTGTGCTAATACTGTGGGTGGTTCTTCATGGTTAGTGAAAATGTCACATAAAGATAAGGTTATAATTTTAATTTTTTTGTGACATTTTTTTGCGTGCATTTTTTCCTAAATATTCCATGCCAAAGTCTGGATTTTTTTAATAACTGTTTTGCACAAAGCAAGGAAGTATTGCTGCTGGTACACAGGGGGTCACATGAGAGGAGAGAAAAAAAAAGAACAAGGTACACAGGTTGTTGGAGAAAAGATAAGACAAAAACAGGAATCAAGGGGACAAAATATGGTAACTGATGTTGCACTTAAACTCTTGGAGATTGTAGATATCAGAGAAGCAGGTATACAGGAGTTCCACAGGTGGGAAGTGCAAAAAAAGAAACTGATAGAATAAAAGTTGCAGTTACATTTGACTGTTTTTGGTGGGACCGACTTACCAGTTTAGTACCTCAAGTAAATTCGTGTATTTGAGGCACCTAGAAGATAGACTCATCAGAGCAGAAGCTGTGGAAATATTTGTAGAAAAGACAGAGGGAAGCCACATCCCATCAGTGAGAAAATGACTGAAGTCAAAGTGCCAAATCAGGATTGATTACATTGCAGGTTCTTCTTTATATTTTGTTGAGAATTCCAAGATGATAACAAGCATGTCCAATGTGTAGGTTTGTCCAATAAGCTGGCAAATATGGTAATTAAAAAATGTGCAAATACTTGCTCATAAGTTGGTGGGCAGGGGAAACTTCACTGTAGTGTAATAGTTACCAAACTTGTCTTGCTAGATCAATTATGATTGAATAATGAATTCAGTCCTCACTAAGTGCCTTATACTGTCAGTCTTGTGCTACATCTTATGCTTAGAAACCACTATAAGTTGGTAGAGAGGAACTGTGCATATAAATGTTTTATCTTTTTCCTGATTTTAAACACAAGACTATAGGAATACATTTACAATGTATTCCTATAGTGAGATTATTTGCAATTCATTTCTGTAGTATAATTGATTAGTAATGTATTTTGAATTATACAAAAGAGGGACAGAAAAACTGTTTGTTCAATAAGAAGCCTTTAAAAACATCTGATGTTTAATCATTTGGTTACAATTTATGTAAGGGGTTGGGATGAAATCTTATAAGCATCTTTTTATACAAAGTTCCCTCATTTCAGTAATGTTTACATTAATTACTGGTCACTGAAAATTTCTATTTTTTTCATCTTTCATGCATAAGATGCAAACAGAGTGAAAACATTAATTATAAAAGCATTGGTGAAAGAAGAAAATATTCCACTTAATTCTTAGCCAGTATTGGTAGAACCAGCTGGTTGAACTAATACTGAAACAGAATGGTATGAAGAGACAGGAGAATTACATGTTATGTGTGCAATACAACATTTATATAAAGTATGAGATAAAATCTAAATAAGAAGTATTAAAGACTAAGTTGTCCATGTTGCCAAGTAAATTATCACATACTGGAAATGATAACCAAAGAAAAGAAAAAGTCTCTTACTCTAAATGTTTTTTTTTTGTTTTTTTTGTCTACAGAAGGTTCACCCTATACAAGGCCAGGAATCCACTCAGGGTTAGTGATTATGTTAAGAGACAGCTTATATCGATCAGTCAGTTAAGTGCCATATGTGATACACGCTTGGGTGATCATGTCTCAAAAGAGACATAACTGACTGGGCAGAAGATTATCCCGCAGTAGGTTGCCATTGCTTTCTGCGGTAGACTGGTTGCCGACCAAGGCTATAGAACCCAATCTGTCCTATTATTTAACCCATAACTGGAAGGAATAGATGGATTAATACCTTTCCTAAGGGTATTTGCGCGTAAGTGAATGCAATGAATTCGGCTGGGATTTGAAGTTGGCTCACCAATTTCTCGTTCCGAGCTGATATCCAATGTACCACAACGCACATCCAATTATATAGATAGAAGGAGAAAATAATAGTCAGCTCTAGACTTGAACAGATTAAAGTTGTAATGATCAGGAAAACATCCTCTTGGGAGTCTGTTCCACAGAGAAATGGTTCATGGAAAGAAGCTGTTCAATTGGAACTTACTTCTCACCAATGGAACACAGAGGGAATATGGATGTTTTGCTACAATGTAAGTGGAATGGTGGGTCCTAGCCATAATGGTTTAGACTGGCAGAACCAAGGAATGTAGTTAATTTCTATGGAAGTAGTGACAGAGCAGGGAGAGGCTTGTCACATCCCATCTGTGAAAGAGAGGTTGGAGGTGGAAAATAACTTGTCACCTACAAGAAATCAGAGATGCTTTTGAAATCTTTAGAAAGTCAGAACTAGACAGTAGATTTCACCAGAGATAGCTCCATAGAGCCAGTATCTCTTGGGATGTAAGAGATAAGAAGGAGTTTGCTGGTCTAGATTGCCTATCTGTTGGGAAGTGACTGGTTCTATTTTTCTCCCCACAAATTGGTGTCAAATATTTGTCTATATCTAATGACAGATATTTATATTTGTATCCCTACAATCATAACAAATATTACATTAAAAACTACTATATTTGATATTTAATCATTTTTTTGCTTTGTCTGCAATATTCAGTCTGTTAGTTTTGGTTCTTTTCTGTTTCAAGGTTGAGAAGTGGTAAAGTAAGTGGTTCAAAATGCAGTCAATATTAAAGAATAATCACAATATTTTTAAGGCATTTTTGTGCACAATTAGAATTTCTTATTTCAGATTGGTTCAGTAAATTTTACCCATAATATCACAAATCAAATTAACAGCTAATACATATATGATTTCTTTTTTGTATATCTTTTCAAACAAGTTTAATTTTGAAACACTTTTGAAACAATTGGTGTAAACTGTCCAACTCTTCACGATGTTTTGTTCAAGTAGTTTTCAACTGTTTCAGTCACTGTCAAGAACCAGATGTTATCAGTAGGAAAAACACGGTTTTGTTGGCATTGTTACAACACTGAAATTTTAATCAATCCAATATGAAAATTATAAAAGTGAACAAAACCCAACTGGAAAATATTTATACATATTATTATTATATTGCATACATGTAAAATATTTTATACACACTTCAAGATACTGCCTCCTGCGATGAAAGAGATTTTATTTAGTGTGGATGATTTATTTTGTATATAATAAATTTTAGAATTCTGAGTTTCATCTTGCAGTTGGTGATATATAGAATTTTGGTATTATCTATTAATATATATATTAATAGTTTTATTTTGGTTGTTTGTGATATGATAATCAAGATGGGTACAAATTACCCTGAGTTTCAACAAATAACAAGTCAGTCTAAAAGAAAGTATGGCTCATGTGTTTCCAATATAAAAATAACAATGCTATGTTTTCTTTTACACAGAAAAGATTTTGAAAGTTTTGAGTTATTGCTAATAAGTATGTATGATGTTTTTAAATTGAAATTAACAGTTTGTAAATAAAGAAAAATATTTTTATTATTTCAAATGTTATTTTTACAGTTACCCATATCTCAGTTCCATTTAATTCCCTTTAGTAACTCAACCCTTCAATCTACAATAGCCGAAATGTTTTGGATATGTCAGTAAAGATGAGAAAAACAGTCCAAACAATATCAATAATCTATATATGTGTGTGTGTACATGTATGTGTTGGGGTGAATATGTGGGTGATGTAATGAAAATCAAACAACCAAGTTTGAATTCTAGACAATTTAGTCACATTCACAACATTTTGGTCGTTGTACACTCAGGTCTTATTCAGGTGATATACATAGAAATTTTAAATGAAATACTTTATTTAGTACACTGGAGCAGATTGTTCTAGTTCTACATGCCATGCCTTTTAGATATCTCAGTTTCAGTTGTTTCCGTTTTAGTAACTCAATTTTCCAAGATTTGTTCCCCTCTACTGTGGCCAGGTATTGAACTCACAACATTTTGGGTCAAGTTATTGGATTACTTCAACCATTGCTTTTATCCACTGGCCTGAAATATTGTGAATATGACAAAAAAAGATGAGGACAACAGTCTGTAAATAATTTAAATATTTTTATTACTTTAAATGTTATTTTTATAGTTACCCATATCTCAGTCTCATTTTTCTTTAGTAACTCAACTCTTCAAGTTTTTGTTAACCTCTGCTGTGGCCAGGGATTGAACTCACAACTGTGCGGGTCAAATCATTGAATTACTTCAAACACTACTTTTATCCACTTGGCCATGTATCCTTCTCCAAAAAAATTCTCCTTGAATGACTATATACTTCCACTTCCTTCTCCTCAATAATAATAATAATAATAATAATAATGATGATATCTTTATCATTAGCAATACTTTCCTTTTTGAGATTATATGATCATGGATACAAATTATTATAATTCTAAGAATTTTAATTTGGTTGATTGGTTGATTTTATTTAGTAGCATAGCAACACTTCTATGGGTTATTTAATGCTGAAATCTAAATATTTTGAACATTGTTTTATGGCCTTAACTACAGATAAAATATATTGTTGGTCACTTTGCTATAAAATGTATTTCAGGTAATTCTTCTATAAAATATATGGTTGATATAAAATGTATTTTTTGCTTTAAAATTGCATTGCAACTAATTTTACTATAAATATGCATTATTAATAAATTTTTTTATACAAAAAATGTATTGGTGACATTTTTACTATAAAAATGTATTTTTATACTTTCATAGTGTTTTATTATTTTTTTTTTTTGGTGGGGGGTCGCTATTTGCCCATAGCTGAGACCCCTAACATGTACTGCCACAAAAGGTCAGAATGGACCTAGGAACAACAGAAGTTAAGAGATGGTTACACACTCCTTAAAATCTCCAATCTTCCAATCAGAGGTCCTACTAATTTTGAGGCATTATCTGGAATTGGGTCTCAAAACAACTGAAAGTGCTTGCAGAATTTGGGAAGTAGAAAGAAATGAAACAACATCTGACCAAAATAGTGTCTGAGCTTTTTAGTAGTGGTAACTTGTCCCTTGAAACAAAGCCTAGAAGTGAAGAACTATCAGCTGCTGATTATAAGGCTTGTTGTAAACTATGACAAGGGTGTACTGAAGTTGGGTGAAAACACCTAAATGATAATACATGGTAACAGACAGAGAAATGAAATGAGACAAGAGGTAACAAAATGACACTGTTTCAGAAGGCACAACAAGTTTAGGAACAAAATGTTCACAGGACTGACTTCACAACACACTGAGCCTTGCCGACTGATAGTTTTTCTGTCGCATTTATTGACCGGAGACACTGGCAGAAGCCCAAGTTTAGACAAGTTACAGAGAGGCCCATATCTGGTCATACCAAGCTGTCCCTTTGCTAAAGGGAAAAACCTGAATGTAACTGGTTTTGGCAGACACGTTTGCATGTGATTTGAAGTCTCTTTTGCATCTGTACTGATGTATGGTCAGCAAAAGGCTTTAAAATGCATGATAATAACCTGACCACCAATCATTAAAAGTTTTCTGAAAAATACAATAGGTAAAGCATTATACTATTTTCAGAGATGTTTAAGAATCTTCTTCTTCTATGTGATATGTTCCTTCAGGACTTGTGTAATCAGGGCTCTTCACAATTTCCTGTTCTTTGTAGCTCTTAGTAAAGTATGTCTTTTTGTTATTTCTCATAAACCCTTTAGTGGCAAACATTTAAGCAAGCTTGTTAAGTAAGTTATGCCTCCTATGTAGATCAAACTTTCTTCAAGGGATTTAAAAATAAAATGGATACATTTGATACACCCCAATATTCAGAACAGAATAAAGTAACTCTAGATAATGGTAGAAGGTTTGATGAGAGTCAGGGTAAATGAAGATAGTGGGGAAATAAAAATATCTCTGTCGAGTGGCTAGTCTTACATGACAGACAAGACAGTAACACTATTAAGTAAATTGAATTGCTAATCTTAACAGAATTGGCTTTCCCTTTTGTTACTAGATATAATCTTTTGATGACGTATTCTTGACTCCAGACAGCTGTCTTAGAAAAAAAAAGTGACCCTATTTTCCAATGACAACTGACTTTGGTTAACTGGAACAAGAACAGATAAATTAAGCACCATTAGGCAGCCTCCCTTGTGATTTAAAGCAACAGATAAACAATTTTATTGTGCATATTTTCAATTTTAGTATAATACATCCTTGTGCAAATTAATTGAAATGAAATGAATAAAGTCTTCCTAAGATTTTTCACACTTTTCCTGATGATATATATGTCATCTCTTGGTGTAATTTTTCTCTTCTGACCTCGTTTTTTTAAGTTTTAGACTGATGGATCCTGTTTGTTTCTTCGCTTTGATGACACGAATGACAGTTGAAAATCTAACACCAACAATATCTGCGATCTTTTTGTAAGGCTTGTGAATGAGCTTGTGCAGTGTTACAGTTTTCGTGTAGTGTTACAATTTTTGTACGCATCCTTGGAATAATGTCCCTCACAGACAATGGCCGCGAAACAACTAATCAACAGTCGACACAATAGTGTCTGGGCGTGATTATAATCTTATGCAATCAAGGATGATGCAATATTTTTCAGGGCCAAAAATTATCATCATCCACCCCAAAAATAAATTCATATTACTGCACACTACTGAAAATGATCTAATCTGAGGATAAAATAGAAATTGATTACATGCTGTCACTTTCTAAAATTTACACATTTTGAATTGTTAAAACACATTTTTTTATATATTTACAAGCAGTATAACCCGGTGTTGCTTAGGTGTAATGAAAACTTTAAAACTAATCCATGGTCCTGGAGCTCAGACACTTTGGATGTTGGCACGAAAGACTAAAAAGCAATAGTTATTTCCAGTTAAAGCAAAACTATAGAAAAATAGGGTGGAGTGTGAACTGGGTAATAGTTTAGTCTATATATATATTATCGATTTTCTGCACTATTGTAAGAACCACAACCTTGAAACTTCTGAATATCATTTCTTATGTCTTTGTCTATGAGTGTATCAAATTTGTTTAAAATCGGACCACTCCTTCTATAACCCGATTTTTTCAATTAATGATTTTTGATATTTATCGGGGGTACCTTGACACAAAACCTATCTAAGAACACTCACAGATGCTTATAGTACAACTGTGTAAATTTTCAAGAAAATCGGTTTGGCCATTTCGGAGTCTATAGGTAACGGATGCACACACACACGCACACACACACACACACACACACACACACACACACACACACAGACACACACATACACACACAAACACACACACAGAGACAAAGTTCTGTTTATAAATAAGTTTACATTTGTCTTTCTATGATTTACACATTTTGCTTTGTTACAACTCGTTTTTTTATTTTTCTTTTCTTTCTAAGGTTTGCACATCTTACATTATTTCAACCCAGTTTTATTTTTGTCCTTTTCTCTAAGGTTTAAATATCCTCAATTTTTTCATCTAGGTTTTTAATTTTTATTTATCTTTCTATGGTTTACACTTGCATTGGTTCAACTCATTACTTTATTTTTTTATTTATCTTTCTAATGTTTACGCATCTTGCATTGATTCAATTTGGATGTTAATTTATATTTACTAAGGTTTTCACAGCTTGCATTATTTCAACTAGGTTTTTATATTTATTTATCTTTTTTAGATTTTCACATCTTGCATTATTTCAACTAGGTTTTTATATTTATTTATCTTTTTTAGATTTTCACATCTTGCATTATTTCAACTAGGTTTTTATATTTATTTATCTTTCTTAGGTTTTCACATCTTGCATTATTTCAACTAGGTTTTTATATTTATTTATCTTTCTTAGGTTTTCACATCTTGCATTATTTCAACTAGGTTTTTATATTTATTTATCTTTCTTAGGTTTTCACATCTTGCATTATTTCAACTAGGTTTTTATATTTATTTATCTTTCTTAGGTTTTCACATCTTGCATTATTTCAACTAGGTTTTTATATTTATTTATCTTTTTTAGGTTTTCACATCTTGCATTATTTCAACTAGGTTTTTATATTTATTTATCGTTTTTAGGTTTTCACAGCTTGCATTATTTCAACTAGGTTTTTATATTTATTTATCTTTCTTAGGTTTTCACAGCTTGCATTATTTCAACTAGGTTTTTATATTTATTTATCGTTTTTAGGTTTTCAAATCTTGCATTATTTCAACTAGGTTTTTATATTTATTTATCTTTCTTAGGTTTTCACAGCTTGCATTATTTCAACTAGGTTTTTATATTTATTTATCTTTTTTAGGTTTTCACAGCTTGCATTATTTCAACTAGGTTTTTATATTTATTTATCGTTTTTAGGTTTTCACATCTTGCATTATTTCAACTAGGTTTTTATATTTATTTATCGTTTTTAGGTTTTCACATCTTGCATTATTTCAACTAGGTTTTTATATTTATTTATCTTTCTATGGTGCTGGGGATATCGGCGTGGAATGAGAAATTAGAGAGTCGAGTTTGATTTTTAGTTGAATTTGTTGCATTGACATATTCGCAAATACCCTTGAGAAAGGTATTAATCCACAGCTTTTTCCTCTAGCTATGGGTTAAATTGCTGGGCAGTTTGGGTTTTATTGTCTTGGTTGGCAACCAGTTCACTACAGAAAGTAATGGCAACCTTCTGTGGGGAAAATTATTTTGTCAGTCATGTCTCTTTTGAGACACGATCATCCAAGAGTGTATCACATATGGCACTTTACTGACTGACTGATGGTCATCCGTTGTTTCAACTTGGGTTTTATATTTACTTATTTTTCTATAGTTTAAAACATCTTCCTCTGTTTCCACTCGTTTTTATTTTTATTTTCTTTCTATGGTTTACATGTTTTACATAGTTTCAGAATTAAAACAATAAGTAAAGGTGATAAGCTGAAATAATCCAGAACAAGATTCAAATTATTCTCCACCCTACAACTCGTTTTTTACTGATAAAAGATCACAATCTTCTCACTGTTTTATCCATATTTCCATGGAAAGTGCTGAAACGAACTACATTCTTTAGTTCCACCAGTTCTAACCTTCATGGCTAAGACCCACCATTGTACACACATTGTAGTGAACCATCTTCATTACCTTTATATTCGATTGTGAGATATGTGTTCCACTTAACAGAATCTTCCTGCAAACCACTGCTCTATAAGGAATTTTTCCCAGTCACTACAATCTTAGACTTGAAGAGTTTAAGATTAACTGTGACCTTCTCCACATATCTGTCTAAACTTTGGCTCTTTCACTGTAACCTTCTACCCCAAGATGTTCCCAGACCTTGTACCCCTGTACATTAGAAAAATGAATATCATTAGAAAAAAAATTAAATATTGCTGACTAAGAGATAATGACACTTTTAATGCATGTAATATAAATAAATGCTAATCATTTGGTGTATGGATCAGTTATAGCAAATTCAGTATAGAAGATAAAAAAATTGTACATAGAATTAGCTGCACAAGTGTTAGTATAAACTGTCAAATGATGAAACCTTGCCTCTTTTATGGATCAGATATAATAAATTTAGTGAAGGAGTTAAGAAAATTGAATATAGAACTTGCTGTTTTAGTTGTGGGTTGAAATGTAAAATGATGAAACCTTGCTTTTGTGTATGGATCAGTTATAACAACTTTAGTAATGTAAAGTCTTAATCTGACGAGGCTATTTAAGAATATCCCTAGAGTTCTTAGGTTAATATTTTTGTTTTGTAGCAAGTTACAGTGTTGGGAAAACTTTTTCTAGCCAAGATTATTGTTCAATTCTCATATCTCCTTTTTACTCATACAAGATTTGTTAGTGTGCAAATATGTTTGTTTTGAACCATAAATAAACAGAAAACAAAAAGTGTTATGAAAACATTTCTACTTGATAACGAGCCAAGCACTGTTCTAAAGAGCATTGCTGACTTGCTCTAGAATGAAAAACCAGTTGATTTTACAGACTTTATCTAGGAATTTGTATAATGAATAAATATAGATGTTGGACTGATCTTTCAATGGCATTCTGGACAATGTGGAATTATCTTTAGCCTATAAATGTCGAACAGAAAGGCCACAGGATTTTATTGGCTTTTTCTTTTTACATGTTTCCTTGTATTGAGGTAGAACAGAAAGAACTTGGAGTAATCTGACCAAAAATAAACTTGACAGCATCGCATGAAGCAACTTCTTTGGTGTAAAATTAACTGGATAACATTAGACTTTGTGACTTGTTTTCTTTTCCTTTTACACTTGGATGCTTTCAGTAAGTAAATAAATACATAAGACAGACAGACAGAAAAATAATATCACAGATATTTTTCCATAGAGGAGACCAAAAAAAAATAAAAACAGTAAACACCATAATGTTTAAAGAAAAGGGAAATAATTATACACAAATTGATCCTTGGATAGTACTTTTATGACATGAAGTACTTACTATTTTAGTAGCAACACATATATAACAATATTGTCTAAATTAGTTGAACTAATATCCTTATTTTTTTTTTTAATCATTTCACCCTGAGCAAGGTGAAAACACCACTGATGTGCAGGGGGTTACATAAATGTAAAAAGATTAATTAGAAAAGAGTGAGGAGTACAAGCTAGTTAGAAAGGAACAATAGAAAGCTGAGAAAGCAGGTGCGATGACAGATACATAGGTGGAGAGAAGGGAAGGTTATACAGGGGAGGGGAGAGAGCTAGAGGCCAGTGGTTAGTAGATGAGTATTAACTTTGCATTTAAATTTCTGGAGGTTGAAACCGTCAGGAAAGCAAGAATACGGGAGTGAGTTCCACAGGCGGGAAGTGCGAGAGAGGAAGCTGCAGGAGTAGAATTGTCGTCTGCATTTGGCTAACCTGACTGTGAATGGGAGGGACCCAGTTGCCAGTCTGGTTGCACGGGTAAACACCTGTTGAGGAGGCATCAGTGACTTAAGCTCATCCGAGCAGAAGCCATGAAAGTATTTATAGAAGAGACAGAGGGAGGCCACATTTCGACGATGGGAAAGTGGCTGCAGTCGCGTCGCCAGATCAGTACCTATCACATTACAGACTCTCCTTTGGAGCTTGTAAAGAACACTGAGGGTATATTTGTATTGTAGCTTATTTTTTATTAGTATGATTCCTGACATTGGTTATAGTTATCTAAAGTTCTCACATAATGTCTGAGAAATGAGGCCAGAAAATGTGATATCAAAATCTAAAGCTACATTGCAATACCTCCAAAAAACTAAACAAAGTACAGATTGAGTATCCTTTATCCAATGTTCTTAGTACCAAAAGCATCTCAGTTTTCAGGTTTATTTGGGATTTTTGAGTATCCTTTATCCAATGTTCTTAGTACCAAAAGCATCTCAGTTTTCAGGTTTATTTGGGATTTTTGAGTATCCTTTATACAATGTTCTTAGCACCAAAAGCATCTCAGTTTTCAGGTTTATTTGGGATTTTTGAATATCCTTTATCCAATGTTCTTAGTACCAAAAGCATCTCAGTTTTCAGGTTTATTTGGGATTTTTGAGTATCCTTTATCCAATGTTCTTAGTACCAAAAGCATCTCAGTTTTCAGGTTTATTTGGGATTTTTGAGTATCCTTTATCCAATGTTCTTAGTACCAAAAGCATCTCAGTTTTCAGGTTTATTTGGGATTTTTGAATATAGGCTGTTTAATTGGTATATAGCATTTATAAAATGGGGCAACTTGAGAATGGAAGCCAAACATAAACACAATGTCTTTACATTTCATAACACAATTTATACATATATGCTGAATGTAGTTACATATCAATAACATATACCCTGAAAGTAGATTTATATCAAATTTATTAAATTTTGTGTACATATAGATTCAGGTAATGGTGTCAGTCATGTAAGGCTCACACGGATTTTAAGTGGTGAGATTAAGTAATATTTTGTTTATGTACAAAAATCATGATCCCCACTTGCCAAAAATATATAAATTTTTGCCTATATTTCTGAGATGAGTATTTACACTATTTACATTATTCGGACTACTGTCCTCATCTTTATTGCCATGTTGTATGCTTCAGCTTTTTTCAGGTGTTAGGAATTTCAAATTGAACCCTTTATTACGATCAGTGGGATATCATTCTCATTCCATGTGCAATGCCACTTCTGGTAGCCATGTAGTTATTTCTCTTTAACTTAACTCTTCTAAGTTATTTATTCACCACTGCTCTAGCCTGGTATTGAACTCACAACTCTTTGGGTCAAGTCACTGGAACTAACCAACATCTATATCCATTGGGTCATGTGTCTTCAAGTCATTGGAACTAACCAATGTTTATATCTACTAGGCCTTATAGACGTTGGTTAGTTCCAGTGACTTGACTCAAAGAGTTGTGAGTTCAGTACCAGGCTACAGTAGTAGTGAACAAATAACTCAGGAGGGTTATGTTAAAGGGCGATAACTACAGAGCTACCAGAAGTGGCATTGCACATTGAATGAGAATGATATTCCCAGTGATCATAATAAAGGGTTCAGTTCAAAATTCCTAGCATCTGAAGACAGCTGAAATGTTGTAAACATGGCAGTAAAGATTAGGACAATAGTCTGAACAATGAAAATAGTGTATATATAAATATCTTACTGAGCACAAATAACCTTGTACGTAATCCACAATTGCTGTAACAATCTCTAACAAAAATTGGTGCAAAAGTAGGTTATGCAACTGTGCTGGGAACACCATACCCAGGGTAGATGAGGTTACTTGCAGCAATTCCACATCATCTAGGAACCTTCCCAGTTCTTTCTGAAATTTTCCATTTGTGGCAAGTCATGTGTATAGTTGAAAAATTTTCAATTTTAGAGGTTTTCAGATTTTGGAATTTCAGATAAAGGACAGCAAACCTGTAATAAGAAAAAAATTATTGGAAACAGAAAAAAAATGATTATTGAACTCTTATGTATGATGTCTAGACTTTTCAAATTTAAGTGCATTACTAGACTGGCAAAGAAGTCTCATCAATTTACTGTTGAGTTAGCAAGATGTATCCATAAATTCTATATCAACGGTTTCTCTTCTTGCACTTCTCACTTGTGGGACTTAGTAGCTTTGCTGTCTTGCGTGAGGTGAAAATGATTAATATATATATATGTATTAATAATTTTGTCCTAATCAAGGCAGGACTACTACTAGTGTGCAGAGATTTAATTTGAGTGAAAAATAAAAGTACAGGGGAATTTTGAAGAAAGGAAGAGACGGATGGGAATCAAGTAGATAGAAGATGATAATTGATGTTGCATTTAAATTTTTAGAGATGGTAGCTATCAGGGAAGCAAGCAAATGGAAGGGAGTTCTACAAATAGGAAGTGAGTGAAAAGAAATTGTTAGAGAAGAAGGGGTGGTTATATTTAACTATTTCAATATTAAAAAGCTGGGACCTTCATGCCAATCTGCTAAATACATGTGGTTAGAAAAACAGAAAAAAATGCACATCAGAGCATTTGCTATGAAAATACTAGTAGAAAAGACAGAGGGAAGCCATATCATGTTATTGAGAAAGTGACTGGAAGCAGGCTGTTATTGCAGATCCTCTTTTGAATTTGTTGAGAACCTCAAGATGAATTTCAGGAACACCCAACCAGAATGGCAACATTATTATGCACAAATGAATGGTAGATTATAAAGAAAATGTGAACTAAGAGGAGACTTATACTTAAAATCATAAAGATATATTTGAAATTTCTGGGTCACATAACAAAGAAAGGGCTTGGAGAATTTGACACAGGACATATTGAAGGCAAGTGGGACAGAGGGAAACAAAAAAATTAGCTACCTAAGAAATTTGGGTAAATTACTGGCAAAATATGGAGTGAGAAAAATAGAAAACCAAATCACTGTAAGAGTTACAAAGGATAGGAAATTGTGAAGAGCCATGATCTCCCATGTCCTGAAAGGACATATCATATAAAATGAATTATGGGAATTTTTTTTCTGATTTCAATATCATTTTTTTATGAATTATTTAGTCAAGTGTCTTCATTTCTGTTGTTTTCAACATAGTTTAACATCCGTTTCCATGCTAGCATGGCTTGGACAGAGTTTTCTTGATGGCTCTATAATGAAACCCTCATAAAATATTGGAGTGAGTTTTACAGCTGTATGCCCTTATTAACAGTTCTGGAGACTGAAAACTCAGTGTTTTTATTGAGACAACATCTCTAGAAAGATTAACTACTAAAGTTAGAGAGTTGAGCTTACCTTATTCTAGACAGATTAGGTAGAGAGGTTTTTATTTTAAAGATTTCCTTCTCTTACATAAGTTGCTATTCAGTGGTAAAGACTCTTACCCAGACTAACTTTTTCTTTTATCCTTAAATGAACCCAGTTTGGGGATTAAATATTTGCCCATAACTGGAACCCTAACAGGTGTTACCACCCAGAATCAGGGTGACCTTGGAATAACAGCAATTAAGCAGTGGTTTCATACTACTCAAAACCTCTCAATCAGAGGCCTTGCTGTCAGATGCAGTTTATCGTCATACACAGTTTTGGTTATTAGTTTTGTGTTGGTATGTTTCATGAGCTTCTTTTCAGTTTTGGCTCACATTTTTAGAGAAGTTTTGAAATTATTTAATGGTGAGCCTTTTTATTTTTCTTTTGACAATCATATTTGAACCATTATTTTTTCTAGTATTCTTCAAATGTATAACACATCTGCTATTATAATGCATTTTTCTATTTTTCTCATCTTTTCAACATTTCCTTACTTGTCAAGTGACAAAGATTTACCTGGCAGGAAATTTCTTGAAGCAGTTGCCCTTTTGATAAGTAAAATGTTGAAGATAAAAGAATAGAAGAAATTACTGTACATGAGGAAGTACAAAGAGTTTACTGGTCAAAACCTTTTGATTAAAACTAAAAAGATGCTAGTGTGAGACTGAATAATGGATTTTAATAGGAAGTATAAAACCTGACAATATCGAACCATTATAATGCCATAGAAATAGTGGGTGGATTAGAAGTTGTGTATTCTTTTAGAACATTACTTTTTGAAAATAGTATATAAATGGAAAAATGTTGAAAAAGAAATACCATAAGGAAGAGAACAGGCAACCCCAATCAGATTTGAGGAACACAGAGAAGCTGTATCCAAAAGCAAAGATGTGGTCAGGCAGACCATATCTAGAAAGAATCCCATTCTTTTTTCTTGAATAAGCTCTAAATAATAGTTACAGAAGATTGCTGGATGGTTTAGGAAATCAAAAATTGCTAGACATCAATATTGCAGATAAAGAGATAAATCAGAAAGTTTTGCTAGCATAACTAAAAAAAGAAACAGTCCCATGTATAGGTGATAGAAATATCTGATATAAGCTATAGACATGTTAAAGAACAGGCAAGCAGTTTGCCTGAAGAGACATGTGTGGTCAAAACCTGGGTAGCAAGTAAGTGGTGTATGTTGTGTTCGTTAATATATTGTTAGCTCTGCATACTCAGTTCATTTGTGTTGTTTGTACATTGAGCACTTTTTTCAAACTACTGTCTACTGGACCAACCAGCTATTATTTGGCTAATGTGAATCTGCTCCTGCCCCATAGTAGAGTACTTTTGTACAGTGTATCTTTACATACTTATAAAGGTTTATGGCTAAACATACACTTAAAACTACCAGTGTATCTGATGTGGACCTAAATTAGGACCATCAATAATAAGACAAATGCCAATGTAGGTTTAGACATATATTAGACAAAACAATACAATGATACAAGATATACACAGAAAAGCCAAAAGATGAATACTGTACTGTAAGTCAGTCAGTGAATGCTACTAGAGTCTCCACAGAGTTTCAGTAACGCACCGAGCATTAATAACCCTCGGCTACATATAGTCCTATGATGAGTCCATTATCTTATGTGGGTAATACCCCACAACAGTATCATAACATCTAGTAAGAGTCTATGCGTATTGCTATACTAGTATGTGCAAATAAAGATTAAAGGTTAAAGATCATTGCAAATTTGTAAGGGTTTAAAGTTGATTATACTTTTGAACAATCTGTGTATTGTACTACCAGAGTGTTTTAACATCTAGTACAGGTTTACATGTATTGTATCACTGGTGCATGCTCATAAAGAATTAAGGTTACTTATACTTTTATACTACCTGTAAATTGTAACATATTTGGCTAGCACATGCTTACAAAGGTTGAAAGTCTTTACAAGCTTATCACGGTTAAAGGTTAAACATATTATAACACAACCAGTGAAATTGTAAAATCTAGTATGTGACTATGCATATGGTTTCACAGGAGCACAGTATAGATTGTTGAAACCTGGGTGCCAAATAAGTGCTGTGTGTTTTGTTTTGTTAACTCTGCATATTCAGTTCATTTGTGTTAGGTATACATAGAGCACTTTTTTAGAACGACCCTCTGCTGGTCCAACCATTACGAATATGTCTGCAGTACATGTTAGGCTCTTATCACACTAATGGTTTTTGGAAATCATGATATGATATGAAGAAAAAATCATCTTCTTTTTGCGTATTGATTATACACCTTAAAAGAGTGCAGAATAGATATTAAGCATTTAGTGACAAAAGTGATCGATAATCTTGGAATGATAATGACTCTTTTCAGATTTATAGAAGGTGTGTTAAATGAAACATTTAGCTCTAATATCACTGGTCCAACATTTTAACCCATGTTAATGAGTGCAAATAGAAGGGGTTCAAAACAGTGGCTTCTCTCTCACAGACAAAAATCATTATGTATAAAATAACCATTTTTTTGTTTTTTTAATCATTTCACCCCAAGCAAGATGGGGCCACAACTAATGAGAGAAAAAACGAGTACAAGAGATATTGACTTAAAAGCCTAAACCTCATTGCTCTCTGTTGACAACCTCTTTCCATTGACGAGGGGTCGTCAATGCTTCAGTAACTTGTCCTTTTTACTGGTAAGTGTGTTGACCCTACTCAAACCACTTTATTCTCTGGGTGAGATAAACTGGTTGGCAAACAAGGCTCTAGAACCCAATCTGTCCTGTTATTTAACCTATAGCTGGAGGGCTAAGAGATGCATTAATACCTTTCCTAAGAGTATTTGCACATAAGTGAATGCAACAAATTCAACTGGGATTCAAACTCAGCTCTCTGATGTCTCATTCTAAGTATGATATCCACTGCTCTACAGCATTCATCCTACAGGGTTATTGAAGAAAGCATAAAAAATGAAAAGGATTCAAGAAGATAGAAGATAGCAACTGATGTTGCATTAAAAGTTTTTGAGATTGTAGCTATTAGGGAAGCAGGTAAATGAAAGGGAGTTCCCACAGGCTGGATGTGTGAGAAAAGAAACTGTTGGAGTAGAAATGGAAGTTATATTTAACTATTTCAGTCGTAAATGGGTGGGACCTAGATGCTAGTCAAGTAGCATGCTTGAATTCACATGGTTGGGCACTAGTGAAAAAGCTTGTCAGAGTAGATGACAGAAAAATATTTGTAGAAAACACAGAGGGAAGCCATTTTTTTGTCAGTGAGAAAGTGATTGAATTCAAGATACCAAATCAGGATCAGTTACATTGCAGATCATTCTTTGGATTTTGTCAAAATCCTTGAGATGAATAGCAGGAACACCTGACCAGATATGGCAACAGTATTCAGTAGTATTAATATTGACTATTATCATTACTATAACTGTATTTTAACAATGCATTTTAATTAAGAATTTGAACAGAAAATGATGTCATTCAATAATACCAAAAAAAAAAGAAACAACCCAATGGTCTTCTTTTATGATATATAAAATCATTATTAATACTGGCCTCAATAATTACTTGAAAAGTTAATTAAATTCTTTCATAAGAAAAGATTATTGTTATAATGAATAGGCTAACAAATCTCTGGTAATTGTGTGATAATTTTCACTTACTTCAACAATACATTTTAGTCAATATAAGAATTTAGACAAAAGATTATATTTCAATAATACACATTGTCTTCTCTAAAACTATACATCCTGTATCAATAGCAGCTCTGGTAATTACTTGAAAAGTTAATTAAATTCTTTCATAATAAAAACAATTATTGTCCATAAATCCCAACCTAACACCTCTAATAATTTTCTTTGACTGCAATTCATATATAAGCTGATATTTGCAACTCAGTCTTTTAAAAAGCTAGAGCACCTTGACGTGGCATAATGATTATCAAGTTTGTCTCATTAAAATCATTACAACTGAGTGGTGAGTTCGATCTACACTGGGTGCCCTACACTTTAGGCCTTGTGCCACGTCTAGGCTGTCCTTAGAAAATCACCATTTAAGGACACTTCGATGTGGTGTAATGATTAGCATGCTGGTCTCACTAGAACCTAATGCAATTGAGTTTGTATTTGATCCAAGGGAGGAAACTTTTTCAAAATTTCATATAGAATATCAGTCAGTTAAGTGCCATACATGAAACACGCTTGAGCGATCATGCCTTGAAAGAGACATGACTGACTTGGCAGAAGAGTATCACGCAGTAGGTTGCCATTGTTTTCTGCAGTAGACTGGTTTCCAGCCAAGGCTATAGAACCCAATCTGTCCTATTATTTAACCCATAACTGGAAGAAAGAGATGAATTAATACCTTTTCCAAGGGTATTTGCGCATAAGTGAATGCAATAAATTCAACTGGAATTCGAACTCGACTCCCCGATTTCTTGTTCCAAGCCGATATCCAATGCACCACAGAATAGAATATCATTTTAGTATAAAAGTCTTTTTGCAATTTTAAAAAAATTGTTTTGTTAATTTTTCTTTTTCATGCTATATTTATGTATCTACCAAGTGTCAATTAGTCATTGCTGAAGACTAAATAACACCTACTACTCAGAATTTTATTCAGTATCTTAGAAGACCCCCAAAATCACCATTATCTAGTCAATGTCAGTCCTTCCTTAAGATTCTAATTCATCTATTTTTGCTGATGAATGTACACTGTGGTACAATGGATATTGGCTCAGAATCGGAAACTGATTGAGTTCCAGCTGAATTAGTTGCATTCATTTGCACACATATCCCCTTGGGAAAAGTATCAATCCATCTCTTCTCCCTCAAGTTATAGATTAGGTACTATAGTCTTGGCTGGCAACCCGTTTACCGCAGTAAGAAATGGCAACCTACTGTAGGAAGATCTTCTGCCTAGTCAAATATGGATTGAAAAAGACATGATCACCCAAGTGTGTATCTTGTATGACACCTAACTGACTGACTGAGTGTCTTAACAGAGGAAGGAATGTGTGACACTAAAACCCAAATATGCATTGGGATAGCAAAATATGCCTTCCAAAAGTTAAACAAAGTATTAAGAAACAGGAAAATTTAATTGAAAACAAAGAAAAGAGTACTGAACTGTTAAGTAATATTAGTCCTGCTATGTGGGAGTGAATACTGGACAATCTACTCAGAGATGAACAAGTAACTTGAAGCAACTGAAATATGGTTCCACAGAAGAAAGCTAAAAATACCATGGACTGAACATATGAGCAAAGACAAAGTTTTAGAGAAACAGAAACAAAAAGGATACATATATTTAACATCAGAAAGTATAGTCACAATTTCTAGGGTGCACAATATGGAAAGAAGGCTTGTAAAATTTGATCCTCACAGGACAGTCTAAAGGCAAGAGGAGCAGTAGAAAACAATTTATAATCTACCTAGTGCGCTTGAGTTAGCCAAATAGGGCTTGGAAGAAATAACAAAAAGACAAAATTTATTAAGAATGACAAAGGACAGGAAATTGTGGAGAGCTATGACTGCAGACTCCCTGAAGCGACATAGAACAGAAAAAATGTTTTCAATGCAGGTCCAAGTGTCTGAACTATTAAGGGCAAAACCATATTTATTTTTGCAATGAAATACAAAAGATGTGATACAAGGCAAAGGATTGAAGAAGGCTGGTTTTCAACTGTCTTAAGATAACTTCGCTAGCCTCATTCACTGACCCAAACAGGTTATACAATGTATTAATGGCAAAATACTGCCTCTGTCCCATAATAATTGTTACTTTTAATGCATGAAATGTGTATGTAAATGTAATAACTAGTCGAACAGGGGTAGTATTATTTTGTTGAAAATACACCAAACCCAAATTATTTGAACCCTTATCATTCTTAAGGATAACATCTTTATTTCATCATTTTCTAAAAAGAAATTTTTTTTATTACAATTTTATTTTTGAATCTATTTTATCTGATTTAGAATTTTCACACTTAAATCTTTTTTATTAAAATTTTCTTTTAATTTAATCTATATTATCTGGTTAAGAATTTTCGCACATAAGAGAAATATTTGAAAATTCTAAATTGAAACCAAAAATAACAAAAATTGTTAACTCTGCCAAGATATCATATTGAATTAAAGTAGCAGTAATTAAATTACCAATCCACATCACAATATTGTGAAAGGAATTTTGTTTTCCTTTTTTTGTTGGTTTCAGATAGAAATTAACCTTTTATGACCAGCAAATATTTTAAAAAATGATGTCTTTATTCTGATTTTTTTTATCTAATTCATAATAATTCATGTCCAATGCAAAGGAAATAAGTCTTCTCATTTCAGTTATTATATCAAATATAAAAATTAATATCAGTTATTAATTTGAGATTTAAACCATTTAAGAGATTACCTTATTAGCAGTGCTTCAAGTATACCAACAGCAGACAAGTGACCACTTTGGAATACCATGAAACTTGGATATGCAGATGATGTAATGGTTTATAGCTTGGAATTGTTAAATGGAGAGTTGAGTTCCAATTCTCATTGGGTTTGTTATATTCACTTAACCTTTGGAAAGGTATGAATCCACCTTTTCTACTGCAGGTGTGTGTTAATTAGTAAGACTTGTATTAATAAACCACTATTATTTTTAAAAAATCTTACAATTTCAAAATATTTTCTGGCTTTAAATTACATTCAAAAGGTTGATAAGCTGTAAAAAAACAATCCAGTAATAAAAAATGATATAATTCAATTATAGTAAATTATCACAAATGCTGTACAATGCCTTTTGCCTGTTTATAGCAGGCCCCTTTAGGTTGTAATGGGGAAAAAACTGTGTAGGAATCTGAGGATTAGATAAATATCCTTATTAGATGCGACAACCAGAAAGATTTTTTTCCCTGTACTGAAACTGTTAACACATTTCAAGTAGATTTGTTTTCATTTTCTCTGTTAATTCATATACAGAATTGTGCTACTAATGCTTCTGTGATGATTGATGTTATTTGTATGAGCCCAATCAGTGCATTTTCAATACATTTTCTTCCTGAGCAAAAGTGCATTGATTACACAATTCTCTATGGTCAACCTGAGGCTCATAACAATGGACACAAACAGAGGTCTACACAAAGTGATCCAAAATCTTATTAAAGAAAATTTGCTTTGTAACAAGAATCAAATCTGTCTACTTTTCTTAAGATGGTTTCTCAAATTAAGAAGGGAATTCAGATTTCCATCTGAAGGTATATACTATTAAAATATGACTTTTGATCTCTAGACCAATTTATTAAAAATATGGATGTCTACCCAAACAATTGTGTGTTGTGGTACAGTGGATATTAGCTCGAAGCAAGAAATCGGAGAGCCAAGTTCAAATTCCAGTTGAATTCACTGCATTCACATACATATAAATACTCTTGAGAAAGCTTCTCCCTCTAGATATGGATTAAATCTCTAGCTATGGATTAAATCCATAGCTTCTCTCTCTAGCTATGGATTAAGTATCTGGACAAATTGAGTTTTATAGCTTTGGTTGGCAACCAGTCTACTGTAGAAAGTAATGGCAGCCTACTGTGGGAAAATCTTCTGCCTAGTCAGTCATGTCTCTTTCAAGACATGATTGCCCAAGTGTGTATCTCATATGGCACTTAACTAACTTAAACACTTGTAAAAATTAAATGTAATGCTTAAATTATAAGAAATATTATAATACCCTGATTTTGTCAGTATATATATATATATATATATATATATATATATGTGTGCACCTGTGTGTGTGTGTATGTGTGTGTGTGTGTGTGTGTATGTGTGTGTGTGTGTGTGTGTTGTGTGTGTGTGTGTATGTGTATGCACATAGAATCCACCAAGAAAATATATAAAAACATCAAGAAAGAATAAACTCATATAGATATTGTTTCTAAATTTATTCCATCACATGATTAATACAAGTTACCTTTGAACTCTACAATCAAAAGAGATGCTCAAAATAGTGACCTTTAACTTCTTGACATTTATTAGTATAGCAAACTCCTGCTATGGCAATGTCTCAAAGTGTCCAATGAGATTGTGCCATATACATTTTCAATTTATTGTCTAAGACCCACCAATGTATTTGGTTTTCTGCAATACACAACAACATTTAGGACTTGTTGATGCTACAGCCATGATGGTAATGTCATCTGTCAAGAAAATACTACAGTAAACAGTGTTATTGTAAAGACAAGATTTTCCTTTCCTGAATTGTGTATATATTTATTTGGTGAACTCTGTACATATATATACTTTTGACAATAGGGTGTCCTATGCTGATCTTGCAAAATATAACATTGGTGGAATTGAAACCTTCTTGATGCAGTCACAACTTCGCTGGGCTCGTCATGTTGCAAAGATGAGTGAAAACAAAATACTTAAGGTCCTCATGTATAGCCAACTTTACAGTGGACAAAAGACTGTGGGAAAGTTGTGGCTCAGGTATAATGAAGCTAAAGAGTAACTTCTCAACTGTCAATATGCTGCATACTAACTTTGATGTGTGTTGTGGTGCAGAAAATATTGACTCAGAAAGAGAAATCGAGGAGCCTAGTTTGAATTCCAGTTGAATTCCTTGCATTCACTAACACACAAATACCCTTGGGAAAGGTATTAATCCATCTCTTCCCTCCAGTTATGGGTTAAATAACAGGACGGATTGGGTTCTATAGCTCTGATTGGCAACCAGTCAACCACAGAAAGTAATGGCAACCTACTGCGGGATAATCTTCTGCCCAGTCAGTCATGTCTCTTTTGAGACATGATCACCTAAGGGTTCATGTCTCAAAAGTTAAGTTAAGTACCATTATGTATGGCACTTAACTGACTGACTAACTTTGAGGGAGTTGCCGTGGATAGAAATAATTGGGGATATTTGCACCAGAGTGGTATCAGGAATTTTGAAATCAGTCAAATTTACCAGCTGAGTGATAAGAGACATTGGAAAAAAGTGTCAGCAAATATTCATGTGGCTATATCCTCACTGTTGCACAATATGTGGGCTTGTATGCCAATCATTAGCAGGACTGAAGTGTCGCATGTGACACAAACACAAAAACTAAATGATGTCGGATCTTCATACTTTGAAATCGACGGGAGAGTCCATCATATATATATAGAGAATGTGGAGACGGGAGAGAGAAGGTGGAAGAGAGTGGGGGAGAGAAAAAAGTGAGGAAGACAGAATGAGAAAAGGATGAGTAGGGAGAACTAAGAGAAGAAGTACAGAGGGGGAGAGTGGGAGAAAAAGAGAGAAGGGACTATCCTGTCATTTTTTGATGTAAGAAGATCACTCAACACAGATTACCAGCATACCCCATTTGATTATTGCAATAAAGACTTGAACTAACCACACTTTTTTGAAGTGCTGAATGCAGAGAACTGGTGGACAGCATGTCACAAAGTCCCCAAATGACTCACCTCAGACTTTGAAATCAGGACCTATTTTGTCTATTTATTCATAGCTAGGAAAAAAACTGATGTATTTATTACTTTTCCCAGGAGTATTTGCACATGTGAATGCAACAAACTCAACTGGAATTTAATCTTGTTTATCTGATTCCTCAATCCATCTGATATCTGGTAATCTAATATATATAAATATATATATATGAATTTTTATTTGTTTAACATTATTGATTTTTAATGGATACTCATATTTGAGTAGAAATACTGTTTATTTTTTTTATATATACATATATATAGTTAAACAGTACATTATAGTTTCCACTGGCCTTAATCATTTGAGAAATTGTTTGGAAAATATCTATCCTCTCACAGGAATCGAACCTGCAAACTCCCACACTGGAAGGATGCTGTCTTTAGATCAGACGTGTCTTACCCACAGAAGATTCCATGGAAGAAAAAGTTCAATTTCACTTTTATATAGGTATTCTCCTGATTTTTATTGAACAATTAATGTCTGCTCAGATTGTATCTGAATGTAAAACAAACTTAACTGAAGACATTACGGAATTTAACAGAAATCCAGAAAACTGGGTATGATATGATAACCACCCAAGATTTGCTGAAATGCATGAAACTCAGAGTCATACTTAATTTAATGAATGCATGAAACTCAGAGTCATACTTAAAATGTAAGATGATATGCTGGACCTGAAGTAGACTACCATCACGTTTAATTTCATTGTTTTTTTTTTGTTTTTTGTGTTTTACTTTTTTCAGTGTAGTCCTATCGATTGTTTCTTAAACTTTCCGATTATCAAAAATTTTTTGAAAAATTGCAATATCAAAACAAATTTGTGGGGGAGTCAGTTTCTCATACAGCATTAAAGCAAATCGATCGTCCATTTTCAATCCACTCACGTTGGGGTCGCTTTGTTTATGTTAATTTTGTTGTTTCTCATTTTTTTTACTTTTTTCAGCACAGTTCTATCGATTGTTAATTAAACTTTCCAAATATCAAAAAAAATTTTGAAAAATTACAATATTAAAACAAATTTGTTGGGGGGGGGGTCAATTTCTCATACAACGTTAAAGTAAATCAATCCTCCATTTTCAAACAACTATAAGGTTGTATGAGAAACTTCCCCTCCCTAAAATTGTTTAAGTATTTAAATTTTTGCAAATTTTTTTTTGTCATTCATAAAGTTTAAGTTGTAAAAGATAATATTGCACTGAAAAAAGTCCAAAAATTTGATAATGAACAAATTTACAAGTTGCGGTATTGTTATACCGGCGACTGGTTTCTAAATGGAGGCTCGATTTACTATGTTGTATGAGAAACTGATCCCTCTCAGAAAATGTTTAAATATTGAAATTTTTCAAATTTTTTTTTTGTCAATGGTAAAACTAATGGGGTAATCGATAGGACTGCACTGACAAAAGTAAAAAAAAAAAAAAAAATTAAAAACAACGAAATTAAATGTGGTGGTAGTCTGCTTCAGGTTCGCTGATGATAACAAGGTATTCTGAAAAGTTATCAGCCCAATTAAGAAGAATAATGTAATGTACATACTACTGCACATATTAAGTTGTAATTAAACACATCATTTCTCAAATTCCTTTAACACTACGAAAAGAAATTCGAATAAATGATCATTCAAATGTTGATTTTGGATGTGGTTTGAGTTGTGGAGTCATCTCCTCCTATATAGAATTCATTTAAACAAGTTTTATTAAACTTAACTGACTGTTTAATTGGTTATTGTTATTTTTATTTTTTTTTTTTAATCAAAATTGTTGAAAAACTGTACAGTGTTACTTTTTTTGTCAATTAGTTTTGGATTGGATACAGATAACCTCACCAGTTTTATTTTATTTATTTAGTCTAATTTTGAAGTTCTGGTTTATATCAAAATCACTCCCAACATCAACATGCTTCTGATCCGGATTTAAATCAACTCACAGCAAAGAAAATGGCAAGAAATGTTTTTTTACTTATAAAATATTTTATTTTCATGTTTTTACGACTAAATCTTTCCCAGCATAAATGAGCATTAAAGTTCTTGTGTAAAAGTTGTTTGTTTGTTAAAATGAAAAGAAATGTGATTTCTTTGCATGTATATGTAATAAAGGGAGTCTAAGGAGAAAGTGAGGCAGAAAGTGTAAGTGTCACATAGCTTGTTGAGAAAGATTGCGTGTCACGTGCGTTGGTGAGGAAGCCGGGTAAATGAGTAAGGGATTCTATTTGAAGCTGCGTTGTGCACTGTTGCTGCTTTTTACTCCTTACTGATTTTTGTCCATCTAGAGACTTTATTTAAATACTCTTTAAAGGGATCATGAAGCACTTTTTTTTAAAATTCTCAGTGCGATTGCAACCCATCAAAAATGTTAAGTATTTATTTTCAAAGGATTAATTTATTAACCTAAAAGATGTGCAGTTCCTCCAACTCAGAAATCTTTTCTTCTTTTTTTTGTCCTTTCATGATTGACTGTCTTAGTGTTTATTTCCATCTTCATTTCATATTTATAACAGACTTGGACAGCATGCATTTCTATTCCAAGTTTCTTAGCAATTCTACATTGACTTATTTTTTGGGACATTTCAATATTTTTTTTTCTCCAAACTCACTTTTGAAATTTAGAAATTGCACAATAAAAGAAAAAGAAAAGAAAATAAGTTGAAAGCTCTATACTTTATATATTCTGTATGTCTGTAAGAATAATTTGAATGCATGTCTTTTTTTTTTTTTTTTTTACTCATATCACTCCAAGCAAGGCGTTGACGCAAATGATGCGCATGGGGCTACTTAAGATTAAAATGATTGGAAAAGAGAAAGCCGGGAACCACATCCTAAACAGGAAACAAGGGATGAGCCTCTTCACCTGTACAAAAGACGTAGGTAGAGTGTGAACCGGGCGATAGTTAAGTCTATCTACTCCAATTGAGAAAAAAAAAAAAAGAAAAGAAAAAAAACGTGAAAGATGATTGGGAAAAAAAAATAAAAAAATAAAAAAAAGAAAGCCGGGAACCACATCCAAAACAGGAAACAAGGGATGAGCCTCTTCACCTGTTCAAAAGACATGGGTGGAGTGTGAACCGGGCGATAGTGAAGTCTATCTACTCCAATTTTAATGTGGTTGTGATGTTAATTTTGAAAAGTATTAAATAGCTCATCAGATTTGCATGCCTTATTTTCAGTAACACAATGCCTACACTGTGTTTATGTGAATACTATAACTTACATTACAGTCCTGAAAAACTACAAATATTGCTCCTCAGTGTAGATTATCAAATACTTACATATCTTAATAAAAGTTAAACAAATTTATGTTTTTAATTAGGTGGCTGAAACGGCAAATAACAACAGCTCTTAATGTTTTCAAAACCGGCACACTTTACTTATTAGCAGATAATCTTTGGGCTAATATCCTTACAGCTTTAAGTGAAATTAACATTCTGAAATTGAAAACAACATCCAATTCTGTTTGGGGTGGTTAACCTGTCGGTAGTCTAACGTTTTTCAGGGAATTTGAGATTTGCAGAAATTTTCCCTCCTCACTTCTCTTTCGGTTGCCAATCTTGTGTTGCCAATTTAAAAAGAAAATTTTCACTTTTTTTATTTGATTATTCAAAGTAATTTCCGAATTAATTACAATGATGTTTACTGGCAATATCCTAAAGTGAAGTGAATTTGCCTTCTCTATTCATACGCTTCTACTTTTTCCAAGTATATGAACCATTGTCTGATTTAATTTTCACTCATGTCTGTCTTTTTGACATTGCCAGTGGGTTTTTTTTTTGTAAGAGACCCGGATCTCTTGACTTATACTAAGTTTTTTATTTTTTTCAATTGGCGTAGATAGGCTCTTCTATTATCCGGTTTGATGCTCCTGCCTCCTCTCTTGAACAGTGGCTCATCCCATATTTCCTGATAAGAAAGGCATTCTCAGCTCTTTTCTTCCCCCCAGGCCTTAATAGCGGTGCTCTTGCAAATTTTCTGTGATGTTTGTGGATGGTAGCAAAGTCTGTTCATACTGAGGTTGGCAGTTTTCTGGTTGCTGCTTTGCTGCTTCTGACTGGTAGGTAGAAGTCCTACCTCTTGCATAGCATCTTGACTGGCTTGTCTGATCAACAGTTGCATAATATCGGTGTTTTTGCAGTGCCAGGATGCGCATGGATGGGTGTCCCTACAAGAACTGGCAACCAACTATGAGGCCAAATTATGCTGCAGTCTGTGTCAGTTCTCTTCCTACACATAATGCAGTCGATGATCACTTGCTACAACTACTATAGGCCTCTCTTTACCAAAATGACCAGAATCAATATTTACAACCAAAGATGCTAGCCTAAAACAGCCACACAAAATTCTCCTAAATCCCTCAAAATTTCTTCCTCTAACTTTCTCAAATTTTGTAGCGTGGAACCTTTCCTCCATGAAAGGTCCCCAAACACCCAGCTCTTTATGAAACTAACCGTAACCTCAAAATCACTTCCTCTGATTTCTTGATTCCTGGTTGTTATCTTCTCCTCTTTAGAAAAGACTCCAGTGTCCACAAGCATAGCCTGAGTGTTTATCTCAGAAAATCTCTCTCTGTGAATAGGGTGATTTCTGTTGAATCTGCTGACCATTCATACATGTGTCTCCACCTCTCTCTACTAAACTCACTTAGCTATCTTTTCTTCCTCTACTGCCACCTTCATCTTCTGACTGTTCCTTATGAGACAATACTTCTGAAAATATCGATAAAGCCTTTTTGTCTTACCCGTACACAAATGTATTTGTGTCCGGTGACTTCAATGCGGACCATTCCAAATGACTGAAAAATTCTGTCACTAATCTTACTGGAATCCATACCCTGAACTTTGTAATTACTCAGTCTCTTATGCAAGTGGTAAATTTCCCCATGTGCTTCCCCAGTATCCCTGAAAGTCACGCTTCCCTGCTGGATCTCTGCTTCATTTTTATCCCTGACTCCTGCCATGCCATGCAGTTCTGCCCTCTTAGCAACTCTGATCATTCTGTAGTTTCTGTTAATATCTCTCTTTTCCCACTCTCTATCCCCACAGAAATCTCCTACCAACAGAATATCTTACTACTATGAAAGAGCAAACTGGGAGTCATTCTGTGATTTCCTTTGTGACGTCCCTTGAAACAAAGTGTTTAGTCTCTCCGTTGAAGATTGCTTCTGAGGTCTCTATCTGGGTAAAAACATGCATTGATGCTTTCATCATAGCCAGAAAGTTCTGAATTAAATTCTATTCATCCCTTTGGTTCTTGCCTGCTTGCTTGGCTGCTATTGCCCACAGAAATCTCTTCTTCCAGCTTTCCAGGAGCGATGCATCTGACTATAATAGGCATCATTTTGTCTTTCTTGTAATGAGTGCAAGAGGATTTTAAGCTGTTTTTTTGCTGATAAAATGAAGCAGCATATAGCAGCATGCAAATTTGGTTCAAAGACTACTGGCAACCTGCAAAAGTGTGTTAAATAACAGCAAACCCTCAATCTCGTTATTAAAAATATTGGAAGTCCTCACAGCCACAGCAGACAAGGTCAAGTGCTTTGCTCACAAATTCTCCTCCAACTCCACATTTCACTCGTCTGGAGTTCCAAACTCCTTACCTAGAACTAAGGCTCAAATGAGTGACATATACATAACCATCTCTCTTATATTTAACATTATTTCTAAGCTTGATCTCTATAAGACAAGCAAAGGTGATGGCATCCCAGTCGTCGTCTTAAAGAAATATGCCTCTAAACTCCCTCCCGTCCTCTCCAAAGTCTAGAAATATTGCCTGTCTTCTTCATGCTTTCCTGCTTGTTGAAAGTTCTCCTCTGTAGTTCCTGTCTTTAAAAACTCTAGAGAACCCTCTGGTCCCTCTAATTATCATCCTATCTGCCTCCTACCGATTTTTGACAAAGGCCATTATCAAAGCTGAAGTGGAACAGTATCTCCTATCTTATTTGTTCTCTGATAATTTTCTAATTATGCCTTTGGTTTCAACTTGCTTAGCAGTAGAATTCATATAATCAAAATTTTGACCACTATATTTTTTTGTATTAGTCTATATTTCTAAGATGAGATCGTATTTATTTAAAAAATAACGCCAAGACACGGAGCAGAGTACAAAAAACTTCACAGGGAGATAAGGAACAAATGCAGACAAGCCAAAGAGGAATGGCTCGACAACAAATGTGCAGAAGTAGAGAGACTGAGTAGGAACAACAAAGCAGAGATGCATAAAGAGATAAGAGAACTGACAGGACAAAAAACCTGCTCCTCAACAGGATGCATAAAATTCAAGGAAGGGACAATCATATTAGAGAAAGAGGAAATACTCCAGCGATGGGAAGAATACATAAAGGATCTCTTTTGCGACAAGAGAGAACAACCGAGAATACACAAGGAGATGGATGGACCGGAAATACTAAAATCTGAAGTGGAAGCTGCAATGGCCAAAATGAACAGAAACAAAGCACCTGGTCCAGATGGCATAGTGATAGAGCTGATGACAGCCTTAGAAGAATATGGCATAGAAAAGATTACCAACATAATAAACGAAATTTATAGCAGCGGAATAATACCAAACGACCTATGCAAGTCGATATTTATAGCGCTGCCGAAGAAACCTGGTGCAAACGAGTGCGAACTACACAGAACTATCAGCTTAATGAGTCACATTACAAAACTGATTGTCAGAATCCTGATGAATAGAGCGAGAAGCAGAATCAGGCCAGAGATAGGGCAGGAACAGTGCGGGTTCGTCAAAGATACTGGAACAAGGAACGCCATATTCATGATTAGGATGCTCTCTGAAAGGGCATTACAAATGAAGAAAGACTTGTACCTATGCTTCATTGATTATGCGAAAGCATTCGACAAAATACGACACAAAGAATTGATGGAGATGCTAGGCAACCTCGACATTTTTGGCAAAGACATAAGAATAATCAAGAATCTCTACTGACAGCAAACGGCCTGCATACGGACAGGTAACGACCTCAGTAGATACACAAAGATAGAAAAAGGCGTAAGACAAGGATGTGTCTTTTCACCGGATTTTTTCAACCTATACAGCGAGAATATTTTGAGGACCCTAGATAACACGCCAGGATTTGTTATTGGAGGCCACAACCTGAACAACATAAGGTATGCGGACGATACAGTGCTGATTGCGGACACAGAAAGGAAACTACAAGACCTCATACAGAAAGTAGCAGTGGAGAGTGACAAGAAGGGACTACAAATAAACTTTAAGAAAACTGAGTGCATGGTCATCAGCAAAAGATACAACCCAAAATGCCAAATACAGGTGGTGGGGTAACAGAATCAAACAAGTACAAAAATTTAAGTACCTAGGAAGTGTTCTAACAGGAGATGGAAAGTACGACACGGAGATCCGAAGGCGAATTGGCATGGCAAAGGACGCGTTCCAGAAGATGAGCAAAATACTAACACACAGGAAAATCTCAATAGAAACGAAGAAAAGAGTGCTAGACTGCGACGTGATGTCAGTTCTTCAATACGGCAGTGAATGCTGGACAATATCATCGAAAATGAGGACAAAACTGGAAGCGGCCGAAATGTGGTTCTACAGAAGCATGCTACGGATATCGTGGACTGAGCATACAAGCAACGACGAGGTGTTAGAAAGAATGGCAACAAAAAGGAAATTGATGCTGAGCATCAGGAAGAGACAATGAAGTTCCTGGGACATGCAATGAGGAAGGAGAGCCTGGAGAACCTGATACTGACTGGTTAGATAGAAGAAAGGAGAGACAGAGGAAGGCAGTGGATAACATATTTGCAGGGTCTGATCAGGTGGATGACGGAACGGGGGTTGCCAGGAGAAACAGGAGCAAACATACTAAGAGCCACAAGGGATAGGGAGACGTGGAGATCCATGATCGCCTACGTCCTGAAGGGACAGGGTACATAGAAGAACAAGAATATATCAGTATATGTCCTCAACTGAGATAAGATGACTCTTTGTTCTCCTTCTATCGTTCACTCTCTCCTTTTCTCGTTCTCTCTTTCTCTCCTTTTCTCTCTTGCAGGAAATACATTTCTTTTATTCTACATTTATTTATCGCTTTTGTTGCAATTGCAGTTTTTTACAGGTTCCTGCTTCTGGCTCATCAACCAAAACCTCTCTAATTCTCAACCGAGATTAGAATGATATATGGCGACTGTCATGTTAGGAATATGTTTTTCCTCTCCTATCAGTGTCACCATCTCTTTGCAGGGCCGCTTTACAGCGTTAAAAGCGAAAACTACCTTGGTATTTATCTATATCTGGAGTGTAAAGAAAAGAGCATTAGTAAAAGTGAATAAAACAGCTTTGACCAAAACTCACATATGGTTTACCAATCCCTTTTTTTTTTATATATAAATGAGAAAATGCTGCACAAATACACCCAATAGTTTAATGTTTAGTTCAAAATTGAAGTTTAAAACGGATTTTTTTTTTCAATTTTTTAAGCTTCTATTATGACATTAACGGATTTGATTTGTATGAAAGTGTCATCAATATATTTGGCATAAATGGTGGGTTTATTTTTTTATTGAATATTTTGATTTCTAAATTAGCCATATAAAGTTTGAGAATAAAGGACCAATAGAGCTTCCCATATCGATGCGGTCAGGATATAACTATTATTAATGATGGGATCGTGGAAATGGATTCGCTTGTGTTGCAAACATTAATAAAAGTGTTTTTAATATTGTGGCATTAATTTTCAGAAGTAGCAGAGAAGAATGGTGATACATGCTTTTTTAGAACAATGTCGATTGTTTTGTGAACCCAAAAGTAACTGTTGGGACGCCCGCGCCTATTCGGCTATAATGGACTATTCCATTACTATGTAAAGTAATGGTGGCATCTACGTAAGGGAGTGTGCCGAGCAGCATATTTTATACAAAATAAATACAGTGTGCCGAGCAGCATTGTGGTGTATGAAGGATTGGGAGTAGATGGATAGCTTCTTTTGGTGACTGAGCAAATTGTAACGAATGAATGGGTCGTGATAGTGTTTAACTAGGTAAGCGAGAACCAACCTCTCCCCCTATCCTTTTAGGCCTTGTGCCATAATTTTGTATTTATTACAAAATAAATAGCGTGTGCCGAGCAGCCGATCGACAAGTCAGTCGTAGACTTCCGGTGACGACCTGGAAGTACCCATTGCTCATACTACGTCTTTACGACGGTTGAGACGATTAAACTTTATTCTTGTATTGGATACTAATAACCTTTGTAAATACTATTTTCACGGAATACAACAATTAACCTATTCCTGTTGATGAGTTATTTATTCTTACTCACGACATAACAGGAATTAAAAAACTTTTCAACGACTTTGGATGATAAGATTTCGTCAGGAGTTTTGTTGAATTTGTGGAAGTTATTTAGCAATGCTAATAATGTATTTGGTAGAATGCAGTTAATTTGTTTAAAGTTTTTGATAATTCATGTATAGGTGCAGAAACGTTGGATAGGTTATTTCGTTAACAATCGTGTTTCTTGAATCTTGTGCTATCATCTCTTACGAAAATGCACAATCTATCAGCTCTTCTGATGATTTTTGAGTTCGTTTTGCAGCTTCAATTAAAGTTTGGTTGTTTTTTGTTTTTATTTAATAAGTATCATCCCACGCGAGGCAGTAAAAAGCCACTAAAACCCAAGCGGTTACAAAGTGTAAAAGAATTAGGAAGAGAAAAATTTATGGTATGTTATGGCTATTACTGTTGGGTTGGTTCTTTCACCTAAACATCCAAAACTTGTTGAATGGCTTTCGCCGCTGAAATAAATAGGTAAAGAGAAAAGGAAAGATACAGAGACACTAGAGGGACAGTTTGGACACTGATTTTATTTTTGGTTGCAACGACCTCTTGTTGGGGAAATTCCTTCCCGAACAGTTTGGCACGTCCTTACCATCCAAAGTCCAACAGAGAAAGAGATCGAGTTTATTTTTGGCACCAGGAGGCTTCTCTTTTTGCGCATGCGTCAATTGTCTTTCCTGTCAGAGGACTCCTGGGAGATTTTTATGTTTATTTTATTTCGTACTTTCATTTTATTTTGTGTCTTTATTTTATTTCGTAGTTTTTATTTTATTTTGTATTTTTATTTTATTTAGTGTTTTTATTTTATTTCGTATTTTTATTTAATCCCCACAAATTAATAATGAGCGGGAAAATATTTAAAAAAAAACAGGAAAAAAACAGGAGGACAGTTGATAGAAATTCATATTGAATTTAAATTGTTTACAGATTAATGTTGGCTGGAAAGCCTTCTGTTGCCAGAAGGGAGTTCTACAAGCGAGAAGTGAAAGTTTTAAGTGAATTCTTCTTCTTTATGAGGCAAGTCCTTTTTGGATGTTGGGGGTCATCAACCTCCACTTACCCCTATCCTTTATCTCTCTTAACACTTTTCCTCTTGGTATCACGCCCAAACCCTGCTCCGCTATCCACTTGCTCAAGCCTATCAAGTATGTCTCGCGTTGCTTTTCCCTATCTCTCTTTCTCTCTATCCGTCGTGAGAACATTAAATTATCCAAGCCCACCTTCCTCATTACGCGTGCCAGAAACTTCTGCTGTCACTTCTTGATAATAAGTATAGGTTACTTATATGTCGTTGCTCACATGTTCGGTCTATCGTATACTCAGCATCCTTCTGTAGAACCACATTTCTGTTGCTTCGTGTCTATTCTTCATCTTTGAGAAGATTGTCCAGCATTCACTGCCATATAGGAGGAAAGATATCACGTAACAGTTCAGGACTTTTTTCTTTGTTTCCAATGAGATTTTCCTGTCTCACAATACTCTTTTGAAATGCGTTCTGGGCCTTGACAATGCGCCTTCGGATCTCAGTACCCCATTTTCCGTCCTCTGTCTGAACACAAGTGAATTAGTGTTTTAAAAATATCTTTATTTAATAGATTCAACTTTTAATAATTTCTTTTAGTTATGAGTGAGATGCGATAACTTTTTCTAAGTTTACGATATTATTGTATAAGAAGATTTTTATTTTGGTTTGTTTCGAAAGTGTTTCTGGTGTTTGGTAAGTTTCACGTTGAAAAGATTGAGAAATATTTTTGATCATTATTTGGCCAGTAATATCTCTTTTATAGGTGTCATTAAAATGATAGACAAGGTGTGATGGTTATGTTTTTTATGTAATTTTTCATGTGCTCTTTTGATTTCTTTCTTTTGAGGACATAAATTAATTAAACATTGTCTAAATGTTTTGTTTATCTGGGCGCTTTCGGCTATACTTTTAGGCTTTTTTGAGGATGAATGATATTTTACGTGTAACAGAATGTCAGTGGTGTTATGTATGATCATAAGATCACGTGAAAAATGATATAAAAAACTTAACCATCACACCTTGTCTGTCATCTTTAATGAAACCTCCGGATATATATATATATATATATATATATATATATGTGTGTGTGTGTTTGTGTGTGTGTGTGTGTACAAACATATACATACAAACACATACATACATGCAGACAGAGCGCGATAGGTAAATTGTCGCTACTTTTTATTTTTAATTTTGCATATGCGCATTGTTTTTTATATTTTGTCGACTGCACAGTATAGTAGGGTCAGCTGGGCACCGTCTGCGAGAAAAAGAGCATCATTACGCAATTTACCCAGCCAGAAATTTGGAAACGGCATGTTCTACTGCGGAGCATCCATGCCGGAATCTCCAATTCGAACATTTCTGAGTGTCTAGGCATCAGTCTGAGGAGACTGCAGAGATGTTGGAAAAGTTGGATGATATATCCAGTCAACATCATTGTGTTTAGAGTGATCACTTATAATAACGACTCTATTCATCTTCCAACTTTGCCTCAGACTCAACACAGAGGCCTATATCAAGTGTCTCGAGGAGGTAGTGCTGTCCTAGTTCAAGAAGGTGACTGCTGGAAGACATTATGTCTGACCTGAGGACTCTGCACCATGTCAAACAAGCAGAGAATCCAGTCATGGTTGTCAGACAATTTCTGCAACTACAACACCTCGTAGATCTAAGCACCTAACTCCTCAAGCTGCAGCCTTCTTGATTATTATGTATGGGGTGCAGTTGAGCGATAAATCAACAAAACTCCTTTTCATACCAGATATGAACTGAAGACAAGGATTATGGCAGCATCCACCAACTTAAACAAGAAGATCGTCCAAAAGAGGTGCAGGAGATTCCGAATCCGTCTCGAGGCCGTGATTGAAGACAATGGCGATTTTATTAATTAATTTATTCTTTTTAATCTACTGGACTTAATATTCGAGAAATCTTATTAAAGAAAAATAATTGTTCTCTCTCGCTCTCTCTCTCTCTCTCTCTCTCTCTCTATATATATATATATATATATAATTTTGCACATAGAATGCTGGTGTTAATAAAATAGTCATCATTTATTCATCACAGCCAGATGGTTCATAGGGCAGCAACTTTTTGTTGCTGTAACAAACTGTTTTTTTTATACGGGACAGGTTTGTTAGTCCTGCACCCAACCCCCAAACCTTGAGGACCGGTGGGCCATTCTTGGTCCTTACGTTTATAGCACCTGGTATTCTCAAATGGTCAGCCGTTTAAGTACTGACCAGGTTCGATGCTGCTTAACTTCGGTGATCTGACGGGAACCGGTGTAGTCAACACGATATAGCCGTAGACTTAATAAAATAGTGTTCGATGTAAAATAACGGAATATATTTACAATAAATATCTATATTTCTTTACTGGTAGCGCAAAACTGAGTAGCACAAGTCAATCGTCGGGTGCTGTTTTCAGTCGACACTTGATTGGAAGAGAATTAAGTCAGTTAGCATCTGATGATTTTTTGCATGAAACTTAAAGTTATATGACAGATTAGGAAAAAATGCACATTTATTAATAATATAAATGGTGTGTGTCTTTGTGCGTGTGTGTGTGTGTGTTGCACAGATGTTATACTGATCGTAGGCAAAAGGTGCGTGGAAGTGCCACTTTGATCCTAAGTAGAGCACACAGGTACTACACTGATATCTAGACATATCGAATTTTGTCATTTTTATGTGAACTATACCAGCGGTTGTGCAATTATTTATTTTTTATTTGATTTATCTTTCCAACTGCTGAATGCTATACAATTGGAGAAGGAAAATGACAGGAAACAAAAAAAGAGTTGTCATTTCTGGAAATCAAATTGGTTGGTTTGCTCAATTATTGAACTGTAGATAACATGAACACTTTGACTCGTTTTGCAATCGATCAATAATACGGTTTTCGTGCAGGATTTACTTAGTGTTTCTTGACACTTGCTGTAGGTACATATTTATTTATTTATCCTTTAAATTTCTCTGAGCTGAATGCATGCTTTCAAAGGAAAGCAAATATTTAACCGAGCGCTTTCCTCGGGTTGCGATCAGGCAGATGTAATTAGATTGCCGCTCCTACACTCAGTTCCATAAAACAAGAATATCCCAATTAAGGTGTGCTGTCTTTGCTTAAAGCGTAAAACTGTGAAACTAGAATAAATGATTTCAGTCTATTATTAATGCTGAAAACCAGCAAATTTCAACAGGCTTATTAACAAGGCTTTTATCCCAGTAAAATCGAAATAAAAAAATTATGTAATTTCTTTTATTCGATGACTTATTGGGGCATCACAGTAGAAGCGGTGTTTCTTTTGGGAACCACACCCTGACGGAGCCCAACCCCCTCTAAGCTGGTTTGAATTCAGAGTTTTCCTTCTCTTAAACCGGTTACCACTCAAGGCTATAGAACCAAGGTTGTCTTACTATTTACCCAAAACTTGGGGGAAAAGAGATGGATTCATACCTTTCCCAAGTGTATTAGCACGTAAATGAATGTAATTAATCCAATTGGAATTTGAACTCGGCTCTCTGATTCTTCAATCCATTACTCCACCATGCCTCCTACAATTATGCAATCAAGTTGTACAAAGATGTGCGCACTACAATGTAATAACTTCCTACACAAGACATTTATTTTTTTTTTATTTTTTATTTTTTTTTTATAAGCGTTTCACCCCGAGCAAGGCATGTCACTGCCACTACTGTGCAGGGGGCTACGTAGAGTGGAGAAAGGCTGATTAAATATAGGAAATGTCAGAGGGTGGGTGATAGGCGGGTGAGGATACCGAGAATGAGGGTTGGGTAGATGAGAGTGTTGTGAGAATAGTTGGGAGTTAGTGTGATAGGAGGTGTCTATTGACCCTACATTTAAACACCTGGAGATTGTAACTGTCGGGAAAGCAGACTTGTGGAAGGGAGTTCCACAGGCGGGAAGCGCGAGAAAAGAAGCTGTTGGAGTAGAATTTACGGTTACATCTTATTTGTTTAACTGTAAAAGGGTGGGACCTAGTTGCTAATCTAGTATCTCGTGTAAATTCGTGCTTAGGCGGCACCAGTGATCTAAGCTCATCGGAGCAGAAGCCATGAAAGTACTTGTAGAAGAGGCACAGGGAAGCTACATCACGCCGGTGTGAGAGCGGCTGCAGCCGGTCTGCCAAGTCAGTATCAACCACGTTACAGATCCTCCTTTGTATTTTGTCAAGGAGCCCAAGGAGAGCAGCAGGGGCACCCGACCAGATATGGCAGCAATATTCAATACACGGGCGGATGGTAGATTTGTATATGTGCAGAATAGTTTCAGGTGGGAAAAATTTAATGCGAAAACTAAGCTTCTATGTATTATAACTGATGGTTGCTGCTTAGACTGTGAGGAAAACACTAAAAAGAAAAGGTTGTGTGAAGGGGTGAATCATATGAGAGCATGGATTAAGTATTTCAGTGCGACAAGCGTACGACGGAAAAGCGCAAACCCACTATTTGACGTTGCTCCATTACGGATGGTCACTTCCACGTGGTGTAATGATTAGCAAGCCGCTTACGCTAAAGATCCTCACTGGGTACCCCATACTTTAGGCTTTGTGCCATATCATATTGCGCACCTTGGAGTGGTGTAATGTTTAGCAAGCTTGTCTTGTTAGAACCCATTACAACGGATTAATAAGTTTGATCATCATTGGGTATCCAATACTTCCGGCCCTATTCCACATCTAAACGTAAAGTCTCTCTCTCTCTCTCTCTCTCTCTCTCTCTCTCTCTCTCTCTCTCTCTCTCGTGTTAAAATGAAAGATGTGTATAAGAATATCTAAATGGTAATAATTTATTGCTGAATTGATAGACAGACACTGAAGTAGATAGACAGATAGGCAGACACCGAAGTATATGAACAGATTGGCAGACACTGAATAACATAGAACTTACACACACACACACACACACACACACACACACACACACACACACACACACACAATAAATTGAATAAAGGAAAAATATTTATATACAATTCCTAGATACAACGTTGATAGTACAGTTGGCTTAAGTAGATCTATATTCTCCATGCAATAACTATCGACCCTTCCAAATTGTCATGGCACAGTGTTTGTTGTCATGGTTTTGAACGAAACTTCTGGAACAAAGTCAAATGTTTTTCTTCAGGGCAGCAAATCACATCAGATCAGGCCAAGAAGTGGTTCTTGTCTCTCTGTTCAGTCCTCTCTCTCTCTCTCTCCCCTCTGCTTGACGCTCTGTTTATTTATTTTTCAAATTTATTTATATGGACCCCTATGCAAAGGCTGGTTTAGAATTTGATGTGCTCTGGGAATGCCTGCGTTCCCTAAACAAGCAACCAGGGCTCTCCCTGCAAATGTTCAAATATTGCGAAAGTCCTTTCTTCCTCCTTGGAATTCTACTCCAGCCTTCTCATTCTTTTGATCCCTTGATAAAACCAGCCTTCTTACTGTTTTGTGTGTGTCTCTCACCATCCTCTGCCTTCCCTGAAATTCCACCTAGGTCTTTTCTTTGATGGACACCTGATCAAACTCGTCTATTTCCCGCCTTGTCTGAGTCTCTCAACATCGCTGCTCGAGGTGCTTGGAACGTCCTCCTTCTTCCCTGTAATTCTATCTGGGCCTTTTTCTCTTTGGTCACTTGATTAAATCAGTCCCCAAGGAGCTGGGTATGGTCTATCCCAAACGGTCAAATTTTAATTATCGCTGAGAATTCTTTATTATCGTGCTTATGTGCATCCGGGATTTATCATTTCTTTCTTTTTCTTTTTTTTTTCTTTTTACCCGTCAACCTTTTGGACAACAATTGACAAAAAAGGGAATAATCCCTTGATTTGAACGTTTCATTGCGTTTTGGCAGACGGAAAATTTAATTACTATTTTTGTCCTATTTTCTTTTGGAAACTTGTCTGCTTTTAAAAGTTATACTTATCAATCGACTGAATTTGCGGCCAGAAGTCGGTCTTCTTCCTGTCACTCAATAGTCGTAAAAATATTATCGATTTATTTCCGGGAGGTCCTTGAATATACCATCATTTAATCTCAGTCTTGACCAAAACCAGGTGGTCTCTTTTTTTTTTTTTACCTCTCCGGAAGACGAAAAAAATTAATTACCATTTTTTCTTTTCTTTTGTCTGGTTATCAGTATATCTTCAGTCAATCGAAAAGTAATGTTTTTTCTGTCTTCTAGTTTGCTTTTAATTTTTCTAATAATGTCACACTGTGCTTAAATTAAAAATGTCTAGGCACAATAGCGAAGAATACATCCGAGAAATTGCCATTAAAGCATTTATAAAAAAGGCACGGAGAGGCAACCTTACAGCGGTGAGAAAGTAACTGAAGCAGAGCCGCCAGATCAGGACCAGTAATATTGCGGATTCTTCTTTGGTTTTTATCTTTTTTTATTTTTACTCTATTTATCTTGAGCGGTAAATAGAGTAAAAAGCAGAAACATTGCTAAAGAGAAATAACAAAAGAGGAGTAATCAAGAGGACCGTAGATACTGATTGACATAGCATTTCAGTTTATGTAGGTTAAAGTTGGCTGGAAAGGTAGTTACACAAGCAAGGAGCGCGAGAAAAAGAAGCCCCTAGCATAGTACTTACGGCTACATAATGCCAATTCGACTGTAAATTGATGATATCTCGATGCCAGTTTAGTACTGCGTTTAAATTCATAAAGTCTAGGCACCAAATCGAAGACATTATCCGAACAATTATCATAAAAGGCACAGCGAGGCCACCTTATGGCGGTGGGCAAGTGACTGAAACCGAGCCGCCAGATTAGGACCTATAATGTTGCTGTTTCTTCTTTGGATTTTATCAAGGAGCTCAAAGTAAATAGAGTAAAAAACAGAAACATTGCTAAAGAGAAATAACAAAAGAAGCGTAATCAGGAGGACAGTAGATAATGAGAACAAAACGAGCGAGAAGTGCAACAAAAGAAACTGTTATCATAGAATTTAAGTGTACAACTGTAAATTTATGATACCACGTTATGCCTGACATAGCGGAACGCGAACAATCTACTCTCGTTGATTAAAGAAAGGGTTTTGAGATTAAGATTCGTTTTCTACAATTTATCATCACTTTAAAAAAAAATTTTAAAGCCAAAAAATACTCAGGATTGTAAAATTAATTCTTTCTTTTTTTGCGATTGAATATTGAATTAACAATTTTTTGACAATAATAATAAATTTCTCTAGATAAAAGTCCTATTATTTAACTCCTAGTTAAATAAGGAGACAGATTTATACCTTTCCCAAGGGTATTTGCAAGTAAACGAACCTGACTGAAAATTGAACTAGGCTGTCTGATTTCACATTCCGAAGCACTATAATTGCACCATCCACACATCCTCCATTTAAATAAAAGATTTGGTTCGAAATTCTCTGAATCTTCTCTGAATCGTAGAAGACCGGAGAGCGCAACAGCTGAAACGTTTTTATAATAGCCACAACGATGAGGACATTAGTCAGAATTTAAATAATATTAAGAAGAACAAGACTTCATCCAAGGAATTCAGACAAAAATTATATATTTCATGCATCCTGCTTGTAAATAAGCAATCAAATCATACCATTATTCATGGTATAAATCAAGCTACCCACCAAGGCCACCACAACTGGCATTTGTTGGGGGACTGAGTAATTTTTGTCACTGGCTCGAGCGAGCGCGTTCGGGTTCCTTGGCCTTGCGTCACATTCACCTCTTAGCGCAGGTGAATATTATACCATCAGTTATGAAAATTTGTATAAAAGAACTTTAGACATAAACATCTTTTTAGTATTTAATAAATGTTTGTTAGCATCAATTAATTGGTACTTTTTTATATTCACCTATCTCTGCACAGATCAAAGTAATTTCTTTACAGAACTGACAAAATACCGTTTGGATGGTAGGATGGTATGAATCCATTACCCCAGCTATTATTTTCAAAGATTTGTTATTTCAATGTTTCACTCGCAAGAAAGTATTATTCTTACAATCCAAAATATATTTCAGCTTTAACACATTTTGATAAGCTGTCTTTTTTCTTCTATGTGCCTTATCGTTTCAGGACGTAAGCGATCATGGCTTTCCACGTCTTCCTATCCCTGGTGGCTCTTAGCACGCTTTCTTCTGTTACACTGCGCAACCTCGTTCTGTCATCCACCTGATCAGACCCTTCAAATATGTTATCCTTTGCTTTCCTCTGTCTCTTTTCCCCTCTTTCTGGCGTGTTAGTAACAGGTCCTCCACGCCTTTCGTCCTCATTGCATGTCCCAGGAACTTTAGCTGTCTCTTTCTGATGCTCAGTATTAATTTCCTTTTCGTTTCCATCATTTCCAAAACCTCATCATTGCTCACATGCTCAATCCATGATATCCGCAGCATCCTTCTGTAGAATCACATTTTACTTTCTTCAAGTTTTTCGTTCATCTTTGATGATATTATTCAGCATTCACTGCCATATTGAAGAACTGACCTCACATAGCAATCTAGTACTCTCTTCTTTGTTTCCAGTGAAAGTTTTCTGTTTCTTAATACTTTACTCAGCTTTTGGAGCGTGTCCTTCGCCATACCAATTCGCCTTCGGATCTCTGATAAGCTGTACCCAGCCCAAAAAACTCAGATCAATCAATTAACAATTCTCGAACTGAACAGTTTATCAATTAATGCTCTTTTCATTCATAAAAGATTTCCATTTAAATAAATAACTCCCTAGCACTACTTTGTTGGATTCATACGCAAAATCAACATACTCATTACATGCGCTGAGATTTACTTGTTAACTGTTTGTCCTCAGCTTCACGAATGTAGAATTGGCGTCTTGAGGCAGGAAGTTTTGCTTTCATGTTAGACTTGTGGAGCTTCAGTGTCGGGGGAAAGAAACCCTGGCTATCTAATCGGCTGCCAACTCTGTTTCGTATCCAATCCTTTTCAATGCGATTTGTAATTTATCTTTATCAGACAAGATTCTTTTATTGAGATGACTTGTTTCATTCTTGCTCGTTTATTTCATTTGGGCCTCGTTCTGTTTGTCAATTTATCTTGTTAGCTTTTCTTCCTTTCAAAGCACACATTAATTTTATCTTGCCTTATCTCCTTCATAGTTTCTTTTACTTTTTTTCAATCAATATAAGTCTCAAGAGTCACTCAAGGTATACGGGTGCCGAATGGGGCTGTTTTATGGACGTAAGAAGAGAAAGTAAAAAGTATTATTATGAGGATATACGGGATAGACAACGGTTGACCCAAGACGAAGAGGTTAAACTTGTAGCTACCAGGGAAACATTCTCTGAGTAAACTGTTTCCCAAAGCAGCGTAACTTTGAAGAAAATCTATCCGTGAGTGGAACTTCTTCCTTACCAATGGTATAAGAAGAGACTGAAGATTATTCAACCCTCGATTGGATTGGGTCTCTTTAACTTCCCGTCTAGCTCAAGTAGAAGCCAAAGTGGTGTGTTAGAGTTTATAACCCAACTTTAAAACCCTCAACCACCAGGGAATAGCAATTGAATGACAAGAGGCTTGTACTGTTTTGGCTGTGGGAAAGGGGTTGTAGGGTAGAAAATATTCCCCCCCCCAAAATCTGCGTATATAGTTTGAACTATGTCAAGGCTAGAAAAAGAGGCTTGGGTAGCAATACTCTATTTTTGTAATGTTATCTTTGGTCAGAATTTTCAGGTTTTTCTATCTGTAGGTTGCGCTAGCTGCCTCTTCCTCTCCTCTCTCTCTCTCTCTCTCTCTCTCTCTATATATATATATATATATATATATATATATATATATATTGCTTTCCTTTCTCTTTTAATATATACATACTTTCACGTTCTTGAAATTTACCTTCAGTTATTTATTTCTTACTAGCTGTATAGCCCGGCGTTGTTCGGAGTTTTTTAGTGGTTATGTTGAAATGGTAAGGTCAAGTGCTTATTCAAAAAGCTCCAGTAGGGGGTTGCCGTGACGTGTAAATTTAAAAAAATGCGAAGTAAGTATTGGTTTTTGTTGTATTTGTATAATGGGATTCATACTTGGTCATTTTTGCCAATAAATGGGAATTATGTATGTACAATCGGAAGAACGGGAGTGGGCGTTATGGGAGCCTTTAATGTGATGCGATGACGTTGTGACCCAGAAGTGGATGCATTGTCCCTGCAACGTTGGAGGGGTTGGCATCTTGTAGAAAACGTGAAATTGTTGTGGCATATTACATATGCCATAACAATTTCTACACATAGGTAGAAATTACAAAAAGATCCAATTTTTGTTGGAATACAACTAAGCGTTTTGGAGAAATAAGCGATCGCAAAAAGCAACATTTTCTATTAATTCTTTATGCACCCTCTGTGTCAATTAAAATTTTTGTTTGCTGATCAAGACATCAGACCTTGATCTACCAATGACTCGATTTTGATTAAGTTTGAGTGAAACGTCTTAGAGAAATGCAGAAAAGCGAGCAAAAGACCACCCGAAATCATGTTTGTCGTTGATTTTTGACGAACCTTGTACATCGATTCGAAATTGTGTACATCAAAGGTTCGGAACTTGCAATTTTGGATGAATTCGCATAAGGCGTCTCGGAGGAGAGGAATTCGTAAATTCTAAGCGCATCGGTGGTTTTTGCGTACCCTCTAAATGGGTTAAAAATGCGTACATCAAACGTTTATGCCATGATCGACAATTGACCCAATTTTGGTTGAAATCAGACCAAGGGTTTCGGAGGAGTAGGGTTCGTTAGAATGGAGACACACAAACACATCCACAGACAGCCAGACATATCTATTTATATATATATATATATATAGATTACGTACTATTATTAGATACTAGTAGTCATAAACTTTTTACTAGTAGTATTAGTCTTTGTTTGCTTTTAAGCTTTCAATTTAGCCTTCATCTTAAATTATATTTCGCTCTCCTTTACACTTTCGTTATTCTCCATCAAACATAAACTGGTTGAAAACCAGTTAAAATTATCTGTTAAAATTAGTTTATTTTATATATGCAGGGTGCGATGGATAAATTGTTGTCTAAATTACACAAAAATAAAAATAACACTGGCATATAGTTTCATATTTACTAAAATTACACAAAAATATCTTGAAATACTAAAGAGCAGATGTAATCAATAAAATTGCTATTGGCTTTAACCAAGCCCCCCCCCCCCAGATGATTTCTGAATCTCCTTCAACTCTTTTGGGTGTTCGCCTTGTTTAAGTTAGTGAATGCTGCTATAATTCTTGCCTTCAGTTTGTCTTTGGTGTTGCAAGGAAGTTTTTTGATCGCCCTCTCAACTGCGCTTTACACATAATAATCAAGGGGGTTGCTGTCTGGAGAGTTAGGGGGCCAAATGTAAGGGATGATGTGGTCGCAGAAATTTTCTGACAGTCATGACAGGGGTTTTCTGCTTGTGTGGCATGGTGCATAGTCCTGTTACCAGATACAGTGTCTTAAAGCAAACACCCGCTTCAACCAGAGCAGCAGTACCTTCTCAAGTCAATTGATGAAGGTCTCCGTGTTGAGTCTGAAGCTCTGTGGGAAAATGAATGCAGGCATAACGTTGTCATTAGCTTTTACATCAAACACCATAATGTTGACTGAATTTATTATCCAAATCGTTCAAAATGTTTTGCACAGTTCTCACGCTGACACCCAAACACTCCGGCGCGAATTTCAAGAAGTACAGCATGTGAACTTTTTAGATAACCACTGTTTTTATTCACTTGGTTATATGTCTTTGGGAAAATCAGTGAATGAATTTTTGAGATTTATAAATCTAATATCTCAGTAATTTTTTTTACCCGAGCTCATATTACTAGATTTAATTTTTTCTGGCTCATTCATTTCTTGTCCCCACATTGTATTCTTGTCTATCAGCTTAAGAGAAGTTTTGTAGCGTAGCATATGCACTCATTCCTTAAGTTTTCATACAATGCAACAGCGTAAATAGTTGCAATATCTCATTTAAAAAATATAAATAAAATAAATAATAAAAATATTCTTATTTGAATTTTTATATTCACATTAATGTCTTCATCTTTGTTGTTATCACGTTTTGGCCATTGTGCTGTCCGGCCTTTCTCAGTTGTATATCAATTTAGGTAACCTACAAGAAATTCTAAATCGAACACTTTATTTAATATACTGGATAAACTGTTCGCGTTCAACTGATCATATGTAGGGAAATTTCGTCTAGTTCTTATTTTTAGTATTGCGCAGTTATTGCTCACCCCGTTTCGACCAAGTTGAAGTAAACACTGTCCGGCCCAGGATTGAACATACAGTTACCAAATTTATGAAGCCAAGCTTTAATCCACTAGGATATTGTCCAGAATTCTTTTGGTAAAGTTGGAGCATTAGACATAACCTGACTGATGCTATCTGCTATGTTTGAAGATTTGCTGTCATTTGTCTTTCTTTTTTATTATAATGGCCTCTATATCGGTTTTATTTCTATGCTAGGCATACTAATGAGATTACTCTAGCGTGTGCGCTGATTCTTTCAGTCTAATTCCAATGTTCTTCCCTGTCCAGTATTTCCACCTCATTTATGGTCTTATGATTACCCTTTTCCTGCCATACATGATCAGCCATACCCCGTTTTATTGTCTCTCTCCTCACGACAACTTTTCAACGTTTATCCAGACATACTTTTAAGAGAATTAAGAACACAATTAGTATATCACCAAATTCACAAATCCCCGCTTGAATCTACTAAGCTATTATCTCATAGAAAATTTTTCTATTGTAAACGTGGAGCCTTAAATCTAACCTGCTTGCTGATCAGAGATGATTCCTGTCGTGCTTGACATATGATACCGCTGTTGAAAAATTGCTGTCACTTTTTTTTATTAGCAGCTTATATTTTATTTATTTATAATAATAATAATAATAATAAGCTGTTTGGAATGTGATACATTCAAAATCCTGAAATTTCATGAAGGATTCGAAATAGGTGCTTTTACAACTCGGATTCTAAAAAGGTGCCACGACTCATCCGAACAAAACTGGGGAAGATTAACAAATGCTGATCCTCAACAGACGACGGTGAAACAAGACTAGTAAAAACTTCAAAATTTTAATCTATCCTGGAACTGAAATGCATTTTTAAACATGATATGTAGAATGCTTATTTGTCCAAAAACAAGAGATCTCTCGTTCAATCTCGAAACTTTTGTGTTAGAATTGAATACTGCCCTTTTCAAATCTATATATCGCTCAATTTTCCTAAAGCGTATATTCTTTACTTTCATGTGCTGTTACTCTTCGGGTAGTGAGTGATCAGCGTCACAACTTCCTATTCTTCATAGTTCTGTTTGTCCGTGTTTTGCCATCAATTTACACAGGCACTTAATGTAGGTCATTGAGGGGCAGCGACAAATATGCTTTGCGTGGGTCAGATTCTCCAAACATTCCTTATCTATCATACAAAATTCCACTGTATAGTTTGGATTCAAAAACAAGTGTCATTTTAGCTTCCTTCTTGTAAATTGCTCACATATTCCATCCATGGTATTCTCAGCCCATCTGTTGCCTCTTCTTTATCTAGAAAAAAATTATCCGACAGTCATTTCCATAGGGGACACTACATAGTTGTTCAATACGCATCTTTGTTTCTGATGATTTTTTTGTGTTTCATAACACCTTGCGGATGTGCGTTGTTGTGCAGTGGATATTGTCTCGGAACAAGAAATCGGAGAGCCGAGTTCGAATTCCAGTTGAATTTGTTGCATTCACTTACGCGCAAATATACTTTTCTTTTAAAAAAAATCGTTTTACCTCAAGCAGGGCAGTACCGCTACTGATGTGCAGAGGCCTACATAAGAGAATAAAGGTTTAAGCAGAGGGAGAGTGAACAGAAAGACGAACCAGTTACAAGGGGGTGTCAGAGAAATGGCAAGAGAAGGATGGGAATATAGGTGTGATGACAGTTGCGAGGTTAGAGTGAGAAAGAAAAAGAACAAGATACACGGGGGGATGTAGAAAGGATGAGGGAAGAACTGGAGTCAGGTGAATAAGAGATGGGAATTGACATTAAAGGTATTAATCCGTTGCTTCTCCCTTAGGACACATTAGGTTCTATAGCCTTGGTTGGTAACCAGTCTGCCGCAGAAAGAAATGGCAACCTACTACAGGAAAATCTGCTCAGTCATTCGAGACATGATCGCCCAAGCGTGTATCACGTATGGCACTTAACTGACTGACTGAATACTTTGTTTAACCTTTCGAAGGCACGTCTTGCAATTACAATGTCTCTTCGGATTTCGGTGTCATATTTTCCATCATCAGGACATGTTACATTTCTGTACTTTCTTGGTTTTGATATTTCCAATTTGTAGTTCAAATATTGAGATTTTCGTCGTTTCTTCTTACAATTGACGGTTTGTTTATTCTTGCCGCTTTTTTTTTACTACTTTATCAAGTAGCTTTCTGCATATTTTATCTGTTAGAATTGTGCCCACTAATAATAAATCCTAAGAGTAATTACATATTACTACCATATAGCGGGATTAATATTCTTCTTCTTCTATGTGCCCTGTTCTTTCAGGACGTAGTCGATCATGGCTTTCCATGTCTCTCTATCCCTGGTGGCTCTTAGCATGCTTTCTCCTGTTACGCCACACAACCCCCGTTCTGTCATCCACCTGATCAGGCCCTTCAAATATGTTATCCGCTGCTTTCCCCATTTTCCCTCTAGCTGGCCTGTTAGTATCAGGTTCTTTAAGCCTTCCTTCCTCATTACATGTCCCAGGAACTTTAGGTGTCTCTTCCTGATGTTCAGTATTAATTTCCTTTTCGTTTCCATCCTTTCCTTTCCAAAACCTCATCATTGCTCACATGTTCGATCCATGATATCCGCAGCATCCTTCTATAGAACTACATTTCAGTTGCTTCAAGTTTTTCCTTCATATTGTCCAGCATTTTGTGCCATATTGAAGAACTGACATCACATAGCATTCTAGTACTCTTTTCTTTGTTTCTAGCAAAATTTTCCTGTTTCTTAATACTTTACTCAGCTTTTGGAACGCGTCCTTCGTCATGCCAATTAGGCTTCGGATCTCTATTTAATATTTTCCGTCTTCTGTTAGAACAGTTCCCAGGTATTTAAATTTTTGTAACTACTTTGCTTGATTTTAGTATCCCTCACCTGTATTTGGCATTTGGGGCTTCTCTTTTTGTTGATGACAATGCATTCCGTTTTCCTGCAGTTTATTTGTAGTCCTTTCTTGTCACTCTCTTCAGCTACAGTCTGTAGGAGGTCTTGTAGTTTCCTTTTCGTGTCTGCTATCAGTACTGTATCGTCTGCGTACCTTTTGTTTTTCAAATTGTGACCTCCGATGACAAATACTGGCATAACATCTAGGGTCCTCAGAAGTCTCGCTGTACAAGTTGAATAGATCCGGTAAAAAGACGCATCCTTGTCTTACGCCTCTTTCTATCTTTGTATATCTGCTGAATTTGTTGTCTATCCGTATGCAGGCGGTTTGCTGTCAGTAGAGATTCTTGATTACTCTTATGCCTTTTTCCAAATATGTCGAGGCTGCTGAACATCCCCATCAATTGATTGTGGCGTATTTTGTCGAATGCCTTTGCATAATCAATTAAACATAGATACAAGTCCTTCTTCATTAGTATTGTTCTTTAGAGAGTATCTTAATCATAAATATGGCGTTCACGTTACATTTCTGTAATTTCTTGATGTTGACATTTCCAATTTGTAGTTCAAATATTGAGATGTTCGTCTTGTCTTCTTACAGTTGGCGGTCTCTTCATTATTGCCGTTTTTTTTTTTACTACTTTATCAAGTATCTTCTACAATTTTCTTTCTGCGTATTTTATATGTTCACATTGTGCCCACTAATAAGAAATCCTGAGAGTAATTATATTATAGCGAGATTAATATTACATATTATAAAAACAGCTTTGTATTCTAATGAAAATATACCGTTTTAAATACTTTTAGTCTTTGGAAGACATCTTTTGCTATTCCAAAGCGCCTTTGGATTTCGATGTCACACTATTCTGTAAAGACTAAATGTTACTTTTCATGAACTGTATGAAAAATTCTAACAATTCTGCTGAGACATTTGTGGGGGATTTGGTATTTGCTGGGTTGTATGTGCTTCCGTATTTTACGGGTCTGGCTCTCAGATTAATTTTTCCCCCACAAATACAACACTCTGTTTTACCATCGCGCAAAGTGAAGGAATAATTCACAACGGACATTCAACAACAAACAATTTATTATGTGACAAATAAAATGGTATGTAGAAACCAACAAAATACATGATTCGAAAATTGCCTTTTTGAGAAATATAAACTTGGCAAGAAGTTAATTTTTGTCCAAAAACGTGTACAAGTTTACATTAGCAAAGTCTGTAAATAAGCCTTTCCTACTTACATTTGGTGCTTTTCAGTTGGCGGCAACGTGTCGCGTTGCTGAAAGAAAGTTCGTCGGTTTATTCTTTTTTAAGGTCCTTGGAGCGAGGTCACGAACTTTTGGCATGGAAGAAATGACATGGCCCGCAAAGTATACGGTGGCATGCGGACTTAATGGCCTGCTTGGTGACTGACCTTTTTTTCTAACTGTGTGTATTATATACATTAATAGGGGATCAACTAATCTTCCTAACATTAGGGTGTGAAAACATTTACTGACCAATCAGATTTATTATTTTGCATTTTTGTTTTGGGGCCTAAATATTTTTGTGTTAATTTACTACTTCCAAGCCTATTTTTCTAGAATGTTCTTATTCTAAGTTTTTAGCTGATTGGTTGAGAAATATAAAAATGTAATCTAAATTCTACTGCTGTTTTGATCCAATTTTTCTAGAATGTTCTATTGTGTTTTCCTGTTGCTTATTTTAATAGAAAAAAATATATGTATGCCATATACCCCCCCCCCGCAGATTGATAAATATGGAAGTATTTATTAATATGTAATAAAAAATATATGTATGCCATACATTCATCACATAATTCAATATAATGAATATTTGTTTCAGTGATTAAGTTATGATATATGTCTATATCTCTGAGATTAAATATTGTAACTATTTACATGGTTCGGACTGTGGATAAAAGTGTTGACTTGACCCAAAGATTTGGGAATTCAGTACTTGGCCACAGCAGAGGTGAACAAAATCTTGGAGAGTAGAGCTACTAAAGGGAAATTTCTTCCTTCGGCTATGGGTTGAATGGTAGGACAGATTGGTTTCTATAGCAACCAGTCTACCGCAGAAAGAAATAGCAACCTACTTCTGGAAAATTTTCAGCCTAGTTAGTCATGTTTTGAAAGAGAAATGATCGCCCAAGCTAATTTAAAGTATAATTAGTTAGATTGGAAAAAAATTATTTACCTTAAGTTTAAAAAAAACACACACACAAAAATATAGGCAGATTTTAAAAACAAACAGTTGCGGTGATTACGTACTTATAATTTTATCACTCGTCAATCACGTAACAAATACTGAAAAGAAAGTTGTTGACAGGTTTCTACAGAGACTTTATATGTTAAAATATAATTTAAGAAAATATCTGATAAGTCCTTTTTATATAATTTTTAAGTGCATAGTAATCTTAAAAATGTTGGAAAATATTCTTTATAATCTAATTTTGGGAATTACTTTAATTTTTTTTATAGTCATTGCTCTTATTTGCTGATAATTTCATGTGTAGTCGACTCAACTTTTGAAAAAAGAAAACGTTTTATAATAATTTATATACATAAAAATATTTTTAAAATCTTGGTGTAAAATAATCTAAATTAAGCTTTTCAATTTTTTATGAGTAAATATAGTTTTCACTTAATATTGTATGAGCCTCAGTGACGTTTATCAAATTGGCTTTGTGCCAAACGCAACCTAAGTCCCCACAATTCAAAATATCAGAAGGTTGATTGAAGTTGGAAGAATAAAAGTGTGAAATTTTATTAACTGAACAGAATAACAAATTTGTAAGAAGAAAATGTTCAAATAGAAAGTGTACGTAGTTAATTTATTTATACGAGTTAAATGTTCAAGAGAAAATGTACGTAGTTAAATGTTCCTGAGAAATAGTAGGAAGTAGCAGAATGTGTGTATGCAACAAAGATTACTCAGGGTATTAATAAAGTCTATGTTCTTATCTTTTTTATGGCCGGTTAAAAAGTGAAAAGGAAGGTGAAGCCATAAATTAAATTGTACTGATATTTAGTAGTCTTGTCTTATTGTTGTTGTTGTTTCTTTGACGGCGTGTTAGTGAAGACGAAGAAAGGAAAATTGGAAGAAGAGGAAGAACGAATGTATGTCGACGAGACATGACAGGGTCAGCGTCTTGAAATTTTTTCCTTACATTGTGACGAGGTCCTTATCAGATTTCTGCTCCCATCGGACTGCGTTTGGCTGGTCAAGAGACGTGGTTGGATACAACCGCATACCCATTTTTTAGGTGTTAAGAAAATTTGACCGGAGTCATAGTTCAATTTGTTATTTCCTATCCAATTAGAATCCAGAATCTTAATTTTTACTTAATACCACCTAACCGGATGAACGTAATATAGAATTTTAAAAGGTTTAACAAATTTTTTTTTCATTCAAATTTTAAAAAATTGAAAATAAATTCTAAAAATTTATTATTTATCAAAAATTATTTTTTTAAGACAACGGTGTCCTTAAGAAATTTAATTAAAAGCTTTTCTTATTAAATAATGTCATAGAATAATTGCCTTTTTTATTTTTCTATTCGGAGAAGATTTTCTGGAAATGAGTAGTTTAAAAAACTTGTTGATGATTTTCATTTTCTAAGAACTCCTGCTTTTAACCAATGAAAATAATTTTGGATGAAGTTTTCATCTCTAGAAAATTCATTAAATTAAGCAATTGGAGATAACATATGAAAAAATGTTTATGAAGATTTTCTAAAAAACAAAAATTTAATTCATTTGTAAATAAGTCATGCAAGTTTCATTAAAATCTGACAATTATTTGATTTTTGCAAAAATTTCCAAATCAGTTTTTTTTTTTTTTTACTGGAAGCGCAAAACACTAATCGTAAATATTACAGACTGTTGGCGCAAAAAAAAAAAAATAACCAAAATTTCGAATGCGTTATTTTCATCAAGCCATGCTGTTTTTTAGCGAAAAATATGGAGGCACCTTTATTTATTATATCGAAAAAACAAAAAGAAAACCCCCCAAAATTTCTGTGAAATAAAAATGCGATCGTAAGTTTCTAATAAATATAATGTGGAATCACATGTATTTCCATACAGCTTATCCACATCCGCATTCAAACATGTACATATACACGCGACAATCACGTGTGCTTTTACGCGTTTTAGAAAAAGCAGGGACACACGTGCTACGACACAGCAGTTCCAGTTCGATTACCAAGCAAGGCAGTTGGCAATTTCTGCTGCCTTGCGATCGCGGGGTCGTGTTCCTCAATCTCTCAGCTAATTCGCTTTCTCACATCCGCACCAATTGCAGGACGCAATTAGTTGCCATTTATTTGTTTAACATGTGCACAAATTACAGTTGGAACAGACACTCATCAGGTACACACCATGTCAAAAACTCTATAAGACTAAACGCCCAAATCACGCTGCTATACAAATTCTATTTTCTTGCGCAACTAACACCATGAACATTATTTATGAACTTTCATACCTGAACTATTCCTCTCAGCAACATTTACATACATAATTTTCTGAACATTGTGTAAAATCATTCAACAATAATGAACATTCAAACTTATGCTAAAATTCGTTACAATAATTCCCACACAGACAATGGGAGACAATTTAAAACAACCAATTTCACATATTATTCAACATCTACGTATATTATGTATTCTTGTTAAATATTTGTTAATACACTGTATCGTTAAAAATTAATGTTTTGTCAACTTCATTTCACTTTCTCATTACTTGGTTAATCAGGGATTTTCAATGCTTATAAAAATAATGGTGGATTGTAAGGATTTGGGTAGAATGTCCCTTTTGGAAGTGGCCTTGTGTCAGGTGAATCCAACAGAGAAATCATTCCAAATTAACCTTGCAGTTCGACGCCCTCACAATATTAAGAAAGAAAATGTTCTTGATAAAATGTATAGTATTCCACAAAAAAGGGTTATTTTGTAGAAAGTTGTTGAAGTTCAAATCCGAATGTGAAATTTGTGTGAACTAGTCTGCAGCCGAATCTTTTTTAGAGTGCAATTTCCTGCAACAAACTAGTTTTACTTTTAATTTTATGTTTTCATGCGGTCAAATAGGACCATACGAGGTGTTTACTGCTGAATTTTTATCGTCATATTTTAAGGTCTATAATAATAAAATTCACATTTGTGCCGAAATTTAATCCGTTGTCTAAAACCGGATATTATTGTAGCTGTAGTCAATTAATTTGCTTTTGCTTCAGCGTTTAAATAGACGTCAATGGTTCGACAATCGGTCTTGTAATCAGTTGTACAGTCTTCCACACAAGAAAAGAAAACAAAAAGACACCACATTAAGACTATTTTAGACGATATCTCGCGTTAACGTTGGGTTGGGTTCATTTATTTAACGATTTATCGACCCTTGATCCACATAAATAGTTTAAAATGAAAAATCTTTCTTGAAGCTTTTACATTAATTTTACTTTCAAGCTAAAAGATTAAATGTAATATAAGCGAAATATTTTGCTGTATCTCAGAACTAATTTAAATTGGCTAAAAGTAGTTTTCGTTTTGAAATTGCTAAAATTGCTGATTTTAGCGCCATTTTTAACCATCTTTTCTCACAATGCAATTCTTGTCATTAGAAATATTAAATATACTTTCTAAAATTTTATTTGAGGAAAAATTAGCTGATTTAATATTTATTTAATCTGATCTTAAATAAATATTACCTTTAGTTTAAAATATTGCAGAAATGCATTTTTAACACAGACGAGGTTGTTTATTTAAGGTTTGGACTGCTTGACTGCCAGGCAGAAGTTTAATTTTTTCTACAGTAGATATATTTGTAAAAATTAGTTGAGGAATATAACGTGTGCGCCTTCTGTATATAATTTTTAACTAGTCAGGAATGTTTAAAATTTATGAAAATATTCTCCGTAATTTAATGTCTTATTGAGTTTAAGATATTCTGGATTTAAATTTACTATAGTTACCTCTCTTATTTTCTGGTAATGTTGTGTATGGACGTCCGTATTTACAAAGATATTTTATACACACAAAAATAAATTAATAATTCTTTTTTTTAAATATTGGTGTTGGCATTGATGAATTGTAGGAAGCTTTTTCATTTATAATTAATAAATATATTTATTTAATAACATTACTTGACCGCTACAAATTAATACAGAAATTAAAGATTCAAAATTGTATAACTTAATTTTTTAAATCAATATCACGCCAAGCAAGGAAGTAAAGCCAATAAATTGCAAGAGGTTACAGGTTGTGGAAGAATTAGGAACAGAATTAGGAACAGAAACATTACTAATGAGAGTAAAGAGAAAATAATAATCAAGAGGGCTTAACATTGCTTTTTATTTTTTGCTGATTTTTAATTTTTGCAGCTTTTCTCATTATCTCTCTCCAAAATTGAATCTGTCGTTTTCTATTTGCAGTTATCAGGTTAATTGTTCTAAGTGAAAAGAGGCATGGCACGTTGAACTAGAACAAAGATTAGGACAACAGTGTGAACAATGTAAATGGTTTAAATTTTTCTTTCTATTTCTGCACATTTTTCGTTGAGTCATTCATCTTTAGCATGCCTGCATTTTCTCCTAATTTCTTTGTGTAGTGTCCAATATTCTCTTCAGCGTCCTTGACGAAACCGCACTGCTTTTATCCTATCTCTGGCCTGATTCTACTGTGCACTCCATTCGTCAGAATCCGGATGATGAGTTTTGTTATGTGACTTATTAACCTGATTATTTTTGGGCCGTGCTATGGAAATCGATCTATTCAAGACATCGCCACTGTTGTAGATTTAATTTATTATTGCTGCACTTTTGTCTACACTGAATTCGTCTAAGGCTGCCAGCATCTCTGTTACAATGCCATCTGGTCCTGCTACTTTGTTTCTATTCAATTTGGCCAATTTTGTTTCCACTTCGGCTTTTAATATTTCTGGTCTGTCAGTATTTCTGTGTATTGTCGGTTACATTCTCTTGTCGTGGAAGAGATCTCCAATATATTCGTTTCATCATTGACACTACTGTTCATATATTTCTTCTTCATTTTCGCGTTGTTTAAATGTGTTGCATTGCAGTTTTTGCCTTGGACCTCTTTAGGTTCTGTTGTTTCACTAATTTTGCATATCACTAAGGGTAGTTTCTTCCGCATATCTGTATCTTATTGATAGTTATGTAGTCGATTTGGTTTTTTGAACTGCGCCTAAATTCACCCAATTTAGGTATCAAAGAGGAAAGCTCATCAGAACAATTACCATTCAAATATTTATAGAAAAGGTACAGGTAAGATAAGTTACGGCGGTGGTAAAGTGACTGAAACCTGATCAGAACCAATAACATTGCAAACTACTACCAACTAGTTTTGTTTATGTTTAAAAATACTAAAATACTACATTTCAACATTCTATGAACAATAAGGTAGGAATGTATTTATTATTTATAAATCAAATTATTTTCGAATCTTAGCAGAATATTTTTTATATTAAGAATTGAAAAATAGTTTTATCTATTTGTCTATACTTCTGAGATGAGGTAGCATTTACATTATTTACATTAAGCGGGTAGTTGTCTTCATCTGTATTTCCATGTTTACGACGTTTCGACCGTTCTTCAGGTGCTTAGAACTTTGAATCGAACCCTTTATTTCGATCACTGGGGTATAACATTCTCATTCCATGTGTGATGCCACTTCCGGATGTCATGTAGTTAGCTCCCTTTCTAGTTTTATTTATATTTTAACTATTTGGCATTTATTCTGTATTTATATTTTTAACTAATTGATGTTAGGAAATATTTAATTGCACTAAATTAGGTCTTTTTAATTATTTTTAGAAAGTTTATTAGGTAAACGAAAGTGTTGCTATAAAATTAAAACAAACTGGGTAATATTGATAAAGGCTTAATTAATTGATGTATCGTTTACTGATTTTCTTCATTTTGCTTTTTTTTTTAACTAACGTCATATTTTTGAGAATTCCACACATTACATTTTAATCTTATATCCCTGATATGGTTTCCCTTTTTATTTTTAGAAAAAACAGATACGGAATACTTTTATTATTATTATTATTATTATTATTATTATTATTATCCCTTCTTTTCCTCCTCCTCCTCCTCAATTCTTTCTTTTTCTCTTTCTGCTTTCCATTCAATCTATCAAAATTGTTTCTCCTTTTTTAACCATTAGAACTGAATAAGACTTTGGTTCTTATCATCAAGGTTTGTCTTGAGTTGTTCTTTTTTGCTTATTCATTATTTATTGTGCATATGTTGAGTGAAACCCGCTCGGTAGAAAAATACGAATAGATGTAAAATTTTGTTTATTTTTCTATTTAATAACATTCTGGAAAGAGTTGCTATCATTCTGTATCCAGATTTATATAATAAGCTCGTTAGTTTTAATTAAAATCTTAATGATAGATAATACGAGTAAAAATAAAAACAATAGTGGTTGCAACCTTAAAGATTATCATGTCAGCCATGTTAGTATTAGCATCGTTTGCAAAATTAAAATAATAGTGATTATCTTGGCATTAAAATGGCCATAATGGCTTAAAAAATTAAATGAAAATAGTTTTTTATTTCATTTTTAGTGGTGTAATTTTTTATATATATCTTTTCTATTTGAATGATATGAGGAAAATTATCTGGCACTTATGCCGGGGAAGTTGAAAATAATATTAGCTCAATCTCAAGGAGATCATCTCCACGAGACATTATCTCGCTTTCTCTCCAGAAGCGTTTCCAAAAGAGGAAGTGCCAATGAGGCCTGAGCAATTTTAGAGTTTTCCCGACATTTCACATTAAACTCTGATCTTGTGTCACTTTTTTCAGCGACATGGGCGCGCAGTAAATATCTGTTAATTTTATATACCAGAACACTGTTAGAAAAATTAATGACAATGTGAAAATTAATAAACAATGTTAAAAAAATTAATGACAATGTGAAAATTAATGACAATGTAGACGTTTATTATTATTATTATTATTATTATTATTATTATTATTATTATTATTATTCGTAGGACGCAGTTCGTCTTTTAGGAAATCAGACTATAGTGATATTTTCCATTATCGTAACTACACTTTCACACAGATTGGAAGTTGAAATGTTAAACATTAAATAAAAAATTAAATTTCAACGTCCTATTCATTGGCACGTGTAGTTACACTAATGTAAACATCACTTTAGTCAGGCTACAGCAGTGGCAAACAAGTAACTTACAGGGTTAGAGGGAAATAACTCATGACTTCTAGAAAAGGCATTAAGCAAGGAATAGAGTTCATATACACCAGTGATTGTAACAAAGGGTTCTGTTCGAGATTCTTAGCACCTGAAGAAGGCCGACAGTGACCGAAACAAAGATGAGGACAATAGTCCGAATAGTGTAAATTCTATCACTTTAGTCTGACAAAGTCCGAAAAGATGAAACGCGTCGCACCAACAAATTTTTTCCACTTTATCATTCAGATTAATTTTTCTAACATTTGAATGATAACAAAAAATTTATATATCTTTCTTTTTCTATAATTAAATACGATTATAATGTATATAACATCATAACTAAATAAGTAAGAATGAAATCCAAACTTGCTTATTACAATGACCTATAATAAAAAAGTGGAATATGAACAAGGAAAACAAAACCCAGTTTATGCATGAAAAAAAAGAGATTATAGAATTTAGGCAGTGTGGGGAGAGCATTTTTCAAGACAGTGACCAGCATACAGTTGATACTGTACTTGTGGTTGAAGCAATAGTTTGAAACTCCAAATATGTTATTAAAAATAGATGGTCCTGAAAAAAAAAGAAAAACCGAGGAAATAAGAACATAAATTAGAAATAAAACCGTCGCGAAAATATTTACTAAGAAAACTTCGATTTTTACCAAATATTTTATTTATGGTGATGCCAGCAAAACTGAAAAACGAAGGGTTTTTTTTCTATTTAAGTATTCATAAACCATTCTTTTCGAAATAAAATTTCAATAAAAAGTCTCTTAATAATGATTTAAAGTAATGAAAATCTATCTATCTATCTATCTATCTATCTATCTATCTATCAATTAAAAAAGGATTAATTCAATGATGTTGAATGGCCATTTCGATATGAAGATCCTCACGGGGGATAACACATCACCTCAGCAACAGAAAAATCCTTTCAGAAACTGGAGAAAAATTAGTCTACTTTTCCTTTTTAAATAGATTTGCAAAGAAATTAAAAAAGAAAATAAAAAGGAAAAATAAAACAAAAAGATAAAACAAAATAAAATCAAATAAACAAGAAAAGAAAAAATTGACATCGTCTGGGTTCGCAAAAGAAGGAAAGAGAATTGTAACTAAAAATTAACAGACAGTCGTGTTAAATCGACGTAAGGTTAAGCAACACGGAAAAAAGGTGGGAGATAAGAGAGATAAAGGAAGGAAGGGAGGGAAAAAGAAAAGAAAAAAAAGAAAGAAAATTTTTTTGTTATAATATATATATATATATATATATATATATATATATATATATATATATATATATATAAAATTCTATGACTTTTGTTAGTCCGTCCGTTCATCACTTCCTCTAAAATAGCTACACATTGACCGATCAAAAACAAATTTTGAAGAGAAGTACTAACCGGTAAGGGGATACAAAGTTCAGTTGGTTTTACTAAGGTGTATAGCCTAGTACAATAATTTTTCATTATTTTTTCTGCGTGGGGATTATAATTTTATTATTTAACATACTTCACTATTTAAAAAAAAAACAATTTAATGAATAATATAACAAATATTTATTTACTACAAATGTAATATTGCTTTTCTTTAAGTTTTTACATATACAAGAATCCAATTTCCAGTGCGTTTGCCAAAACTATAAAAAAAATAACAAAGACAAACGCTTCAAAAAGTTTTATGTTGCATGCTCAAGAGTAAGAAATCTTAATGATTTATTCTTCGCTCTTAAAAAGGAAAAAAAAATCAATATTGTTTACCATGAAGTCCTATAAAATAAAATTAAATAATTTATTAAACCAGGGTTTTTGTTAAATTATTTTTATAAACAAATCTGTTTATTTAAATGTTATTGATTGGTTTGCGAAATTGAACGAAACGTAGACTTTTTGTGTTTCTACAAAGTTTTAGTGATAATTTTAAAAATACTAAATACTGTGAGAATTGTAAAAATATTCCAGTAGGTAAAAATGACGAGCATTCGACGTATATTTTAAGCTAGTAGAACTGGTAAAAATAACTCAATAGGTGACTCGAGCTTTAATACTTAATAAATCAAGAAAGCTTCAAGTGACTTATCTGGTTAACCGACTCAAGGTTTTCGCATCAAACCACTTATCTGGACAAGGTATTAGATGGATTTATCAAACATCATATCCTCAAGAGTTCTTCTTGACTCATTGAATAAGAAGTATTTCATAAAATAGATACATGCAAAAGCAACATTTAGGCTGAAAATTTATGTAAAAGTGACGGCGTCATCAAAAGTTAAGATGATGTCATTTGTCCCAGACCCAATAAAATTTAAGATGAAAGAATAATCATGCAACATTTCAACGATTGAAGCCATTATGTAGAGCCCTATAGCATCTTCAATTTGGCAGACAAAAATTTCCGTTGCCATTCCAAACTCTAAAATAATGTCTGGAATAAGGTTAAGAACAAAAATAGTCTGTGGCCTACGCATACTAACTTTTAAACGTCTAAGTGTAGGTGAAAACCTGATTAGGGCCCCTGGCTGTGCTTTTTGTTCCTCGCTATCTTACAACATTTGCTTCTTTTTTATTACCAATATTTATATACGTCACAATTGAAACTAGGCACGACTTGATTTTTGGAGATTTTGACGTAATTTTTTTCGTCCAAATCCGTGAATTTGTTTTGCTCATGCTAAGTCTGGAAAAACAGTATATACAATTCCCTATTTGTTATTGAATACTGTTGTCGTTTCTGGTCGGGCACCCCTGACATTCATTTTAGGGTTCTCGACAGGCTCCAAAGGAGAACCTGTAACGTGATCGGTCCCGACCTGACAGCTCAACTCCAGCACCGTTCTCATCGGCAGGATGTGGCTTTCCTCTGTGTATTCTATAAATATTTTCATGGCTTCTGCTCTGACGAGTTTAGCTCACTAATGTCCCTCTCAAGAATTTACTCAAGCAACCAGACTGGCAACAAGCACCCACCCTTTTACATTTAAATCAACTAAATGCAGCCGCCAGTTCTACTCCAACAGCTTCCTTTGTTGCACTTCCACCCTGTGGAACTCTCTTCCATATACTTGCTTCTCTGACAGCTACAATCTCCAAGAATTTAAATGCAATGTCAATTTCCATCTTTTATCCACTTGACTCCAGTCCTTCTTTCGGCTTTTCCCCATCGTCTTGTGTATCTTGTTCTTTTTCTTTCTCACTTTACCCTCGCATCTGTCTTCACACTAATATTCCCATCCTTCTCTTGCCGTTTCTCTGACACTCCCAGTAACTGGTTCGCATTTCTCTTCGCTCCACCTGCTTAAACTTTCACTCTTCTCTTATGTATCCCCCCTGCGCACCAGTGGCGGTACCGCCTTGCTTGAGGTGAAACGATTAAAAAATGTTATTTATAATTTTGAATCTGCTAAAATCAGTTAACATTTTAACAAAAAACATCTTCAATTGATGTTAAAAATCAGTAATCTCTTCCCATTCCTACTCTCTTCCTAACACCCCCTGCAACCTCTCATTCTTCATAACATTTCTCCTATGTAACCCCTGCACAATAGTGGCAGTAAAATGCCTTGCTTGGGGCGACACAATTATAAAAAAATTGCTCCAAAAGCATTGTTGATTTATTTAATACTAGCAGTATAGCCCGGCGTTGCTCGGGTGTAATGAAAGCTTTAAAACTAATCCATGGTCCTGGAGCTCAGACGCTTTGGACGTTGGCACGAAAGACTAAAAAGAAATAATTGTTTCCAATTAAAGCGAAACCGTAGACGGAAAGAAAAATGAATGGCTGTAAGTCAAATTTTGATTTCCTGGTATCGATATCAAATAACTTTTTTTCGTCGTAAACTGAATTTTGAAAGCTAAATAAGTCCCTTGAGTAAATTATATAATGGCTGAGACTAAGAACTACAATTATACCTACTTAGAGCCAAACCCGAAGCAATACAGGCATACAGGCAGATAAACAGACACACACAAGCATCTTGTCTTTTATTTATATATTATCGATTTTCTGCACTATTATAAGAACTGCAATCTTGAAACTTCTGAATATCGTTTCTCATGTCTTTGTCTATGAGCGTTTCAAATTTGATTAAAATCGGACCGCTCCTTCTATAACCCGATGTTTTCGATTATCGATTTTCGATATTTATCGGGGGTACCTCGACACAAAACCTAGCTAAGCACACTCGCAGACGCTTACAGTACAATTATTCTCAAGAAAATCGGTTCAGCCGTTTCGGAGTCTATAGGTAACGGACGCACGCACACACACATACACACACACACACACACACACACACAAAGTCAAAGTTCCATTTATAAATAAGTTTAGATAGCACGATCAATTTCTTTCTCTAATTTTTATTTAGATATATTGTGATTATTTTCAGTTTTTCTAGTTGAATTGTTTACCTATATTGCATATGATCCCTTATTGTACATAATTAGTTCACAATATTTTTTTTACTTTATATGAATACTACCCTATGAAAATTGATGTAGTAGGATAAGGGGCCTGCATCATAGATTCAACATGGGCTCACGCGACACTTGCATCGGCCCTGGAATAGTCTAATACATAAAGGAATTAAATTACTTCGAACTGTCGACATGCTGAAGTATTCCCTCTTTTTTTTTTTCATTCCCATTGAACAATGCTGTAAATGGGTAAACAAAATAACAGTTTTATATATTGCACAAATAAATTTGAAATATTAGCAAAGTTAGTAGTTAATATTTTATTGCATGCTGAAGCGATAGAAATCAATTTTAATATCAAGTGGCATTGAAAAAGCAGCAATAAAATGTGGGTTATGCTATTGAAATGAAAAGTATTTGCAATAATCATTGGAATATTGTCCACTGAACAAATAGGATTTGGCTATGAGCAACAAACAAGCCAGCGAGCAGACGTAGATTAATAGGTGGTTTATTGAACATTTTCTGTAAAAAGCTTTTTCTGGTAAGTTGTATCGCATGACAAGTGCGTTGTGTATGTTCTTTTTGGCCCAAAAGGAATGTTTCATAATCTGTCAGCCTTTTACATTGCGTTTTACATTAATAAATCTAATGTAGACCTCCCAGAATGCAACAGCATCAGTTCTCTGCACGGAATTTGAAAGAAAATGTTTGCTCTCCTGGTGTGCACAACTGTGCTATAACTTTTGACGTATTGGCTTTGAGAAAATAAATTTCGTGCCCATCTGGAGGTCCTTTTTATTGTATTCACTCTTTAGAATAGATCACTGGTTTTAGAATGGACAATTTATCAAGACAGGTGCTACTCAAAGTGAGCGATAAAAGAAATCAGGAAAATTTAAGGAAACTGCGCTGGTAGAAACTGGTAGCAGATCGGAATAAAACTTGTTCTATTTACACATTTTTTTTTTAATATTTGAAAAATTTAAATTGGGAATAATTGTCGGTTGGAAACTCTTCGTTGCACAGCATATTACTTACAACTGTCGGTTTTTAAGCGAAGAGGTAACAATGGTGGACTAGGTCGAAAATATATTGGTTGCCAGGAGACAGGATGCACATCCTACGATGCTACCATATAATTTTCATGAAAAATAAATAAAACTTTCAAAAATATATATGGAAAAAAGGGGTACAGTTAAAACATTTGCGAAAACAAATATGTATTTCTTAGTAATTGCAGTGTAGATGTACTGTACAGATTACTGACATAGCTACCAAAATATCAGTTCAGAATGTTATATCACATTTTTTATTTATTTATCATTTTACGTAATTTGTTGATAATTGAAATAGTTTACTGCACTATTTAACAAATAGTTAAAATGTGCAATAGAGCATTGCATGTAGTTCATTATATGAAGAACGATTGTTTGTGTTTACTAGATAATTGTCCGAATCTGCCAATAATTGCTTCCGCCTTAAATTGATCTAACAATTCCTTTTCAGTGAATGATTTCAAATTCTCCTCAGACAGCAAATTTCTTTATTACCTTTAGCTTTAGAAATGTTTTCTGACATTAGAGTTGAGTAACTGAGTTGTTGTGGTGCAGTGGTTATCGGCTTGGAACGAGAAATCGGGGAGCCGAGTTCGAATTCCCGTTGAATTCCGTGCATTCACTTACGTGCAAATACCTTTGGAAAAGATATTAACCCGTCTATTCTCGCCAGTTATGCGTTAAATAACAGGACAGATTGGGTTCTATAGCCTTGGTGGGCAACCAATCTACCTCAGAAAGTAATGGCAACTTACTGCGGGATAATCTGCTCAGTCAGTCATGTCTCTTTCGAGACATGATCGCCAAAGCGTGTATAACATATAGCACTTGAATGCAAAAAAAAATGTATATTTGTCCAAGTTCTCCCCACTGAGGCGCAACGTAGCACATGGACGATTTTAACATAGGATTTCCTATCTCGTACGCTCGGTAAAAAATCCTCGTACACCCCGCCTAAGCGAGATCGTGCCTGGTCTACTTTTCCCTAGACGAGACTCTATCGTTCGGCATGGCCTCGTTTGGGTTCACCTCTGCTCGAAATTTGATTTCGATTGGAAATTTCGACTTGAGTACAGATGACTTTATACAGTTTTTATTACTAAAGCAGCTTTCTTTATTACATTTTTATTTCATATAGGAAGCTCACTTGCCACTGAGCAAGCTGAAACTCTGACTAGTCCACCACTGTATTCTATTATAACGTGGCATTATTTGCTTAGCGAGGAAGAAATTAGGGACTATTCCTCTGCATAAAACATACAGAATAATCTATATTAGAAAGATTGAAGAGACGTGAATCACTTGTGCTGCGAAAAGGCGAGTCTCAACAATTCCAGGACTTTATGTTGTCTGCCACATCATTCAAGCAAGTGCGAACATTTAAATATCATTTTAACAGATTTAAATGTGATTTAACAGAAGACAGGAAAAGTGACACTGAAATTCAAAGGTGCATTCGGATTTAAACGATGCGTTCCAAAAGTTAAACAAAGTATCAAGTGCCAGGACATTTTCATTAGAAAAAAAAGAAGTGTTGAATTGCGATGTAATATCCGTCCCCCTAATATGGCAGTGAATGTTGGACAATCTTCTCCTAAACGAAGAGACTTGAGACATCAGAAATGTGCTTCTACAGAAGGAACTTGGAAATAACATGGACTGAATATTTGAGCAACGTAAACATTTCATTGGTTATTTGGGAGTAGTAACATACCAACCATTATGGATCATGTATGGCTGGATGTACGTTGTGGTGCAGTCGTCTCCACGAGTAGCCAATTCTCAATTGACTACTCGTGGAGACTACGGCTACAGCTCTGAAAACAGGATTAATTATAGAAGGGTTTCTCCAAGGAATAAGAAGGATCTGTTCTAATGAGTTTTTATCTGTTTTTGGTCGGCGGAGGGGTGGGTAGCTTTCTTAAATTTTTATTGAAAGCAACAAAGTAAGCTCAAAATAAAGAGAACTTTAGTGGTCTGATTTTTTACTCTTAAATTCCATTTGCATTAGTGATCAGTATAACACAAAGTTCTGATTTTTAAGACAAGCAAAACATTGCAAATTAAAAAAGTTGCTTCAAGCAATCATCTTTCCCTCCATCTAGCCTTGTGTCGTTAAACTAAACTTAATATCTTAAGTAGACGTTTTTCAGATACTGATTTATTCATCAAAATCTATTCCGACAAGCAAACTTTTCGTGGTGATTATTTACTTTTTGTTTTTTAATCGTTTCACTCCAAGCAAGACAGTAGTGCCACTGGTGTGCAGGGGGGCTGCATAAGATGGGAATGAAAGGTTACGTCAATACAGAATGGGCAAGAGAAGGATGAGAATATCGGTGTGAAGAGAGTTACTTGAGGGTAAAGTGAGAATAAGATTCAGGGGGTGTCGGGGAAAGGATAAGAAATGATAGAAGTCAAGGAGAAAAGAGATGGTGATTGACGTTGCATTTAAATTTTTAGAGATTATAGCTATCAGGAAAGCAAGTATACGGAAGGAAGTTCCACAAACTGGAAGTGAAAGAAAAGAAGCAATTATAGTAGAAACTATTTGACTAGTAAAAGGGCGATACCTTGTTGCCAGTCTAGTTGCTCGAGTAAATCTGTGTAAAGTGGTCAACAGGGAGCTATGCTCGTCGGAGCAGAAGCCGTGAAAATATTTGTACAAGGGACAGAGAGAAGCCACATCTCGTCGGTGAGAAAGTGAGCTTCCATGTCGGTATTGATTACATTGCAGATTCTCCTTTGTATTTTGTCGAAAACTCGGAGATAAAATAGCAGAGTCGCCCGACCAGATATGACAGCAGTATTCAATGCACGAGTGGATGGGTGATTTGTACATGTGTAAGATGGATTCAGGCTAGAAAAACTTCCTCGCCCGACACAGTGACCTAACCTTCCTAGCAATAGATTTAGTTATTAATTCAATGTAGTCGTACCACTTGAGGTCAGCTGTGAGAGTGAGGCCCAGGAGGCACAGTGTATTGCTTTCAGGGAGACTAGTTGACCCATACTGATGAGAGGTAGGAGAGATTGTCTATGGTGGTTAAAGGATAGAAGCTTCGTTTTGGAAGCATTAAAATTTACAATCCATTTCTTATCTTAGTCTACTACGGATTATATACACATTTCGCCTGTTACATTCTCTTTTTTTTCTGTTGTTTCCCTGTACTAGTTAACCTTCTTTGAATTTCGAACCAAATTCTTTATTCCATCCACAAAGGCAGAGGGTGCCAAATACTAAAGCGAAATAACTAATATCAGTTAATACTAGCCATTTTTATTGATGTTTATGTCGCTTGACCCTTTCTTCCTCTGAACCAGAATATAACTTTTTCAATAGAATACCAAATACAGTGATTGAACACACAGATAAAGAACTTGACGGGTGTTCCTCATATATATATAATCTTATTACCATGCACATTATTTTTATCGCGGAAATTAATATCAATCGATAAGTCCCAGGAAGGAAAAATGCTTCCGACAGGATTGGAATATATACTCCTTTTTTTCCCAACAGTAAAAACCACTTCTATAGTTTAAGAGCCCTAATTAGACCACGGGAAACCATCATGGTAAAATGAGATTCTCTCTCTCTCTCTCTCTCTCTCTCTCACACACACACACACACACACACACACACTCACTCACTCACTATATATATATATATATATATATATAGTGTTGAGCTTTGATAATGTTTAGCACCAAGATCGTTTTTTCAGTAGTTTTACAGATAAAAACTATTTTGGCAAGTAGGTATTTTATCGTAAAGTGCTCGATATCGGGATGAAGATAATACATTGATAGATTTAGTACAAAAGATTTTGTCACTTTAACTGAGCTGGTTTGTGCCGACTTCGAAGTTTTGTGAGGACACCGTTATGATGTCTTCGCTCATCGGAGCTGGGTTTCTTGCATCATAACTGTGTCTTAACGAAACTTCGAAGTCGGTATAAACCTTCTCAGTTAAAGTGACAAATTATTTAATTAATAGTATTAATAGTATATATATATATATATATATAGTTTTATGGCAAATTATTTTGTCACATGTCATCAATCAATATTTCTCAGAAAATGAGGGATTGGAACTATTTACACTATTTACATTGTTCGGACTGTCGCCCTCGTCTTTATTGTCGTATATACAATGTTTCGGCCGTTATATGATCCGGTTTCCATTAGGTTCCGTTCAAAATTCTAACTAATATCACCTGAAGAAGACGGGAGCGTACACCGACCGAAACGTATGAATATGGAAAAAATTAGGACAACAGTTTCAGTAGTCTAAGTATTTACCAACCTAAGTTTCACAGATTTAGTTACGGATGTTCATGCTGAATTATATTTTTATAATTAAGAATTTCTCGTATTCTTTGTTTAATTGTGTAATTAACGCCAATTTCAAATATGAAGACATATATATATATATGATCAAAAGTTAAAATAAAAAGTTTTAAATGGGCGTGCCTCTTCATCCTACAGCACGAATGCTGGTGTCCCACAGGGCTCTATCCTGGGCCCGACACTCTTCCTTATTTTCATCAACGACCTCACAGACGAGATCAAGTCCCAAGTAGGCATCTACGCAGATGACACTACAATATACTCCCGCACCAGTAAGAAACCTCTCGTGGCGGACAGACATAATCTCGCTGCTGACCTTGAACGGGATCTACACTCTGTGGTGAATTGGGGTAAGAAGTGGTTTGTCAACTTCAATGCGTCCAAGACCAAGTTGTTGTCTGTCAACCATCACAGGCAATCTCTCCTGCCTCCCATAAGCATGGACCAAGTGAGTCTCCCTGAGAGCAACACACTACGCCTCCTCGGCCTTACCCTCTCCTCAGACCTCAAATGGAACCACTATGTTGAATCCATAGCTAAATCTACTGCTAAGAAGGTTGGGTCACTATGTCGATCCAGGATGTTTTTTTCCGCCTGAATCCATCCTGCATATATACAAGTCAACCATCCGTCAGTGCATGGAGTACTGCTGCCATTTATGGTCAGGCGCCCCTGCCGTTCACCTCGACAGGCTCCAAAGGAGAGTCTGTAATGTGATAGGTACTGATCTGGCGGCTCGACTGCAGCCACTTCCCCATCGTTGAAATGTGGCCCCGCTTTGTCTGTTCTATAAATACTTTCATGGCTTCTGCTCGGACGAACTTAAGTCACTGGTGCCTCCTCAACAGGTGTTTACTCGTGCAACCAGATTGGCAACTGGGTCCCACCCATTGACAGTCAGGTTAGCCAAATGCAAACGACAATTCTACTCCTGCAGCTTCTTCTCTCGCACTTCCCGCCTGTGGAACTCGCTTCCATATTCTTGCTTTCCTGACGGCTACAACCTCCAGAAATTTAAATGCAATGTCAATACTCATCTATTAACCACTGGACTCTAGCTCTCTCCCCACCCCTGTATAACCTTCCCTTTCTCTCCACCTATGTATCTGCCATCGCACCTGCATTCTCAGCTTTCTATTGCTCCTTTCTAACTAGTTTGTACTCCCCACTCTTTTCTAATTAATCTTTTTACAGTTATGTAGCCCCCTGCACATCAGTGGCGTTTCCGCCTTGCTCGGGGTGAAATGATTAAAAAAAAAAAAGGCATCCAGAAAGCGGTTTTAAGGAAAAATTGGAAAACCCGTTGTTAAATCTGAGTCATCTAAAACAAGGAGTAGATGTAGAAAAAAGTAAGTTATATGGTTTAAACTCCTATTCTGTAGACTATCTAACATTAACATCTGAAAATATTTTCTGAAATTGGTAAGTAAGCATTTTCATAACAATAACCCCCTATGTAGAATTTTTAATAGAAATACTATTAAAATTAGTTCTTATTGTACACATAATATAGATAATATCGTTAATACCCACAATGGACGGATTTGAAAGAATTTAGATAGAACTAATATTAAACTGGTATAATATCATCTTTCAGTTGTAGGTCCATCAACGTTTATCCTGTAGAAAGCAAATGTAAGTCTACCCAAGTGAACAATCAAACAAGCATCTCCCCAATATTACAAAAACAATTATCGACTTTACATTGGAATTTCGGCGGGATAATTTAGACAACATTTCTGCTCCTATAAACACTTCTTTTCCAACCCAAATCTAAAATTCCAAATTTCCCCTTCCCGAAGATTTTGAGAAATTAAGTAGAGGGACTTAACCGAATAGTGAGTTGGAGATTAATAGATTCTACCTGCACCTCCCAATAATTTTCACGATAAATGCAATCTATGTTTAGTTAAAAAAGTTAAAATATTAAAACATCCTAAGCAAGAATTGCTTTTAAACTTAAGAAAATAATTTATAAGCAAATGTCGTCATAAACTGAAATTTCGATTCAAACTTCCAAATTATTAATGTAAAATAAAAATTCCTTTAAATAGATGTTTCTTTCCTTCTGATTACCCGTATAAGTTAAATTTTATTATAATATAACCTCCCTTTCTTACATCCATGTTCCTTCTAGTTTTATCGTTTGGTTTGGTATCAATGCTGTCATAGATTCAAATTAATTTCTTAATAATTAATCTAAAATTTAAATTCCTTAAAATAGTTGTTTTATTTCTTCTTGTTAGACGTATAATTAAACTATATTATAATATAATTTCTTGTTCGTAAATTCTTTTTCTTTCTAGTTCTATGGCTTATTTTTACCTAAATGATATTCTTCTTCTTCTTCTATGTGCCCTGTCCCTTCAGGACGTAGGCGATCATGGATCTCCACGTCTCCCTATCCCTTGTGGCTCTTAGTATGTTTGCTCCTGTTGCTCCTGGCAACCCCCGTTCCGTCATCCACCTGATCAGACTCTGCAGATATATTATCCGCTGCCTTCCTCTGTCTCTCCTTCCTTATATCTGACCAGTCAGTATCAGGTTCTCCAGGCTCTCCTTCCTCATTGCATGTCCCAGGAACTTCAGTTGTCTCTTCCTGATGCTCAGCATCAATTTCCTTTTTGTTGCCATTCTTTCCAACACCTCGTCGTTGCTTGTATGCTCAGTCCACGATATCCGTAGCATCCTTCTGTAGAACCACATTTCGGCCGCTTCCAGTTTTTTCCTCATTTTCAATGATACTGTCCCGCATTCACAGCCGTACTGAAGAACTGACATCACGTAGCAGTCTAGCACTCTTTTCTTCGTTTCTATTGAGATCTTCCTGTGTGTTAGTATTTTATTTTGGGATTTATACCGTCATAGGCTTAAATTTAATTTAATTTCCTAATAATTAATCTAAAATTAAAATTCCTTCAAATAGTCATTTTATCCCCTCTAATTAGCATTATAATTAAATTATATAATATAATAACTCCCCCTTCTTAAATGTATTTTATTACAAATTTTATGTTTGCTTTTCAACTTAAGTGGGAATTAACATATTTATTTTGGTATTAATGCCGTCATAGATTTTAATTAGATTTATTTTCTAATAATTAAGCTAAAATTAAAATTCCTTAAAATAGTTGTTTCATTTCTTCTTATTCGACATATAATTTAATTATAAGGTATAATGACTTCCCGTTCTTTAATGCATTTCCTTCTCGGTTAAATTTTAACTTTAGTTATTTAACCAATTTATTTTGATATCAACATTATTTGTAACCCTTTAAGAGAAGTCGTTATTTTGTCCGACATATTTCTTTCTCATACATTTTTTTTCATTTTTTTTTTTATTTCTAATTTATCTTATTGTATCTCTTTTCGCTACCGTCACCAAAGTGGAAAACGCACTGGTTCCGACAATGAGAATCTGCCAAGCTTTTCCGTTTCCTTTTTCTTTTTTTCCTTTTATTTCCCTTCCCACCACACTCACTTCCGTTTTTCATACAAAAACAAACAAATAAATTTGTTTCCCCATAATGATTTGTTGATGAGACGGGTGTTCACACGTTGAAATGGTCATCCTGGAAAATTTGAATATTTTTATATGTAATAAATATTGGCTGAAGTTTTGCCACGCATTAATTTCAGAAAGGGCTATACGAAGTTCTTGCTTTCAAGCCATTCTGAAAATGAGATGAGGATTTACCATTAATCTAATATAAAAAACGTTTTGAAAAATATATTAACAACTTTCGTTATAAATTAAAAATTATAAAGAAAAATACAAAATAAATATTAACTGCTTTCTTAAACGTCACTGGTTTCCATTCATTTCTTTTGTCGAGAAAAAATTCATATTATGGAAGAAGTACTAATGATTCATTATTGAAGCACACACACACGCGCGCGCGCGCACACACACACACACACACACACTCTCTCTCTCTCTCTTTCTCTCTCTCTCTCTCTTTCTTTCTCTCTCTCATTTTTAGATTTAATGAAGCCTAGAAAGGCGAAACGCTTTATCAAATCTAGATTCAATGAAATGTTTTTCCATTTGTCAAATTTCTTCAAAAATAAACTCACATAAACGCCATGTTTGCCAACCAAAACTTTTCGCATAATTATAGCATTTTCGATCTCTTCAGCCACAATTTAGTATCTGGGAATTGTCACTTTTTTATCCTGAAAAACTTTCATTGTCTTTATTTTCCATTTTATATTCGTTTTTTTTTTTTATGCATTTTGATATGGCGGTGTTAATACTGTATTTACTTATAAGGAAATTATATAGTTGTTTAAATATGTACTCTGTAGATCTAATATTCTGCGTGGTAAAGAGTCATAAAAATTCTATTCTAATTAAAAGAGAAAATAATTCACAAAGACTAAAATGTTTAGAAAGTGGTTTAATCGCTAGTTTATCCACAGTAAATTTGCGTTCAGGTTCTTACAACGTTTCACCTTTCTTGACAGATCTTCTATTATCATAATGTGGCATATTTAATAAGAACGATGAAGGAAACAAAAAGAACCTAAATGAAATTGACAAGATTATATCCCCAAAACATAAAATAAATGTTTCTAAATGTAGAATTCCAAGGTTCCCTTGTTGGTGCGCATATACACCTAGTCGGATGAAGTCCTAAGGGACGAAACCTGTCACACGAGAACTTCTTCCGGTACTGGTGGGCTATCTGCCGCCACTTGTTATAAGACTACCAAACTGGAGGAGGCTGGCTTCCAACATTTCAAAGTTAAACATAGATATAATTTCGTTGATACCGGAGTCAACACTCAGAATATCGAACGTTCGTCGGGACGAGCAAAGTGGAGGAACAAGCATCAATGAGGGACAGAATGATATCATCTTATGACCTACCCAGCCGAGTTCATGTGGAAAAGGCAACTATCCGATGGAGTCGACCTATTCGACGCCATCCTGAAGGCTGTCGGTGTGTTTATGTAATCTGGACAATAAGATTAATGTTTATTTGTAGAAATATATATAATTTAAGAAACAAATAATCAATTTTCACACATCTGTAGTTGTGAAAAAGTTGGGAAATTAATTTAAAAAGTGGCCACAAGTACCCTTCCTTCACTTTATAAGTCTTTTCTACACACCCAATACACACACGTACGTACGTATGTTGCTGAAAAGTTTTGGCAGAGCCAAGACAAAATTTTTGAAAGATTCTGATATTTGGTAACTTGGGAAGTGGGTCGGGTTGAGAATTTTCCGGATCTCTCTTGTATATAGGCCGTGAGTCTTAATGAGTCTTACACTGGTCTGATGTCACAATAATAAAGTATTATAACGATATCTTTCTGTCTATATTTACTTCCATAGCCTTTTCTTACATTTTTTATGACTCTTTGGGAAAACTATTTAATATAGTAGTATTTAATTTTGATTTAATAAAGTATTATGACGATATTATTTTGTCTGTGCTTACTTCTATAGCCTTTTCTAAATTTTTTTACTCCTCTTTGGGTAAACTAGTTGATATAATAGTATTTAATTTTTATCTAACAAAGTATTATAACTATATCCTGTCTGAATTTACTTCCATAGCCCTTTCTACATTTTTTTACTACTGTTTGGTAAAACTATTTCATACAGTAATATTTAATTTTTATTTGATAAAGTATTACAAGGATATTATTCTGTCTACATTTACTTCCATAGCCTTTTTCTACATTTTTTACTACTCTTTGGGGAAACTATTTGATTTAGTAGTATTCAATTTTTTTGATTTAATAAAGTATTATAACGATCCTTTTGAATAATTTTTTTTAAAATCGTTTAAATCGGTAAGATAAAAGTAAAAATAAATGTTTCTTCTTATTAACTTTGATTTTTGTTTTCCCTTATGCATCATGTAGATTTAATTTTACCCACTCAAGTGGCACTTTCACAGTTTTTTGACCGCTAGAAAAACTATTGCTCTCCCATTTTCTTTTTTTTTTTAATCATTTCACCCCAAGCAAGGCATTCCACTGCCACTATAGCGCAGGGGGTTACATAGAGGAAGGTGAAGAGAAAGAGAGGTTAGATATAGGAAATATCAGAAGGAGGGTGATAGACGGGTAAGGATACCGAGGCTGAGGGTTGGGCAGATGGGAAGAATGTCTGAGAGAATGGATGCGATTTAGTGTGTTAGGAGGTGTCTGTTGACCTTACATTTAAACTCCTGGAGATTGTAGCTGTCGGGGAAGCAATCATGTGGAAGGGAATTCCACAGGCGGGAAATGCGAGAAAAGAAGCTGTTGGAGTAGAAATTGCGGTTACATCTTATCGGTTTCACTGTAAGAGAAGTTGCTAATCTAGTATCTCGTGCAAATTCGTACCTAGGGAGCACCAGTGATCTAAGTTCATCGAAGCAGAAGCCGTGAAAGTATTTATAGAAGAGGCACAGGGAGGCCACGTCACGCCGATGAAAGAATGACTGCAGCCGGTCTACCAAGTCGGTATCGATCACATTACAGACTTTCCGTTGTATTTTGTCAAGAACCCCGAGGAGAATAGCAGGGGCACCCGATCAGATATGACAGCAGTATTCAATACACAGGCGGATGGTAGATTTATATATGTGCAGGATAGATTCAGACAGAAAAAACTTCCGGGCCCTGCACAGAGAACCGACTTTTATAGCAGCGGATTTAGCTAACTGCTAGAAAAACTACTGCTCCCCCATTTTCTGACTGTTAGAAAGACTACTGCTGACAGTTCTTGTAGTTTTCCTCCTGAGTCTTGTATCAACGCAGATATGCACACGTATTTTATTGTACCGATAAAAACAGAACCATTTCCAAAGTGTAAAGACACGTAGACATCTTTGTAGAACTTTCAAAATTCAGATTGGCATTTTGCTTGATAATTTGCATATCTTTGTATCGTAGTAAAGTTGAATCAGTTGCAAATGAAACTGCCTGACCACTTGACCTCTTCTACAAATCTCCCTTTTTTGTTGATGTTGTTATAATGAATATGTAATGAATATGCATACACCTTGGTTCCCTCTCACTAGAATGTGATTGGCTGGTGTCAGCCATAAATACAGACGAAGACGAGGACACATATAGGTCTAGGTCTATAGGTCTACCGCTAGAGGTCTACCTCTATAGGTCTACGAGTATTGGTCTACGTCTATTGACTTCGCCTGCGTCTCAGGATATTGCATACGACGAGTACCGTCCATTACGTCTTCTTGCTAGGTTGTTCTACCCGGTTACATTTGCCTAAACCGCTTAGCTACCTCGAATCAGATATATATCCCTTTCCGGGACATATCACATTCCAACCATTTTTTTTAATGCAGGAATTCTTCACTCAAAATCAGATTGAAGAAGCCTGAAAAGATTTCTCTTTATTTATTTTTTAGTGCTGTTGTACGATAGGCACTGAAACTAGAAATAATCAATTTTTTTCAATTTCTTTTCTTTTTTTTTTTCAGTCATACGTGATATATGTTTGGGCGATCATGTCTCCCGCAGTATGTTACCATTACTTTCTGTTGTAGACTGGTTGGCAACCAAGACCATAAAATGTCCCTTCATTTAACCCATAGCTGGAGGAAGAAGAGATGGATTAATATCTTTCCCAAGTGTATTTGTGTATACAATGAATACAACTGAAATTCGAAGTTATTTTTTTTAATCATGTCACCCTGAGCAAGGCGGTAACGCCACTGATGTGCAGAGGGCTACATAAGAGTGAAAAGATTGGAAAAGAGAAAACCGGAAACCGCATCCTAAACAGGAAACAAGGGATGAGCCTCTTCACCTGTTCAATAGACGAGGTTGGAGTGTGAACCGGGCGATAGTTTAGTCTATCCACTCCAATTGAAAAAAAAAATGAAGAAAAGTGAGAAGATTGGAAAAGAGAAAACCGGAAACCGCATCCTAAACAGGAAACAAGGGATGAACCTCTTCACCTGTTCAATAGACGAGGGTGGAGTGTGAGCCTGGCGATAGTTTAGTCTATCTACTCCAGTTATCACTTCGATTTCGTGTTCCGATATGATATCTACATCTCAACATTTTTCTTATTACTATAGATTAAAAACTACAGGTCAGGAATATAAAAAAAATATTAAATTTCTTAAAAGTTTATGATGGGTTCAGTTTGTCATTTAAATTCATAGCAAATCGATCCGTCTGTGAAAGCTAAAACAAAATATATTAATACCATATGATTTCTTAAAATATTAAAAAAAAATGAAAAATTGAAATTCGTAATCTCAAATTCTTTTTTTTTTTTCATATATTACTATCGATGAAGTAATTCAATTTAACAATAGAAAAGTGTTTTTACATTTTTAAAATCACATCGTTTGTTTGGGCTTTTGTAAGGGGATCAAGTTACATAGCAGACTAGTGTTTTTTACAATATCCTTAATTAAGAAATTTTTTTATCCATAGTTACATGAAAAAGAGAATTTAAAAAAATGATTTCTAGTGACAGCGGCAATTGTATAACTGCATTTTTTTTATAATGGCGGTGACGATTTAGTTTCAAGGTACATTAAATATGATGAGTTTTTTTCCCTAGTGCCTCGGTCACGTAAATTTAAACGTGCTATTGGATTGGCATCTAGGTCCCACCCTTTTCCCTTTGAAATATTAAACAGTTAAATGTAACCTTCACATCTACACGAACATTTTCTTTTCTAACTCTTCCCGCCTGTGGAACTCCCTTCCGTTTACTTACTTTCCTCATAGCTACAATTTCCAAATATTTAAATGCAACGTCAACTGCCATCTCTCTTCTTGAAACCCATTCATCTTTTATCCTTTCTTCAATACAACTTGTACCGAGTCATTTTTTCGCTGTAATCCACTGCGCTGTAGTGACGGTCCCGCCTTACTTTGGGTGAAATGATTAAATAAAAAAAAAAAGAAGATTTGAATATAAATAAATAATTCATGTTTTCTTGAAATTTATCTTAAGTTTTAACGCTTTAACGATATTATATATCCTTAAATTCTGAGCCTTCAATCCCTTAACTAAACATTTCTTCTTTATGTGCTGTGTCCATTCAGAACGTAGTCGATCATGACTTTCCACAGCTTCATGTTCTGTGTAGCTCACTAAGTATGTCAAGCGTTGTTTTCCTCTTGCTTTCAAGTGTTTTGAGTATCAGATTTTTCAAACCCTCCGTCCTCATTAGATACATCAGAAACCTTAACTGTCTTTTTCTGGTATCAGTCAGTTAAGTGCCACACGTGATACACGCTTTGGGCAATCATGTCTCGAAAGAGACATGACTGACTGGGCAGAAGGTTATCTCGCAGTAGGTTGCCATTACTTTCTGCGGTAGACTGGTTACCAGCCAAGATTAAAGACTATAGTGTTATTTAACCCATAACTGGATGGAAGAGACGGATTAATACCTTTCCCAAGGGTATTTGTGCGTAAGTGAATGCAAGGAATTCAATTGGAATTCGAACTCTGCTCCCCGATTTCTCGTTCCGAGCCGATAAGCACTGCACCACAACACACTTTCTGGTATAACTTTCCTATTTGTTTCTCTCTAAAACTTCGTAGTTACTCACATTTTCGACTCATAGCATACTAAAAAAAACTTCGCTGGCAGATCAATTTAATTTTGAAAAAAAATAAACGACCTTGTTCTTTTAAAACGTTTATTGAATTCAACATCACAAAAATATGCTTAAACTATTCTTACCCCTCGCTTACCGAACTTTCGCTTTAAACCATTTTACAAATGGTCTACTTTTCTGTTTTCGATAACCGAAAGAAATTTTATTTAGAGTTTATTTTTGATGTGTAACGTTAATTATGAAGCGAGCTGTTTATTTTCTGTTGAGCAGTTACAGAGACCCCCGAGCAGCAAGAGAGGCGACGCCAAGCTCTTTCCAAGAGAAATGCACTCAAAATCTCATCATCAATTTGCCATTGAACTGTATCTGGGAGCAACCTCTACTTTATCGCTATATATTTCCCTGTGTTCGTCAGCAAGATCTAATGCGAGTGTAAGAGAAAAGCGGACGAAACTAAAATTAACAGCGAATGGACCAAAAATGATATCACCCATGAATTGAATGTGAAACACTTGTGAGATTTTCGCTGCGATTGACGCAGAAGTATGACTTCCATTTTGAAATGGCACGTAGATTTAGGGCAGGTTTACAAGATGTTTTAAGAGCCTACAAAGAACTTTATGATAGAGTTTGAGTTTTGAGTTTTGTTTAACAGTATATAAACTCTGTGGGTCATTTAATGCCAAAAAAAAAGGCCTGGTTTTAAGGTATTTTTCCTGTCTGAATCCATCCTGCGCATATATAAATCTATACCATCCGCCCATGTATTGAATACTGCTGCCATATCTGGTCGGGTGACCCTGATATGCATCTCGAGGTTCTTGACAAAATCCAACGAAGAACCTGTAATATGATCGATCCCGACTTGGCAGCTCAGCTGCAGTCGTTTTCTCACCGCTGTGATGTGGATTCCCTGTGTCTCTCCTACTAATACATTCACGGCTTCTGCTCCAATAAACTTAGCTCACTGATGAGCCCTGTGGATGAATTTACTCGAGCTACTAGACTAGCAACTAGGTTCCACCCTTTTACAGTGAAACCGATAAAATATAACCTCAATTTCTACTTTTCAGCTTCTTTTCTCGCACTTCCCGCTTGTGGAATTCCCTTCCGCATACTATCTTCCCCGACAGCTACAATCTCCAAGAATTTAAATATAAGGTCAATAGTCATCTCCTATCTCACTAACTTTTCTCTAACGACTCCACCCCCATCACAACAGTATTCACATCCTTCTATTACCCTCTTCCTGACACCCCCTATAACCTGTCCCTCTTTCTCATCATTTTCCCCTTATTTAACGCCCTGCGCACCAGTGGCAGTAAAACCGCCTTGCTTAGGTTGAAATGATTAAAAGAAATGTTTGGTTATAGTGAGAAGGTTGATTTAGTCAAATGTTGATGAAAAAAAGTTTTTTTTTTATTTTAGAAAACTGAAGATGTCTTCTAGTTTTGTATTAAAAAATGTATTGCTGGTAATATTTTTTCCTTCAAAAATGTATAATGGCAATAACTTTTTTTCCTTCAAAAATGTGTTATGGTCAGGGTAGATCTGGGAACAACAGCAATTAAGAGGTGGTTCCAGTCTTCTTACAACCTCCCAATCAGAGACTTTGCTGCCGGATGAAGTTTACCGTCATACCCAGGACTTAAATTTATGATAGAAAACTTGTGTGAAGCTAACCACTCAAGCATACGGTCGTAATTGAGAACTTTCACATAAGCCATAGCGATGACGAACATTGACCTTGAACGAAAAGGCTGGCAAACATAGAAAAAAGTTCGATGGGAAAATGGTAACAAAAAGTGTTGTATAAATTAACAGTAATTAATTAGTCGCTTTAGCTTATATAAGCTTACGAAATATGTGAGGTCTTAAAGCAGAGAAAACTATAGTTTAAAAAAAAAATTACGCTAAGACTTCGGTTTTAGATTAAAATCTGTTTAGGACACTCTGTAAAGTTTGAGAAATTAAATACATGGTTTGATTCGAAAACTAGCCATTTAATATTGAGACGCAGCTTAGATGTGATACAAGGCCAAAAGTATGGATCGAACTCACTACTCAGTTGTAATAGGTTCTAGCAAGACAAGTTTGCTAACTATGACATCAAGTCGAGGTGCCCAACCAGCTGTTTAATATTAACGAAAAACAACCCTTCCTATGGAAATGGCGCGTTATTCTTCTTGAATGTCTTTTCCTTGGAGAATTACGCACTTATGCTGGGATTCTATTTTTCTTTTCAAAACTGTCTGCAAAATCCAGTTTCGCCATCAAGCCTCGTAGACTCCACTGAGTGGTATGGAGCAAAAGCAAATAATTTTTTTTTTTCGGGATAAAGTAGCTAGCTATATTTCCAACCGGTTTTGAACAGAGTTGTCCTTCTATGCTGTTTGCTAAGTAAGACCTCACTTCCCAGTTGACACTATTATTTGACTCATAGCTGATGGAAAGATGCACTTATACCTCGCCCTATGATATTTGCCCACAAGTGAATGTAATGAAATCAGTTCTCCGAATTCTCATTCCAAGTCGTTAGCCATTACACCAGCCGCTCATCTGCTGTCTAATAAAGTTCTCCTTAATCTTGTCCTTTCAACTATAATTTTTACCAGAAATCTCAAAGAACCAAATCTGAGCTTACAGGGAAGATAGGCGAGGCGATGTTTTGAAAATAAAATAGGCAAAACATACACTCGTCCGGTAATTCTGAATTAATTTCAATATAGTGATATTGTAGTGAACAAAACAAGATCTAGATTTAAAATTCAAATGCTAAGCAATGACTGGTTGATTTTGTTAGAAATAAACGAATTTACTCGAATTTACAAAACCTTTGCTTAGCACACACAAAACTCGAGAAATTTCATACCTCGATGCGAAATGTTTTTCGGCCAATAGAAAACTAGGAAGCATCTAAATAAAACAAAATTTAAATAATCGTTAATTATTAGAAACAATTTTTTTACGGACCTTTTTCATGAGCCCAAGCGAAGTTTGTTTGTCGTCCAATGGAAAGGCCAGAATCCCATTCGGGAATGAATTCCCAAATGAGCTTTCCGTGACCCACAAACGAAATAAAAGACGGAGCAATTTTCAACTGTCACTAGAAAGAAAAGAAGAAGTGTAATTAACACGTCCTTCGACAAACGTCAAGCGATCGTTAATTATTATTGTCTCTATCTTTCGCTCTCACCTCTCATCACTCACCTCCTTCCTTTTCACCACTCACCCTGAGTGATAACTTTAAAGACAATCCTACCCAACAATAAACGCTTATACTTACATACATATATACATTCCTGCCTACGTACACATAAACTCACTCTTGCTAGGGCTACTACGAACTCTTGATACCCTTAACTTCTTAATACTGTTTCTCATTGAACATTAACTTCTACCATATCATGTTATTATTTTCTGTTAATAAATTTCTATTTAAACACACAAAAGATATACTTTTATTTTTCCAAGCATTCCAATCTCCAGCCTTCTGATGATAGCGAATAAACTTGTAGGTTGTAGGAAGTTTGGTTATGTTTCACACAAGGCCAATTCAATAAACATTAACCATCTCCCTATTGCTAAAATATATTACTACTGACTGAATTACCCTTCAGGAGAGTTTCTGTTTATGCCTGTTCAGGAAGTTGCTTTCTAACAGGCTGCCACCTTTTATCAAAGTCACACCGATTACAAAGATAGTCAAAATTGCTGTTTGGTCACTGAATTTAACGACAAATCAATTCCTGTTGCGTTAGCAAATGTTGAAGTCATTTAAATCTATACGTTTTATTTTAATAAGATTCGTCCTAAGACACAAGAATTTACTGGGTGTGGAAGAATTAGGAACAGAAATATTAATAATGAGCGAAAGAGAAAAGAGTAGTCAAAATAGTAGATAGCGATTGACATTGCATTTAAAATTTTGCAAATTAATACCAAGCATCAGGGAAAGAGAGCTGAACTTCTTGGGATATGTAATGAGAAAGGAAGGCTTAGAGAATGTGATACTCACAGGTCAGATAGCCGAAAAAATAAACAAGGGAAAGCAGCGAATAACATTTGAAGGGCCTGAGCAGGTAGGTGGCAGAACGGGGTTTGGGTGGAGTAACAGGAGAAAGCGTGCTAAGAGCCACCAGGGATAGGGAGACGTGGAAAGCTATGATTGCCTACGTCCTGAGGGGAGATAGCTCATAGAATAAGAATAAGAATAAGAAAAAGAAATGAAGATCGGCTGGAAAGCATGGAGCCGGGAAGGAGTTCCACAATCGAAAAGCGCGATAGAAGAAACTGTTAGCATAGAATTTACGATTACATCCAACCATCTCAACTATAAACTGATGAGGTCTCGGCGTCAGTCTAGTACTGCGTTTAAATTAAAGAAATTCTATGTACAACAGGGAAGAGCTCATCCGAATGATTAGCATTAAAATATTTATAGAAAACACTCAAAGAAGCAACCTTACGGCGGTGTTTAAATGACCAGATCAGGTCCAGTAGTATTGCTTATTCTTTGGATTTTATTAAGGAGCTCAAGGTAAATAACAGGGGGACCCGGACCATATTTGGCAGCAACATACTAAGCATGGACGAATGGTAGACTTATAGATATGTATGGTAGATTTTGGAGAATAAAATGTCTTGTACAAATACAGTAAATCAACTTTCTTATCAGCTGACCTAAAAATGGATTCAATACAGCCGTTCTACTTCATATCCGCTGAGAACATATGTAAACAAAGGTGATCATTATACTTCAGTCCGAAAGTGTACAGCCGGTTAGTAGCCTCTTTGTGATCGTGATTCTTTCCCACTATAAGAGATGCAGTCGGCGTATTCTAGACGTAAGATACGTTTCGAACAGATATGGTAAGAAACGTTTCGAACAGGCGTCGTAGATGTTAGAACCACCAAAGAGACTAAAACTGAAATTTTAGAATTCAGTATTATAATCAATTCGAAAACTGGCTTTGTTACACTAGTCCAAAGGGAATTCATAAGATCGCAAATTCTAGTCCTTTGTATGTTTTTAGTATAACTCATTGCAGGATGTCTTCCTTATATTTAGAGAGTCTGCAATATTCAAGCGAGATGTCCAACATTGTTGCTATTCATAGACTAATAAATATTGATAAAGTTCAATATTTATTTTCTTCTCGTGGCTTCCTTGCAATTGGCTATTGATTATTTCAGCTTCAATGAAATCCTCTGACAATCTTCAATATTCTGTTGTGGATTTGAGTTGTACGCTGTTTGTCCATTCTTTCTTGTGAACACTTGTGTTTTCAGCAATTTTTTTAAAAAGCTGCCAGATTCTTTATTATTGTCCAATAATACTTCAAAAAGACTCTTGAAAATGTCTTCTGCAAGAAAATTTTCAAATTATTCTCAATGGAAATCTTTTTTTCCTTTTTTTTCTGTTATTTTTGCCTTGTTTTTAGAATCGCAACAGAGTTTTCTGTATTTAGTCTTTTGTCTAAGACAAGATTCTGACTTACTCATTTTCTCGATCTCTCTCGCACTCTCTCTTCTCTGTCATTCTCGATATCTCTCACTCGCTCTCACCCTCTCTGTGGTTCTCTCTCTCTCTTGCTCGCTCTCTCTCTCTTGCTCGCTCTCTCTCTCTCTCTCTCTCTCTCTCTCTGCTCGCTCTCCTCCTTTATGTCATTCTCGATCTTTTTCGCTCTCTGTCCTCTCTGATATTCTCGATTTCTCTAATTCACTCTCCTCTCTGTCATTCTCTCTTACTCTTCTCTGTAATTTTCGATCATTTTCGCTCGCTCTCCTCTTGATCTCTTTTACTCTATAGGTATCTTTACCCGCTATTTCACACTTTCTCGCGATCTTTTATCTACTTTTAATCTTTCTACTTCTCTCCCCCATAGTTATCTGAAAGATGAAGTACTGAAGTGCAGAGTACAATTCTATGAATAAAGACAATCTTGATGCTATATTTTCCACATTTTTACATCTGTCAGTCATAAAATCGGCTTACTGGTTCTTAATTTTATATTCACTTTTCTTCTTGAAAATTTTCAAATGCATTCGATCAGGTTTTAATTGGTAGAATATAACAGTTAAAATTCTCAACATTTAACCTTTGCTATGGGTCATTTTACATGTAGTGTTAAGGTCATCTCCAAAGCAGAATCGGCGATCAGTTCAAATTGTGGTCGGTTCGGTTTCATTCACTTTTACTCTAATGCCCTCGACAAAGTAGGAATTAATTTCTTTACCTACTCACATGTTCGGTCCGTGGTATCCTCAGCATCCTTCTGTAGAACCACATTTCGTTAACTTCCAGTTTTTCTTTCATCTTTGATGTGATTGTTCAACATTCGCTTCCGTATTGAAGGACAGACATCACAGAACATTCCAGTACTCTCTTCTTTGTTTCCAGCGAAATTTTCCTGTCTTTCAATAATCTACTTAACTTCTGGAATGCATCCTTGGCCAGGCCAATACACGTTCAGATCTCACTGTAGCACTTACCGTTTTCCGTTAAAACATTTCTCAGGTATTTAAATTTATTTTCCTCCTTGATTTTAGTATCCCCGCCATATAGTTGGCATTTTGGGCTCCCTAGTTGGCATTTTGGGCTCCCTAGTTGGCATTTTGGGCTAAGAATAAACTGGTGTTAAGAATGACACAAAATTAGATTTTTTAAAAAATCATTTCACAGCAAGCAAAGCAGGATCGCCACTGGTATGCAGGGGGTTACAGTGAGAGGAAAAGGAGAAAAAAAAAGAAGGAACAAGTTATCTGGGATGTTGATAATGGATAAGAGAAAGATGGGAATCAAAGATGGCAATTGATGTTGCACTTAAATTTTTGGAGAGTGTAGCTATCAGAGAAGCAAGTATGCGGAGTTCCACAGGCTAGAATTGCGAGGAAAGAATATGATGGAGTAGAAGTAGCGGTTAAATTTGACTATTTTGACGGTAAAGGGGTGGGACCTAATAGCCAATCTAATAGCACGAATAAATTTATGTGGTTGGATCACCAGGAAAAAAAAGGCCACCAGAGCAGAAGCCGTAAAAATATTAATAGAAAATACAGATGGAAGATACATCCAGTCAGTGAGTGACTGACCAAACTGCTACATTGGGATCGATTACATTGTAGACCTTCCTTTGGATTTTGTGATAACCCCGAGATGTATAGCAGGGGGAGCCGACCAGATATGGCGATTATGGATAAATTAAAGCAGCCTTCTTCTTCTTCTTCTTCTTCTTCTTCTTCTATGTGCCTCGTGCTTTCAAGACACTCTCCCTATTCCTTCTCTTTCCTTCTCCCTATTCCTGGTAGCTCTTTCTTCTGTAACACCACACAACCCCCGTTCATCCACCTGCTCAGGCCCTTCAAATATGTTATCCACTGCTTTCCTCTATCTCTTTTCCCCTCTATCTTGCTTTTTAGTATCAGGTTCTCCAAGCCCTTCTTCCTCATTGCATGTCCCAGGAACTTGTCTCTTCCTGATGCTCAATATTAATTTTCTTTTTTGTTTCCATCCTCTCCAGAACCTCATCATTGCTCACATTCTCGGTCCATGATATCCCCAGCATCCTTCTGTAGAACCACATTTCAGCTGCTTCAATTTTTCCTTCATCTTTAATGATATTGTCCAGCATTCACTACCATATTGAAGAACTGACATCACATAGCAATCCAGTACTCTCTTTGTTTCTAGTGAAAGCTTCCTGTCTCTTAAATTTTTACTCAGCTTCTGGAACGCTTCGTTTGCCATGCCGATTCGCCTTCGGATCTCTGTGTCACACTTTCCGCCTTCTGTTAGAACACTTCCCAGGTATTTTTGTACCTGTTTGACGTTAAGTATCCTTCACCTGTATTTGGTATTTTGGGCTGCTCTTTTTGCTGATGATCGTGCATTCGGTTTTCTTGCAGTTTATTTGTAGTCGTTTCTTGTCACTCTCTTCGGCTACCCTCTGTAGGAGGTCTTGTAGTTTCCTTTCCGTGTCTGCAATCAGCACTGTATCATCTGCGTACCTTATGTTGTGGCCTCCGATTACAAATCCTGGTATAGCATCTAGAGTCCTCAGAATAGCCTCGCTGTACAACAAGAATAAGCAAGAAAAGTGTATTAACCGGCAAAGTCATATTTGAAGTTGCTGTGAATGTAATAAGAGAAAAAAAAAGCTGTTGTAAAAGAAGAGCATTAGATGACGAGCTGAAAGTAATCATCAGAAAAAGAAACGTTTACACTGGACGAAGAAACACTGAAAACTCATTTTTCAATAGTGATTACTGTAAATAAGCCCACTTTTGCTCATGAATTGGCTGAAACACCTACTGGGTTTTTATATCTGAAGATGAGCATTTGTTTACCGAAACACCATTGACTTTCATTATCAATACCTAGCATCAAACCATAATCTCTTTCTGTCACTTTCCCTCTCCCCTCTCTCTCTGTTTCTCTCCCTCTCTTTCTTTCTCCCTCTGAACTATGTCTCTCTTTCTCTTTCCCTCTCCACTCTATCTCGCTCTCTTTTCCCCTTTCCGAACTATCTATGTCTCTTTCTCCTTCTCTCTCCGTACGATGTCTCTCGCTTTCTCTTCCTCTCTCAGAACTATGTCTCTCTCTTTCTCTCTCCGTACTATGTCTCTCTCTCTCTCTCCCTTTCAGAACTATCTCTCTCTCTCTCCCTGAACTATATCTCTATTTAAAGTGAAAGTGATCAAAGATCTCCACAGCTTCCTGTATCACTTTGAAAAGCGAGGAGTTTATATGCTATTAAATACGGTCATGTTTCAGATATTGCTATTTGATTACATAATATTGATTTCTCAGTTTTTTTCCTACAAAGCTTATTTAGTACAGAACAGAAGAAAGGATTTTTCCCTGCAAACCTCATTAACTGCCCTAAATGAATTCAATATTTTCTCAGAAGCGCATTTAGAATGTGTTAATCATTGGTAACCTGACGAAAACTGAATCGAATTCGTTAATGATTTTCTCGCGGCCAAAACTTGAAAATTCACTCACGAAGTGCGTGAGCTGTGGACACTTAAAGGATCGGAGAGAGAAGACATGTTTGTGTCAATAAAGTGAAAAAAAAGGAATATGATTATTCATTGTTTTTTTTCTATATCATTTTGATTTAGTTTTAGAGATTTTCTTTTCATGCAATTAGACATAAATCTATTTTTGTTGGATAAATTTATTTTTATTTTTAGTACAACTTTTTCGACTGTTTTTAAGTTTGTTTTGCTTTCATGGTTCAGTTTATAACAATTTCCAGTTTTTTCTTAAATAATTATTTAATTTTCAAAATTTTCGTACTTTTTAGATTTTTCTTACGATTTAATTTTATTTTAATTTGCTTCTAATTACTGTCTTTTTTTCTGAATTTTTCTTTTCTTTTCTACTTTTTCATTCTTTAAGCTTTATATTTTCATATTTTTACATAGATTTCTTTGATATTTTATAAAGTCAACTATTTCGATTAAAATTAATTACAATATTCCAAGGAATACATCAACTCTTAAACATCTTTTTTGTTACAACAAGGTTTTTATCGTCCTCAACTATTCATTAATTCGGAAGATTTGTTCTGTAATATTGAGACGAGTCATTATTATTCTAAACGTTGTTCGAACTACTATGTGCGTTGTGGTACAGTGGATATCGGCTCGGAACGAGACATCGAGGAGCCGAGTTCGAATTCCAGTTGAACTTCTTGCATTCACTTACGCGCTAATACCCTTGGGAAAGGTATTAATCTGTCTCTTCCTTCCAGTTATGGGTTAAATAACAAGACAGATTGGGTTCTATAGCCTTGGTCGGCAACCAATCTACCGCAGAAAGCAATGGCAACCTACTGCGGGATAATCTTCTGCCCAGTCAGTCATGTCTCTTTCGAGACATGATCACCCAAGCGTGTTTCATGTATGGTACTTAACTGACTGACTGACCATCTGAAGGCTTGATACAAGTTATTCTTATTTCTTTTATGCATCGTGTCCCTTCATGATGTAGGCGATCTTGCCCCTCTACATCTTCCTATCTATTGTAGCTCTTAACACCCTTTCTCTTGTTACCCCTCCAGAACCCTACTCTGCCATCCATTTGCTCAAGTACATCAATTATTTCACTTGATGCTATCCTCTGTCTCTTTTTCACTCTCTTCTGTGAGTATCAGATTCTCCAATCTATCTTTCCTCATTACGTGTCCTACAAACTTCAGCTCTCTCTTCCTAATGTTAACTATAATTTTTCTTTTCGTTTGCATCCTCTCCAAAACCTTGTCGGTGCTCACATGGTCGGCCTATGCTATCCTCAGCATCCTTCTGTAGTACCACATTTCTGTTGCTTCGAATCTCTCCTTCATGTTTGAGAAGATTTCCCAGTATTCACCGCCATATAGAAGGACAGATATCACGTAACAGTCCAATACACTTTTATTTGTTTCAAACGAAATTCTCCTGTCTCTCAATACTACGCTTAGCTTTTGGAATTCGCCCTTGGCTATGCCCGTGCGAATTCGGATTTCAGTGTCGCACTTTCCGTCCTCTGTTAAAACACTTCCAAGGTATTTAAATTTCTGCGCCTGCTTGATTTTATTATATCTGACCTGTAGTTGGTACTTGGGGCTTTTCTTGTTGCTGATGTCAATGCATTCAGTTTTGTTTTTTCTTTGTAGTTTAGGTTTATTCCTTTCTTCTTGCATTCTCTTATTTCCTTCAGTAGAAGGTTCTTATGTTTAGTCCTTTCTTCTTGCATTCTCTTATTTCCTTCAGTAGAAGGTTCTTATGTTTATTCCTTTCTTCTTGCATTCTCTTATTTCCTTCAGTAGAAGGTTCTTATGTTTAGTCCTTTCTTCTTGCATTCTCTTATTTCCTTCAGTAGAAGGTTCTTATGTTTAGTCCTTTCTTCTTGCATTCTCTTATTTCCTTCAGTAGAAGGTTCTTATGTTTAGTCCTTTCTTCTTGCATTCTCTTATTTCCTTCAGTAGAAGGTTCTTATGTTTAGTCCTTTCTTCTTGCATTCTCTTATTTCCTTCAGTAGAAGGTCCTTATGTTTAGTCCTTTCTTCTTGCATTCTCTTATTTCCTTCAGTAGAAGGTTCTTGTGTTTATTCCTTTCTTCTTGCATTCTCTTATTTCCTTCAGTAGAAGGTTCTTATGTTTAGTCCTTTCTTCTTGCATTCTCTTATTTCGTTCAGTAGAAGGTTCTTATGTTTAGTCCTTTCTTCTTGCATTTTCTTATTTCCTTCAGTAGAAGGTTCTTATGTTTAGTCCTTTCTTCTTGCATTCTCTTATTTCTTTCAGTAGAAGGTTCTTATGTTTAGTCCTTTCTTCTTGCATTCTCTTATTTCCTTCAGTAGAAGGTTCTTATGTTTAGTCCTTTCTTCTTGCATTCTCTTATTTCCTTCAGTAGAAGGTTCTTATGTTTAGTCCTTTCTTCTTGCATTCTCTTATTTCCTTCAGTAGAAGGTTCTTGTGTTTATTCCTTTCTTCTTGCATTCTCTTATTTCCTTCAGTAGAAGGTTCTTATGTTTAGTCCTTTCTTCTTGCATTCTCTTATTTCCTTCAGTAGAAGGTTCTTATGTTTAGTCCTTTCTTCTTGCATTCTCTTATTTCCTTCAGTAGAAGGTTCTTATGTTTAGTCCTTTCTTCTTGCATTCTCTTATTTCTTTCAGTAGAAGGTTCTTATGTTTAGTCCTTTCTTCTTGCATTCTCTTATTTCCTTCAGTAGAAGGTTCTTATGTTTAGTCCTTTCTTCTTGCATTCTCTTATTTCCTTCAGTAGAAGGTTCTTGTGTTTATTCCTTTCTTCTTGCATTCTCTTATTTCCTTCAGTAGAAGGTTCTTGTGTTTATTCCTTTCTTCTTGCATTCTCTTATTTCCTTCAGTAGAAGGTTCTTATGTTTAGTCCTTTCTTCTTGCATTCTCTTATTTCCTTCAGTAGAAGGTTCTTGTGTTTAGTCCTTTCTTCTTACATTCTCTTATTTCCTTCAGTAGAAGGTTATTTTTTTTCTCTGTGGCACTGTGTCATCTGTGCATCTTATATTGTTAAAATTGTGGCCACCAATATCGAATCCTGGCTGGACTGATTGTTGTCTCAGAATTACTTCGCTGTACAGGTTGAATAGGTTCGGTGAGAAGACACATCCTTGTCTTATACTCCTTTCTATTTTTGCATATCTGCTCATCACTTTCCCCTATGTAACCCCCTAATCACTATTTCTCATCACTTTCCCCTATGTAACCCCCTAATCACTCTTTCTCATCCCTTTCCCCTATGTAACCCCATAACCACTTCCTCATCTAGATTAGATAGACTAAACTATCACCCGGTTCGCACTCCTCCCACGTCTATTGAATGGGTGAAGATGCTCATCCCTTGTTTCCTGTTTAGCATGTGGTTTCCGGCTTTCTCTTTTCCAATCTACTCACTCTTACGTAGCCCCCTGCACATCAGTGGCGTTACCGCCTTGCTCGGGGTGATATGATTAAAAAAAAATCTTTCCCCTATGTAACCCCCTGTGCAACAGTGGCAGTGAAATGCCTTGCTTGGGATGAAATGATTAAAAAAAATTAATTTCCTGATGCAGTATTTGATGCAGATATTGGTCCTTGGTTATTTTAATGTCTTTCTCGAATATTTCAAAGTTTCCAAGCATTTCCATCAAGTCTTTGTGGCGTATTTTACCGAACGCCTTTGCGTAGTCCATAAAATTCAGGTGCAAGTCCTTTCTGCATTTTTATTGTTATTTCTGATAACATTCTGAGCATAAATATCGCGTTCTTTGTTGCGGTGTCTTTGACGAACCCGTACTGTTCTTGCCTTAACTCTAACCGGATTCTGCCTCGCGTTCTATTCAGCAGAATCCAGATGTTGAGTTTTGTTATGTGGCTCATTAAGTTAGTTGATTGTTCGGTGGAGTTCACATTCCTTTGCGCCTAGCTTCAGTGCTTAGGTCTTCCGGTATATCGTCACTGTTGGAGATTTCAATTATTATTCCTCTAATTTTCTCTACGATGAAATCGTCTAAGGCTGTCAGCATCTCTATTACAATACCGTCTGGTCTTGCTGCTTTGTTTCTATTCAATTTGGCCAGTGTAGCTTCCACTTCGGTTTTTAATATTCTGGTCTGTAAGTATTTCTGTGTATTCCTGGTTGCTTTCTCTCGTCTTGGAACCGATCTCCGATATATTCGTCCCATGGCTGAAGTATTTTTCTTTCTCTATTACGGGCGTTCCGTCTGTGGATCCTGAGGTCTTTTGTTCTGTTCTGTTAATTCTCTTATCTTTTTTATGCATATCTCCTTTGTTTGTCGTGCTCAGTCTCTCTATTTCTGAACATTTGTCGTTGAGTCAGTCTTCTTTAGCCTGTCTGCATTTGTTCCTTGTTTTCTTGTTACTACAACATTTCGGTTGATTCAATCTAAGGGCTTCACGGGTTTTCAATTAATATAAAAAGTGTGAGGGGATTTCAGTTTGAAGAAACTTTTTTTAATTCTATAAGACTAGATCACTGATTATTTTTCTTTATCTGGTGTGATAGCGAGATTGGCCGTTTCGAAAAAATGAATCTTCGCTAGTCATTAACCGAACAGTTAGCATTACTATCAGTTGAAATTTATAAAATCTTTTTTTCTTCAAATAGTTTTTCAAGAAATTAGACTTCTCATTTCTACTGTTATCGCTCTTGCTAGTGCTGATGGAAACTTCCTTTTAAACATTTAGATTTTTCTCATAGCTTGGAAAACCAACATCTTGATTATATCATTTTTTCCTTCTAGTTACATGCACTATGCATTTTAGATGTTGTTGCTGTTGGAAGTCTGATCTGACCCGTGTAAAGATAGAATATGGCAGGAGGAGTTAGATATTTTATAAAATGATAAAAAGTGTCGTCCTGTGCGTTGTGGTGCAGTGAATATCGGCTAGAAATGAGAAATCGGTGAGCCGAATTCGAATTCCGGTTAAATTTATTGCATTCACTTACGCGGAAATATATTTGAGAAAGATATTAATCTGTCGCTTCTTCATTTAGTTATGGGTTAAAATAACAGGAACGATTGTATACTATAGCCTTGTTTTGTCTCCCACTGAAAATAATGGCAAAATGTTGATAGAAAATCTTCTGTACAGTCAGTCATATCTCTTTCGAGACATGATCACCCAAAGCGTCTATCATGTATGGCACTTAACTGACTGAGTGAAAAGGAACCGACCATTTTCAAAAATTTTTAACAATGAATCGTATATATGAGTTCAAACCCTAGTAAAGGACAAGATTTTAACTGCACATTTTCTTTAATAAATATTTAAGTCTACAATCTTCTCGGCTAATTCCATTCGTTTTGTTTTTGTCAAACCCCTTTGCTCCGTGTTCCTTCAGAGCGTAGGCGATTATGGCTCTCCATAATATCTTATCCTTTGTAGTTCTTAATAAATTCTGTCTTCTCTAATCTTTGTTCCGCCATTCATTTACTCCATTTGCGTATGCTAAGTTGTATATGCGTTGTTTTCCTCTGTCCCTCTTGCCTTTTCCAAACTCTTTTTCTTCTTTATGCGCCCTAGAAATTCCAATCGTCTTTTTTTTATAAGTATAAGTCTCTTTTTGTTTCCAATTTTCTTTAAAACTTCATTGTTGCTCACATGTTCAGTCCATAGTATTCTCAGTATCCTTCTGTAGAACCAAGCAATGAGGTTGTTTAGCATTCATAGCCATATAGAAGGACCGAGATTATATAACCGTTGCGTTAGAAATATTTATAATATGGTTGTCATGAAGACTGTATAAGTAATTTTTTATTGCAATGCACAAAAAGTTCAGCTTGTCATTGCTTGTGTTTTTAGTTTTCATTCTTCTTTTGTGTAGTATTAATATAAGGTACCCTTCATAGAATTGTCATTAATAACCTATTCACTTTTGATCCTTAGCTTTATTCCTCATTAGTGCTCGATGCTTGGGGCCTTGTACCAGACTAAGCTGAGCTGAGAAAACATCAATACTATTATTCATCAATTTGTTGTTACTTTTGAGAGCGGTTGTTTTTATCTTGGTAAGTTATTTTCCTGCTAAAAAATGTGTCTAATTCAGAATAGAAATCAAATTTAATCTAATGTAATTTTTCTATAGATGACACTGTCGGATGTCGCCTTATTTTCATATTAAAGTGGTGAAACTTTTTATCTGCAGACGAAATCAGTTGAAAACCGAACCAAAAAAGAGCGAAGTTAACAATAGGTTGAAACAATAGGATTATTAGAGATTTAAAAGTATTTATCTGCGCGCCCACTTGGCAGGATAAAGTAAAAGGGCCGGGTTTAACGTGGGCAATCTCATGTGTATATGGGATTAGTAATAGAAATTGTGCACTTAACTCTGCACTTCCCTTAGGGGAAACCCCAGGTATCAGGGATTAACTCTGACCTTCTCCCTTTTAGTGCAGTGGATGAAGGGTAACCTGGTAAACTGCCCAATGGAACTGGATTCAGTTTTTGTACTTCCGGTTCCAAAAAGAGACCGAAAGGCGATAATGATAAATATTAAAAAAAAAACAAAAAAAACATAAGGTATTATTACGTTATATGTCTTGGGCGCTATAATCAACAAAGATAGTCAGACACTGGGGAGGCGTAGCAATAGTATGCTAGATAGGCTCAGCATAGTTAGTCAGTTAGTTAATTCTCGTATGTGATACACGCTTAAGTGATCATGAGTCTTTCGAGACATGTCTGACTAGGCAGTACATTATCATTACTTTCTGTGGTAGACTGGTTGCCAACCAAGGCTATAGAATCTAATCTGCCCAGCTTTTCAACACATTTGAAGGGAGAAGAGATGGATTAATACCTTTCGCAAAGGTAACTGTGCGTAAGTGAATGAAACGAATTCGACTGGAAAAATCAATACTGCATTCACGACTAGGAAGTTTGGGCCACTCGTCAGCCCGGGAAGTTTTTCTCGTCAGAATCCATCTTTCACATATACAAATTTACCATTCATCCGTTCACTGAGTACTTTTGTCATATCTTTTCGAGGGCTCCTGCTACTCACCTCGGGGTCCTCTACAAAATTCAAAGAAGGATCCGCAATGCAATAGATCCCGATTTGGTAGCTCAACATCAATCATTTTCTCACCAACGGAATGTGGCTTCCCTCTGTCTTTTCTACAAATATTTTCAGAGCTCTCCCTGTTGCCCCATCTACACAAATGTACTCGCGCTACTAGATTGGCAACTAGGTCCCACCCTTTAACAGTCAAAACAGTCAATTGTAGCCGCCACTTCTACTCTATCAATCTCTTTTTAAAGCAATTTCCGCCTATGAAACTCTCTTTCATATACTAGCTTCCTTGGTAGCTACAATCTCCAAAGGTTTAAGTGCAACGTCAACTGCCGTCTCTTAACTCTTTGATTCCTATCTTTTTTTTATCTTTTCTCCGGCACCTCCTATACATTGTTCTCTTGTTTTATTTTTCTGCTCTCTTCTCATGTAACCCCCTGTGCACAAAAAATTAATTCAGCTCTCATTGTGAGCCGATATCCACACCACCACAACGCGCATCAATGAGGAATTCTCTCTTCTCTCCTCTACGGATGCGAAATGTGGACCTTGTACTGCAGGCATGTCAAGTAAATGGAAAAGTGTCATTTGCAGACTCTTTGCTCTATATTACAAATCATGTTATATGATCGCATCACCAACCTTGAAATTTTGAACCGTGCAAACTCGACCAGCATTGAATCAATGCTTATCAAGGCACAAGTTGGATGGACTGACCACGCCATCCGCATGGAACAACATCGCATTCGTAGACGCCTATTGTACGGTGCGCTGTTATGTGGTAGCCCGACCAAAGAAACGATACAAAGACCCAATCTAAACTAACGTCTACTGGTACAAGATCGAATCAAAGTAGCTAGCAGAGTGTTGTGCCGACTGACCACGTTCACATGTTACTGTTCATGGGATCTTTGTATGGGGAGCTGTTATGTAGCAGAAGATATCAAGGCCGATCAAAGAAACGATACAAGGACTAAATCGAAACTAACGTCCTGGTATAAGGTCAAATCAAAATAGCTAGTAGAGTGTTGTGCCGACTGATCACGTTCATCGGATTTTGGTCAACTTCGAAAAAACCGGGCGTCAAAAAGAATCAACAAGATGATGACGTTCAACTAACCTCAACAAAGTGTAAAGAAGTAAACCCTATCGATAAAAAAGCTATCGATAAAAAACTAAACCCTATCGATAAAAAAGCTATCGATAAAAAACTAAACCCTATCAATAAAAAAGCTATCGATAAAAACTAAACTCTATCTATAAAAAAGCTATCGATAAAAAACTAAATCCTATCGATAAAAAAGGCTATCGATAAAAATATTAAACCCTATCGATAAAAACCCTATCGATAAAAAAGCTAAGCCCTATCGATAAAAAAGCTATTGATAAAAAACTAAACCCTATCGATAAAAAAGCTATTGATAAAAACTAAACCCTATCGATAAAAAAAGCTATCGATAAAAACGCTAAACCCTATCAATAAAAATGCTATCAATAAAAAACTAAACCCTATTGATAAAAAAGCTATCGATAAAAAAGCTTTCGATAAAAATGCTAAGCCCTATCGATAAAAATGCTATCGATAAAAAACTAAACCCTATCGATAAAAATGCTATCGATAAAAAACTAAACCCTATTGATAAAAAAGCTATCGATAAAAAAGCTAAACCTTATCAATAAAAAAGCTATCAATAAAAAACTAAACCCTATCGATAAAAAAGCTTTCGATAAAAATGCTAAACCCTATCGATAAAAATGCTATCAATAAAAAACTAAACCCTATCAATAAAAAAGCTAAACCTTATCAATAAAAAAGCTATCGATAAAAAACTAAACCCTATCGATAAAAATGCTATCAATAAAAAACTAAACCCTATGGATAAAAAAGCTAAACCTTATCAATAAAAAAGCTATCGATAAAAAACTAAACCCTATCGATAAAAAAGCTATTGATAAAAAAGCCAAATGCTATCGATAAAAAACTAAACCCTATCGATAAAAAAGCTTTCGATAAAAATGCTAAACCCTATCGATAAGAATGCTATCAATAAAAAACTAAACCCTATCGATAAAAAAGCTAAACCTTATCAATAAAAAAGCTATCGATAAAAAACTAAACCCTATCGATAAAAAAGCTATCGATAAAAAAGCTAAATGCTATCGATAAAAAAGCTAAACCCTATCGATAAAAATGCTATCGATAAAAAACGAAACCCTATCGATAAAAAAGCTTTCGATAAAAATGCTAAACCCTATCAATAAAAATGCTATCGATAAAAAACTAAACCCTATCGATAAAAAAGCTATCGATAAAAAAGCTAAACCTTATCGATAAAAATGCTATCGATAAAAAACTAAACCCTATCGATAAAAAAGCTTTCGATAAAAATGCTAAACCCTATCGATAAAAATGCTATCGATAAAAAACTAAACCCTATCGATAAAAAAGCTATCGATAAAAAAGCTAAACCTTATCGATAAAAAAGCTATCGATAAAAAACTAAACCCTATCGATAAAAATGCTATCGATAAAAAACTAAACCCAATCGATAAAGAAGCTATCGATAAAAAACTAAACCCTATCGATAAAAAATCTTTCGATAAAAAACTAAACCCTATCGATAAAAAAGCTATTGATAAAAACTAAACCCTATCGATAAAAAAAGCTATCGATAAAAACGCTAAACCCTATCAATAAAAATGCTATCAATAAAAAACTAAACCCTATTGATAAAAAAGCTATCGATAAAAAAGCTTTCGATAAAAATGCTAAGCCCTATCGATAAAAATGCTATCGATAAAAAACTAAACCCTATCGATAAAAATGCTATCGATAAAAAACTAAACCCTATTGATAAAAAAGCTATCGATAAAAAAGCTAAACCTTATCAATAAAAAAGCTATCAATAAAAAACTAAACCCTATCGATAAAAAAGCTTTCGATAAAAATGCTAAACCCTATCGATAAAAATGCTATCAATAAAAAACTAAACCCTATCAATAAAAAAGCTAAACCTTATCAATAAAAAAGCTATCGATAAAAAACTAAACCCTATCGATAAAAATGCTATCAATAAAAAACTAAACCCTATGGATAAAAAAGCTAAACCTTATCAATAAAAAAGCTATCGATAAAAAACTAAACCCTATCGATAAAAAAGCTATTGATAAAAAAGCTAAATGCTATCGATAAAAAACTAAACCCTATCGATAAAAAAGCTTTCGATAAAAATGCTAAACCCTATCGATAAAAATGCTATCAATAAAAAACTAAACCCTATCGATAAAAAAGCTAAACCTTATCAATAAAAAAGCTATCGATAAAAAACTAAACCCTATCGATAAAAAAGCTATTGATAAAAAAGCTAAATGCTATCGATAAAAAACTAAACCCTATCGATAAAAAAGCTTTCGATAAAAATGCTAAACCCTATCGATAAAAATGCTATCAATAAAAAACGAAACCCTATCGATAAAAAAGCTTTCGATAAAAATGCTAAACCCTATCAATAAAAATGCTATCGATAAAAAACTAAACCCTATCGATAAAAAAGCTATCGATAAAAAAGCTAAACCTTATCGATAAAAATGCTATCGATAAAAAACTAAACCCTATCGATAAAAAAGCTTTCGATAAAAATGCTAAACCCTATCGATAAAAATGCTATCGATAAAAAACTAAACCCTATCGATAAAAAAGCTATCGATAAAAAAGCTAAACCTTATCGATAAAAAAGCTATCGATAAAAAACTAAACCCTATCGATAAAAATGCTATCGATAAAAAACTAAACCCAATCGATAAAGAAGCTATCGATAAAAAACTAAACCCTATCGATAAAAAATCTTTCGATAAAAAACTAAACCCTATCGATAAAAAAGCTATCGATAAAAAAGCTAAACCCTATCGATAAAAATGCTATCGATAAAAAAGCTAAAACTTAGCGATAAAATCGATACTGGAAAGCGCATTAAAAACTACTGAACTTCAGAAACCTATTTACTTGAAAAATTATTTTAAAAGAAATATTTTAAAAATTCCAATCGCCAACATCCCTGATTGTTACGTCAATGAATACCAAATGTTTCCTTATAAGGAAACGGTTGTTATCGCTTATCATTTTCATGCAAATCAAATATCACTACTCTTGAGCATGTGTTTAATTATAACAATGGAGTTTTGTGCGTAATTATGATGATCAACTTCCCAGTTGTTAATGGTTGTTCTAAATGGACAGACAATTTATCAAGAAGCACAAAAATTATTTATAGTTCAGGCATCTTTCTCTTTTAAAATCTCTGTTTAACGAAACTTCCTTTTTACAATCGACCTGCATTGATACCTGTTTCGCCTGATATCCTAACTGGCGTAAGTCGAGTAAGCAATTGCCATACATTTGTATGGTAATGTTTTTAACTGTTTCCCTAACAACAAGAAACTAGAAAGTTTTATACTTTTAAGATAATTTCTAAAAACAGGCATTCCACGCTTTTATCAGTTAACTTTACGTCTCTTCGTTTTACGAAATAACTACATTAGTACAGATCTCTCTCTCTCTCTATATATATATATATATATATAGTATATATATATACTGAAAGGTTTAAGGCGAAGAATCAATTTCCATGGCTTTATAAATATAATGTATTTTAAATTAAAAAAAGGCAAAAATATGACATTTTTCTTTAACATTCTCTTACCTAAAGAGCATACTTCAAAATATTTTCTTCTTTCTTTCTTGTCACCATGTTGGAATATATATTAGGTTTTCCGGAAAATTCATGCCGATTTTCAAGGGTAATTAAAAAAATTGTGCCATTAAATACTTATTCAACTAAATATGAACCATTCTGCTGCACAATCTTTCTTTATTTTCCCTTAAACTTAAAGATTGCGTCTTCCCAGAATTTCGGTGGTTTCTTGTCAAAGAACTCATTGAGGTGTTTTTTTATGTCATCCAAAGAATTAAAAATTTTACCATTGAGAGTATTTTTGCAAGTATATAAGTATATAATACTGTTTAATTAAAAAACAGAATATCTACTTAAATGCGAGTATCGATAAAAAATTATGTTCGAACAAATCAGATATATATATATATATATATATACTAATTTTTCTCTACTGTCAAGATATACTGATGGCTTACCGTTATTCAATATTTCTTTTCTAATGGTTTCATATCAAGTGTAATGTTTTATTTTTTCTCTACTTCCAGGAATTACATTTAAAATTTTGGCATTGTGGATGATGTTTCTGGATTTCCTTCAAAGGTAAGACGATATCAAAGTTTCAATTCATTGCTTAACTGAGTGCTGAGGTTGGGTAAAGCCGAGGAAGTGGAAAGATCTCGCATCCAAAGATCAGAATGATTTGGCATTTAGCCATTAGGGTAAATAAGCATTTTTGATAATCTGATGCAATAACCTGGGCGTTAAGGAACGTCTTGGATCCGCCCACACCTTTCCGACTCCCTTATCTTGGGAAATCAATTTTCGTTGCATTCAGTTCTAATTCTATTCCCAAAGATCCAGAAGAGTATAAATATTTTGGTTATCAGCAACTGATTTATGATTTCTAGAAATTTTTTCAAAACGAAATGACGAAATTCTAAATCTGACCAAAACAAATCGGGTATATTTATCTATTTTAATATATGAATATCAGTATCTCTCTCTCATTTTGTGTGTGTATATATATATATATTACGGAAATTAACGAATATTAACGAAACTTGATTATAAACAACCGACAATTTGAAATGGATTGTTTGAAAATTATTTTTTTATTGATACTCGTATTTAAGTAGATATTCTGTTTTTTTAATTAAACAGTATTATGTATTTATATCTACTGGCCTGATTATTTACGATAAATTTTTATTACGAAAATGTGCGTCATTCGGCAGGATTACGAACCTGCGACCACTATCTATATAGGGGAAGCTACCATTTGATCTGGCAACGTCTTAGATCGCTCGACCATGAATGACCATTAGTCTAAACGAAGTTTGAATCTCGCCTATATAACACCGTTTTCAATCTATTGCAATAACCACATCTGCTCTGAAATGTATCGTAATGTCAACATGTTACGGAAATTAACGAATGTTAACGAAACTTGGTTATAAACAACCGACAATTTGAAATGAATTGTTTGAAATGAATTGTATACATATATATATATATATATATATATATATATATATATATATGTATATATATATATATATAAAGCGTTAGGAAATGAGTTAATCTATAACGCCTAAAGATACCGAAAGATTGAACCCATGCTTGTGTAATCGACTGATCTTCCTAATTTTAATATTTAAAAATTCTGCATGTAAAATCTTTGTTTTCTTTAAATGTGTTTTGAACACTTTAGATACAACTGTTTGCTGGTCTATGATATATATATATATATATATGTATATATATATAGATATATATATATATATATATAACAATAATGCTCATACATACACACAGTAAAAAGAACCTTCAGATATTAGAGGCGATCTACATTAAATCAAAGCAACCCAGACTTAATAAAATCACAACACATTATTTCCCATCGTCGAAATGTGGCCTCCCTCTGTCTCTTCTATAAATACTTTCATGGCTTCTGCTCGGATGAGCTTAAGTCACTGATGCCTCCTCAACAGGTGTTTACCCGTTCAACCAGACTGGCAACTGGGTCCCACCCATTCACAGTCAGGTTAGCCAAACGCAGACGACAAGTCTACTCCTGCAGCTTCCTCTCTCGCACTTCCCGCCTGTGGAACTCACTCCCGTATTCTTGCTTTCCTGACGGCTACGACCTCCAGAAATTTAAAAGCAAAGTTAATACTCACCTACTAACCACTGGCCTCTAGCTCTCTCCCCTCCCCTGTATAACCTTCCCTTTCTCTCCGCCCATGTACCTGTCATTGCACCTGCTTTCTCAGCTTTCTATTGTTCCTTTCTAACTAGCTTGTACTCCTCACTCTTTTCTAATTAATCTTTTTACATTTATGTAACCCCCTGCACATCAGTGGCGTTTCTGCCTTGCTCGGGGTGAAATGATTAAAAAAAAAAAAAAAAAAAAAATTACATTGCATTTAGACATATGGTTCTGTTAACATTTCGGTCTCTCACGCGGTGTGATGTCATAGAATAGCATTACAAAATTACGACCCGCGTCTGCTATTCGGTGAATGTTATCGTCGAATAACAATGTTTTATGTCAAAACAAGATAATATCATCTTTGATGGTGGATGTTTTTCATGTTAACGTCTCTGTAACCTCTTTGAAGATGGCTTATGTGAGCCAAAAGCTTACAACCAGCATAATAAAAAATTATCAAATTTCGGACAATTTTGTCTTCATTTTCTCCTGAAATTAAAGCCAAAATACGATTTTTAGAGCGATTCATGATTAAACATAATAGACATTCATTGTCTGTTATATTTAACAATATATGTTTCGAAAATTATCTGCTGCCTCGATACACTATATATATATATATATATATATATATATATATAATCTATTTGTGAATAGATTATTTTTAATAGATATTCGTATTTGAGTAGATGCTCTTTTTTATATAATTAAACGATATATTTATTTACATCTACCGGCCTGAATAATCGAGAAATTTTGTTTTTGGAAAATACTGAGTTCCCTAGGTCAAAACGTCATTAGATCTATTGTGTATTGACTACTTGACCACGTAGGACTCATGATAAACAAAAGCCAAATACTTCTTTTAAACACACATTTTCTCGATTTTTCGAAATATTCATGTCTGTCGTGTTTTGGTACCTTAATATAAATAAAGATAATTCATTTTACAAAGTTTAAAAGATCTATAGTTAATACACATTTTAAGGTACCGTCGCATGTGGTAAAACTATATTTTCATAAATGGGGGTTGTTTATTTCGTAAAATAATTGCTTGATTGGGAATTTTCCTTTAGGGAGATATACATACATTCGATATTTTCTTATACCTTTTGGGAACAGAAACATTTGTGCAACAAATTCAATTTCTTCAACCTTTTGGTTAATACAAGCTAACACTGAAAAGTTATCAAATCAACCAAGACCATGGAGAAAGCAACTGGAATCCACTTCTTTATATTTCCCAAGAATACATGGTAATTCCTAGATAATAAAAAAAGTACTCTGTGGAGAGTCATGATCATTTTCATCTTGAAGGGACATGGCATTTTTCTTAGAAATATATAAAAATAGGGGATACTGAAAAGTTATCCATCAAAACAAATTCTGATTACTCATTCGGTCAGTAATTAGGAAGGGAGGGGACGGAGAACTTTCCTGCATGTACCTGTCGTTTGTATGTTTTCTATTTCCTTTTAATCGTTTCACCAAGCAAGGTGACAATGCCCCTAGAATGTGGGTGATACAGGGAGTGAAAGTGAATGAAAGATTGTAATACTGAAACACTCTAAACCTTATCAGTGTTTAAATAACTCAGAAGTTGTTGATAATCCGTAAAAACAATCAATCGACTAATAGTTTTACCCCAAGCAAGGTGGTAAATGCTACTAAGACGCAAGAGCTTACTGAGAATGAAAGGGACAGAGAGGAAAGAAATGAACAAGTTTCAAGAAAACTGAAGACGACGATTGATGTTGAATTTAAATTTTTGAAGATCATAGTTGACAGGAAAGCAAGAAGCCGGAAAAGATTTCATTTCTACAAGCGGGAAGTTAGCAATTTCAACCGTGGAATTATGAGACCTAGTTCCCAATCTTCTCTTTCTTCATGTGCTGTGTCCACTCAGGACAATCTAGTCAGTCAGTTAAGTGCCATATGTGACACACGCTTGGGCGATCATGTCTCGAAAGACTGGGCAGAAGATTATCCCGCAGTAGTTTGCCATTGCTTTCTGCGGTAGACTGGTTGCCAGCCAAGGCTATAGAATCCAATCTGTCCTGTTATTTAACCCATAACTAGAAGGAATAAACGGATTAATACCTTTCACAAGTGTATTTGCACGTAAGTGAAATGCAACTGGAATTCGAACTCAGCTCCCCGATCTCTCATTCAGAGCTGATATTCACTGCACCACAACAGACAATCTAGTACTGCGCTTAAATGAATAAAATCGGGGCACTAACGAGAAAAGCTCATCAGAACAATTACCATTAAAATTTTTGTAGAGAATGTACAGTGAAGATATGTTCATGGGATCTTTGTATGGAGAGCTGTTATGTGGCAGAAGATATCAAGGCCGACCAAAGAAACGATACAAAGACTAAATCGAAACTAACGTCCTGGTATAAGGTCAAATCAAAATAGCTAGCAAAGTGTTGTGCCGACTGATCACGTTCATCGGATTTTGGTCAACTTCGAAAAAACCGGGCGTCAAAAAGAATCAACAAGATGATGACGTTCAACTAACCTCAACAAAGTGTAAAGAAGTAAACCCTATCGATAAAAAAGCTATCGATAAAAAACTAAACCCTATCGATAAAAAAGCTATCGATAAAAAAGCTATTAAAAAGCGACGGGAAAGTGACCGGTGACTTTTTTTTTTTTTTTTTTTTGTTTTTTGTTTAGAATCTCGAAATATATAACAGAAGCATTAGACCAGACTTGACTGTAATATTCTATGCATGAACGAATGGCGGACTTATCAATGTGCATGATAGATTCTGGTGCAAAGCAACTTTCCTCGCGGCGTTTGTAGCAGTTGATTCAGTATAATCATTCCACTTCATGTCAGTGGAAAACATGAGACCGATAAGGTGCAATGAGTTGCTCTCCTGGAGGTTACACCATAAAATCATTAAAAGGAGCAGTTTCGTTTCAGACGCGTTAAACCCTTGCAGGTAGACGTTTACTGGACTACATAGATAAGTCAATTAGTGCATAGCTTAATAATCAAAAGTGCATTCATTTTTATACTTTAGATATTCTTCAACATACGAACGCGGGTGTTCCTCAATGCTCTATTCTCGGTCCTACACTTTTCTGCTCTTCGTCAACGATCTCTCGCTGCTGATCTTGATAAGGACCTCTAATCTGTGGTTGACTGGGATAAGAAATGGCTGTTGAATTTTAATGCTTCCAAAACGAAGCTGCTATCTTTTAACCACCATAGACAACAGTTCCTACCCCCACTCAGCATGGATCAGGCTAATCTTCCTGAAAGCAAAACACTGCACCTCCTAGGCCTAACTCTCTCAGCCGACCTCAAATAGAATGATTACATTGAATCCATAGCTAAATGTAAGGAAGTTCGGTTCACTGTGTAGGGCCAAGAAGTTTTTCTCGTCTGAATCCATCTTGTACATATATAAATATACTATCCGCCCGTGCATTGAATACTACTATCACATCTAATCGGGTACCTCTTCTATTCATCTCAGAGTTCTTGACAAAATTCAGAGGAGAATCTGCAACGTGAGCGATCCCAACCTAGAAGCTCAGCTCCAGTCATTTTCTCACCGACGTAATGTGGTTTCATTCTGTTTCTTCTACAAATATTTTCACGACTAATGCTCCGATAAGTTTAGCTTCTTCGTACCCTCCCTGCATGAATTTACTCGAGCTACTAGACTAGCAACTAGGTTCCACCAATTTACAGTAGAACCAATCAAATGTAACTTCAACTTCTACTCCATCAGCTTCTTTTCTCTCACTTCCTACGTGTGGAATTCCATTCTGTATACTAGCTTCCCTGACAGTAACAATCTCCAAATATTTAAATGCAATGTCAATTGGCATCTCTTATCTCCTTGACTCGCATTCTTTCCCCGACAACCCTTGTATCATGTCCTTCTCCTTTTCCACTCTACTCTCATGCAGCTCTCTTCACATCAGTGTTCTCATCCTTCTCTTACTCATTCTCTGACACCCACTGTAAATTGTTTCTCTTTACCATGACTCTTTTCCTATGTAAACTCCTGCAGACCAGTGGCAGTACTGTCTTGCTTGGAGTGAAATGATTAAAAAAAAATTATTTCCTTGGAAATTAACTTAATAATTTGATCGAGCATGTAGAAGTTTTAGAACTGAGTTCAGCTAATAACTACGTACCAGACTTCAGATTTATTGACGCATCCACTCGTGTAATATGCTTGTGTGTTTATTCATGTATCAGAAATACGTAGTTTTAGAGAAGTTTCACCGTATCCGTGATTTCTCAGTGCATATTCAGTTATCCGTAGTAGGCTGAAAATGTTCTTTTTCTCCACAATGGTCCTAAAGCCCAAGAGTAGTGACGTTGTCAATTCGTAAATGCCAAAGTGAACCTGTAAATTACTGCTGTTAAGTGAAAAAGTGAAGGTTGTTTATTTTGTAAGAAAAAAGAAATTGCATATAACGGTTGCTAAGATCTACGATAAGAACAAATGTTTTTACTCTCATTTACTTTTATAACAATAAATCCATACAGGGTCAATCAGTTAAGTGCCATACGTGATACACGCTTGGACGATCATGTCTCGAAAGAGACATGACTGACTGGGCAGAAGATTATCCTGCAGTAGGTTGCCATTGCTTTCTGCGGTAGACTGGTTGCCAACCAAGGCTATAGAACCCAATCTGTCCTGTTATTTAGCCCATAACTGGAAGGAAGAAAAGGATTAATACCTTTCCCAAGGGTATTTGCGCGTAAGTGAATGCAATAAATTCGATTTCTCGTTCCGAGCCGATATCCAATGCATCACAAAACAGGGTACAATGTGTAAATTGTCGCCATTTTATATTTTTAATTTTACGCATGCGCGTTGTTTTATTTTTTTATTTTATTTTGTCGACTGCAGGGCATAGTTATTTTTTAAGCGCCGCTAAGATGCGAATATCATGGATCGAGCATGTGAGCAATGATGAGGTCTTGGAAATTAAGACTGAGCATCAGGAAGAGACAGCTGAAGTTCCTGGAACACGCAATGAGGAAGGAGGGCTTGGAGAATCTGATACTAACAGGCCAGATAGAGGGAAAAAGAATCAGGTGGATGACGGTACGAGGATTACATGGTGTAACAGGAGAAGGCGTGCTCAGAGCCACCAGGGATAGGGAAAAGTGGAAGGTCATGATCGCCTATGTCCTGAAGGGACAAGGCACATAGAAGAAAAAGAAGAAGAAGATGTAGCACAAGGCCGAAAGTATGAGGTACCCAGTGAGAATCCAACTCACTACTCAGTCGTAATAGGTTTTAGCGAGACAAGCTTGCTAACCATTGCACCATTCTGAGGTTGCTTTAATTGCAGAGTATAGCAGGTTCAATTTGGCACCGTCTGTGAGAAAAAGATCAGTTGGAGAGTTAAGTGCCGTACGTGATACAAGCTTTGGGCGATCATGTCTCGAAAGTGACATGACTGACTGGGCAGAAGATTATCCTGCAGTAGTTTGCCATTGCTTTCTGCGGAAAACTGGTTGTCAACCAAGGCTATAGAACCCAATCTGTCCTGTTATTTAACCCATAACTGGAGGGAAGAGACGGATTAATACCTTTCCCAAGGGTATTCGTGCGTTAGTGAATGCAAGAAATTCAACTGGAATTCAAACATGGTACCCCGATTTGTCGGTTCGAGTCGATATCCACTGCACCACAACACACAAGAAAGAGATCACTCCACCAGAAATTTGAAAACGGCACACTGTACTGCTTGGCATTCACACTGGAAGCTTCAATACAAACATTTCAGAGTGTTCAGGTGTCAATTCAGTGCTAAGGATTCGGAAAAAGGGTTGGATGATATATCCGTTCAACATTATTTACACTTTTCGATCTGTTGTCCTCATCTTTATTGCAATGTTTACGACGTTTCGCTTGTTGTACGCTCTGACCCTCTTCAGGTGCTAGGAACGAAATGTCGCAAACATGGCAATAAAGATGTGGATAACAGAAAGTTTGAGGAACCTATTTTCCCGAAAAAAAATAAAAGAGAAAAATTTCATAAATTTGAATTTATAGTGGCACTAGCTGATGATCAATGAATGCTTCCTTATTAGAATACTGTTAGTCTTACCATTATCTTATAATGTTGACCCCAAACGGCAGAAGTGGATGTTAGAGGTATTCCGGTAGATATTGAACATTTCTGCTAGTAACCTATGTTTTGGTTTCTCTAGTTACAGATAGCAGTCTGGTGAAATATTGTCTGACATAAAAATACGCATGAAACAGAGGTATTTCATTGAATTATTCTATGTGGAAAAACTGGACGTATTCAATATAATAATTACTGAGCATTTATGGAGACCAAAGAGTCGATGTGAGCACAGCTCATGGGTGGGTAATGCATTTCACCAGTTGTAACGGCACCATATGTGAAACAAACCGCCTTCTATGTGACTCTGGACAGCAGTTAATCCATGAAAAGAAAGTAGGTAATAAATGCTTAGCTCATGGGAGTGATGATATGGAAATATATTGTTTTCTACTGTTGTGATCCCCGTATCTATTGTAGTTTCTGCAGAAATAATTAGAAGTGTCCCTCATGAATGTGGGGGTGGGTGAAGTGACTAAAAGTTACGTCTCAAACAAAAGCTTCTTCTTCCACCCAGTTTAGTCAATTTTTCAGGTTTATAATTTTTCAGCACCTAACATGTAACCACTTTTTTATGTGTATGTGTGTGTGCATATATATATAGTCGTGATTTAGACATAGGATAATATGTATATTTATTAATAAATAATTAATAGCTGTGTTCTATTACAATGAGCACCATTCTATTAACACCATATAAATATTTATATATCTATGTGTACGTGCGTGTATACGCAAATGTATACTTATTTACATCCATATGGTTATGTCTGTGTGTGTGTGTGTTTGTTGTGATGCAGTGGATATCAGCTCAGAACGAGAAATTGGAGAGCCGATTTCGAATTCCAGTGGAATTCGTTGCCTTTACTTATGCGCAAATACTCTTTGGAAAGGTATTAATCTTTGGCTTCTTCCCCAGCTAGTTGTTAAATAGCAGTGCTAATTGGGTTCTATAGTTCTGAATGGCAACCAATCTACCGCAGAAAGTAATGTCAACCTACTGCAGCAAAATCTTCTACTCAGTCAGTCATGCCTCTTACGAGACATGATCGCCCAAGCGTGTATCACGTATGAAACAACTGACTGACTGATATATATATATATATATATATATATATATATATATATATAAGAAAAATTAAGGCAGACACGTTATTTCATGGTAAATTGGATGTATGGGCCTATTTCAGGCGAACCATCATCAGCTTCCGTCTTTATTTTACAAAGGATTTTACACGAATGACGGTTCGCCTGAAATAGGCCTATACTTTCGATTTATCATGAAATAACGTGTCTGCCTAAATTTTTCTTATATTTGCTCTATATGTATTTATATACGCATATATTTAGAGCTCTCTTAGAGAGTTATCCTACCACTGTATGTATAGGATACTCCTTTGGATTCTTATATACTGCTTGCTGATATATATATATACATATATATATATATATATATAAAGTTGTTTACTTTGATTGGAAAAATAAAAAAAATATTCAACAGACAGACACTCTCAGTTGAATTTAATTAGCCGCATGAATGCTTCCTGCTTAAATAAACCTTATATATATATATATATATATATATATATATATATATATATATGTCTGTCTGTTGAATAATTTTTTTTATTTTTCCAATCAAAGTAAGCAACTCACATAAAAGACTTTTTCCCATAGGAGGCAGTATCTTCTCTCTCAATTCTTGTCTGCTCAAGGCAAATCCAAAAATGTAATAGTTCCACGTTGTGTCTACCATATTGATAATAATCAGTTTTTAATAATGACTGAGATGATCAAATGTACTTGAAATAATTAAACTGATATAACATTTTGGTTGAATTCCATAAAAACATGCTTGGATAAAATTTGTTTAAGCAGTATACATTATTACCAAGAATTTTAGTCTTCGGAAGATTTTGTCATTTTTTTGCATAAAAAGAGAAAATACGTTCGATATTTATATTTGTTCTTGCATACTTGCATAATTTGCTATTCCCTCATGTTCTGTTAAAAATAATGTGTGTGTGTGTGTGTGTGTGTGTGTGTGTGTGTGTGTGTGTGTGTGTGTGTGTGTGTGTGTGATGGAATATGTGAAAATGGCTGGATGTTTTCCTTTTTTCTGTTAAATGCTCAAATCAATAAGACCCACTTTGGATCTTTTTGAACAAAAAGGTTAGCAGCAGAAAAAAAATTAAACATCCAACAGGTTTTCACTTATTTCTTTAAAATATTTTGCACAGTTATTTCATGTCAGTTATTTTAGTACACAAACACATATACAGAGTGGATCAAAAATACTTCTACAAAACTTTAATGGCGGTTTCCTCACACCCAACTAAGGACAAAAGTCTATATAAATACATATTTACAAATCCTTTATTTTTATTAACTTTAAAGTTTAGGGTAGAAGCTGTTAAATGTACAATCCAAGATACAATCCAAAAATACTTTTACAATTTTGGGACAGGCTCCTGACACCAAAACAAGGTAAAATTTTCACATAAATCATCATTGTACCATAACAGAACAATTCATAACAAATGTTCATAATGTCTTCTGCTTGTTTCTACACACGCATGCACTCGTCAGATCATTGACTGGCAGACCCTTGAAAATACCCCCACACATTGTCGAATGGTTTTGCAGGACCCCATGAAATGTTGATGAAATGACTCTGTATTATTAATGTCTACTGCATAAATCAGTTGTTTTAGGTGGCCTTACAGTGGATATCGGCTCGGAACGAGAAATCGGTGTGCCGAGTTCAAATTCCAGTCGTATTCCTTGCATTCACTTACCCTTGGGAAAGGTATTAATCCGTCTCTTCCCTCCAGTTATGGGTTAAATAACAGAACAGATTGGGTTCTGTAGCCTTGGTCGGCAACCCATCTACTGCAGAAAGCAATGGCAACCTACTGCGGGATAATCTTCTGCCCAGTCAGTTATGTCTCTTTCGAGACATGATCGCCCAAGCGTGTATCACGTATGGCACTTAACTGACTGACACGTCTTAGTATTAGCAGGAGTACATCCTCTAGCAGGTCTGGAAGTGTGTTTGAAATAAAGTTCCTGTAGACAGCTTCTGCAAGACATGCTTGGAGAATATATGGACCTACCAAACAATCACCTACAATTTTAGCCCACACATGAATCATAAACTGATGCTAGTCTCTAGTCTGTATTGTACCATGGAGATTCTGATCCGCCCACAATTGTTAGTTGTTTAAATTTGTTATTCTATATTTTCGAAATGTTGCCTCATCTGTAAACAAGATTTGATAAGACAAACAATGGATCAGCCGTTTGTGAAATAAACTATCAGAAATAGTGAGTAATCCGAGGACGAAAGACCCTGTACATGTTTTAAATTATCTGGATACAGCAGCTGCTCTTGAATTAACCTATGTAGTACTATGAGACATGCAACATGCTAGGGCCACTTGACGTGTGCAGATACTAGGTTCGTCTTCAATAGCCTGTAAATATATTCTTAATGAAGGGGTGCACAAGCAGATTGCGATCTTTCTCGATTCATAGTTTGTGGTGCCATGGATCCTGTCTGAGAAACACTATGATAAACAGCAGTAAAATTAGATGACTAGGCTGCCCTTGGTCTGGAAACACAATCTGATATCGTCATGCAGCCTTGCGTCTATTGCCTTCGCATGTCCCTACGTAAAAATCACATCTTCATATATAATATTGCTAAAGAAATACTTCTGAGTTAACTCACTACTGCACACGTTAGTTACAAGATTTTTAATTAATTTTTCTTGTGTTCTTATAATTTTCTTCTTTACTGGATATAAATTCCTATAACTCTAGATACATACACGACCGGCCATCACAGTTTGTTTTTTTAAATGATGTATTTCATACTATTTTTAGTATCTATTGTCAACTGGATAACTCTAAATGAAAATAGAATGGTTCTTTTATTATTACTTTGCAAATTTTACAAGGCAAGGAAGCAAATATGAACTCGTCCGAGTCACCTTAAATTTTCATTGATGAAACTGCAATATACGTAATCATTAAATATTTATAAATTCATTTGATGCATATATTACTGTGCAGTATTAACAAAAGAACCATTCTATTTTCATTTACAATTATTCACTTAGCAATAAATACTAAAAAATAGTATGAAATACATCATTTTTTGAAACACTGGGGTGGCCTAATAATTATGGCTGGTTGTGTACATGAAACAATTCATATATTCAGTTAAAAGTTAAAACAAAATCATCCTTGATAATGGCTAAAAGTATAGCGAAAAACACGTGGATATACAAGACATTTGGACAATTTCTACACAATTTACTTCCATCCATCTATCTATCTATCCATCCATCCATCCATCTATATATATATATATATATATATATATATATATGAAAAAAACAAGGATATTCTACTATGCAAGTTTGTGTTTTTCTCACATACTCAATTAGTAGAAAATGGACAATTTGGTAAAATCAGAAATCCCTTCATTAAGGAGCTGAAGTTATTGTAGATGAACTTATCTCTACACTGTGAGCTCTGCCAGATTCTGATGGACTCTCATGAAATGCAGGTTCCTTTCCCAAATCATTATTCACAAATTCATGCCAGTCATTAATTGTATCTATTTTGGTGTGATAGGGAGGTGCTGTGTGGTGAATGAATCTCCAGTTACCAGAGATTGTTTATTTTTATAATTGATTGAAGAATTTTCAAGAGAAATTCAAAGTATTGCAATACACAAGAAGTTCAGTCTTTTTCGATTTGGTTGCTTAGTAAAATAGTTCCCTCATCCTTCGATCTACTTCTGACATTCACTTTAACTCGCAGATGCAACATAAAATACAAGATCAAGAGTTAGAATATCTTTGCATATTTATTAGCCTAAAAGTTGATTGCGTTCATCAAATATTTTTGGCCGCCACTATAATCATAACTAACTCGGAAAGAATCTGTGATTGTCTAATGAGCAGCTGAATTCCTTTGAGACTTATTATTCTGAATTAAGTTTCACTTTCAGCCATTCTAATGAGTTAGCCAAAATTAAATGAAATTTGAAATCTTATTATCCAATGTCCATTTGCTGCAATTCAATACTGCGCACTGCTTGAAACCAAACAAGTAGTCCTTATCATGAAGAAGAGTGTGGGGAGAGAAATTTAATATAAAGTGTGTCAATGTGGATTTTTTAACAGCTAGACTCATTGTGTGTGTTTCTGTGTGTGTTTCTCTCTCTCTCTCTCTCTCTCTCTTTCTCTCTCTCTCTCTTTCTCTCTCTCTCTCTCTCTCTCTGTGTGTGTATGTGTGTCTGTGTGTGTAGTGAAAATGAGGAATTTATTATTCTCAACTGTTTTGTTGTTTCTTCCTCAAATTTCATGCCTGTGGAATTGAAAAGTGCATTCATGTATCTTTTATGATAGCCGATATGAGAAATTTACTTTTGATTGCATTTTTCCACTTTCATATTGGTGTTCATATTTAAATAAGTTGTCATAATTGTTGTTTATTTATTGATTCTCATTCTGAAGATGGGTTAGATTGCTTTTTTGTATGACTTTAAGAAGGGTAAAAATACATCTCAGATGCCAAAACAAAGTAAAAGTATATATAAGTCATCCGCAGACAGATCTGTTTCGCTGTATCACAGCTCATCAGTACGGTTAGACTCCGATTGCTTTTAACCCAGGATTGAAACCCGACCAAATTGGCGTCAGTTGGTGTTCTACCTCTGAGCTATGCGCGCTCGGTAGAAGAAGGTAGACTTTTTAGCATGTATATTATCATTATACACGCCCAATAGATGAGAGTGTTCTAAGAAAAAATTAAGGCAGACACGTTATTTCATGGTAAATCAGTAGTTTAGGTCTATTTCAGGCAAACTATCATCAGCTTCCGTCTTTATTGTACAGAAGATTTTACACGAATATATATATATATATATATATATATATATATATATATATATATATATATATAAGCAATATGAAGGTCATTATCATAAATAAAAAATGGAAAATATATCTCAGGTATAAAAATGAATTATAAATTATAAATAAATGTTCTGTACACACAGGCGCGCACACATACCTGAGATTAAATAGATTTCAAAAATAAATCCAGACATTCTAGATTTAAATAAGAATTTGAACATACTTAATGAATACAGTTTCTATAAACCTTCCTCAATGCTAAATTTGGCAAACAACTAACCTAAAACTGCGAAAATGTTTAGTAATATAACAAAAACACAAAAATAAATACAATTTCATTATATTTCTCGTTGACTAAAGACACAGGTGTGTCCGAAAACACCGATTTTTAACATGTTTTCATTATGCTTTTATTTGGTCTAAAGGCCGAATTATATATTATAAATATTATTATTCTTATCTTCATCATCATCATCAACATTATTATTGCTGTTGTTTCTTTATCTTTCAAATTTCTTTCATCAACTTACAATATCTACGCACAAACACACACACACAATTAATCTGGAGGTTATGACTATGAATAAGAATGTTAAAAACACACCTCAAATGCAATAATAACCTTAAAAAGTTTATATAAGTATTCTGTGTTTATATATTGTTGTATACCTACTTGTATACAGGAATGAGATATTCTTATCCTTTTAAATACGTAGACATTATTGGGGTGGTAGAGGAGAGTAATTATACTGAGTAGCAGTGTATCTACTTCACACAGCATGTGAGTCTTCTACTTGTTGATATACTATTATTTCCAACGTCCATTTTGGTAAATACTCACGCAGTAACCTTTAGGGTTACAACATATATATATATATATATATATATATATATATATATATATATGCCGGTTCACACTCCACCCACGTCTATTGAACAGATTAAGAGGCTCATCCCTTGTTCCTTGTTTAAGATGTGGTTTCCGGCATTCTCTTTTCCAATCTTTTCACTATTACGTAGCCCCCTGCACATCAGTGGCGTTACCGCCTTGCTCTGGGTGATACGATTAAATATATATATATATATATATATATATATATATATATATATATCTATATACAAAACTTTATGAAATGCACAAAATGTATCAACGCCGACATTTTTAATTTATTTGCTTAAATATTATTTTAATGGGTAGTAGTATTTGAATACATACTCTCTTTTTATAATCAAACCGGCCTGAATAATCAAGAAATCTTGTTAGGAAGATATCCTGCCATAAGACGCATATTTTCCTAAAAAGATTTCTCGATTATTCAGGCCAGTAGATGTAAATAAATATACTGTTTAATTATATATATATATATATATATATATATATATATATATATATATATATAAACAAAAATACAAAAACAGAGTATATACTCAAATACGAGAATCTATTAAAAATAATGTTTAAACAAATAAATTTAAAATGTATGCACACACACACACACACACACACACACACACACACGTATTATCCTTCACTCGTAGCACGATATAGAGTTTTATGCAAAGCCCAATCTTCAGGTGTTAGGTAGAGACTGGTTTTTACATAATTTAAATTTAAATAAACATATTTGGTTAATGCAATATATGGTGATTACATTTTTTTATTTTAAATATATATATTGCATTTAAAATGAACAAGATTTTTATTTTATATTTAAGATAAACAGGGAATAATATTTTATTTTATATATAGAATAAACAGGGATTAATGATATTTATTAAGAAAATGTAGATATTATAATAGACGGACTCAAAATTATTTAAAAGATGTTAATTATATTTAAAGTTATGATTATTATTTTACTAGCCGAATTACCCGCACCCCGTTGCGGTTCACACATTCTTTTGTAAAAATGGTATTGGGGTATACCTTGATTCTACAAAAGGTATTATATACATAGGAAGCCTGCCAAATTACAATTAGAGAGATTGTGCTTTTCCAATAACACCTTTGATCAAAATGATTCGGGACACTGTGTTTCTGTGAACAGCCTGATTCCAAATAGGTATCATACGCATAGGTAGCCCTCCAAGTTTCAAGTCGGTGTGCCCCCCTCTGGGGGCCCACTTTGATCAAAATGAAATATACTTACCCAAGTACCCTGAGCAATGTAGTTTCAGAATATATGTGGTTTTGGGGTCTATCTCCAAAACCTAGGAGGATTTTGTGAACCAACAAACAAACAGACAAACAAACAAAAGCTATAACTATATATATAGAGAGATTTTGTATTACCCAAAAAGAGAAAATACTGGGGTATTTTTTACAATACTTTGATAATCATCTGCATATTGAAAATAATGTTAAACAAAGTTGGACAGCATTAAACAGTGAAAATAAGATACATCAGCTTAGTTATTTTAATGTACGGTCCTTCTTCTCAGAATCAAAGAAAACATACTGGACTCTATTTACATATTTTGTTTTTAAAGCAAGCTTTTATGAGTGACAGAGCGTTAATAATCCACAGTGAAGCAGATATATGGACAAGTGAGTTGAATTGCTAATAATCATATCAAAGGTTGATCTTCATCCAAAGAAAATGGTTCTGTGAATATGATGATATTGCAAGACTGACATCTATTATGAACAATGATTGATTTGGTAGACCAAGTACCACTTCTATTTAAGCCAAATAAAAACAGATAAGTGATAAATGTTAGTAACGATTCCATCATGAAATACTAAACTATGATACCTCAGTGTATGAATATGCTATAACAAATCCAGTATAGCAGACAAGGAAGTTTGAGTGAATGAAACCTGGATCATCCTTCTTCGAACTTTGTGGATTGGTACTACTTTTTTTTACCCTTATCCCCGAAAGGAGTCATTGGGGAGCCAACATACTGAGCTGTCCACTATACTCCTCCATCTATCACACTCGTGTACCAGAGCCTGGGTTTCCGCGAATTGTTTCTTAGTGTACTCATCATGTGGCGTGTCTTGGGAATTTTAACCTGGCGAAGCCCATCCATCTCTATGTTAGACGACAGCCACTGTTCTCCAACTAGGTGGCTCGCCTTGGTCATGAACACGTGGCTGTTGTAGGTCATGTCAGGAAACTTTCTGCTCTTATCGGTCACCTGTGTTGAAGAGGTCTTTCCCTCAGTAGAGCTGTTAAATACCACCCCCTCACATATGTTTAGTCCTCCAGCAGAAACATTTTACTTAGATATGGTAACTGAGACATCACATGAAAGAATCAGAAGATGCTAATCCACCCAAAAGTGCAGCATGCCAGACATCAATGGCCAGGTGCTCTGGCTGTTCATCTCAGTGTTCTCAACAGGCTCCAAAGGAGAATCTTTAATGTGATAGGTCCCGACTTGACAGCCCGACTTCAGCCACTTTCCCACCGGCGGGATGTGGCTTCTCTCTTTCTATTCTACAAATATTTTCATGGCTTCTGCTCCAACAAGTTTGTCACCACAAGAATTTACTCATGCAATTAGACTGGCAACAGGGTCGCACCCATTTACAGTCTGATCAACCAAATGCAGCCGACAATTCTACTCCATCAGCTTCTTTCCTCGCACTTCTCGCCTGTGGAACTCCCTTCCATGTACTTGCTTTTTTGACGGCTACAACCTCTAGGAATTTAAATGTAATGTCATTACCTATCTCTTATCCACTTAACTCCAGTCCTTTCTCCATCACCCCGTGTATCTTGTTCTTTTCCTTTCTCTCTACCTTCACTCTCTCTACCTTCACAGCTGTCTTCACACCTGTGTTCCCATCCTTCCCTTGCCCTTTCTCTGACACCCACTGGAACTGATTCGTCTTTCTCTTCACTCTCTTCCTGATTAAACTTTTACTCTCTTATGTAGCCTTCTGTGCATCAATCGCGGTACCGCCTTGCTTGGGATGAAACCATAAAAAAAAGCTACTACCTCTATCCAGAGCACCCTATGCACACAAAATCACAAAGAACTATACAAAATAACAGAAACTACAGAATTTGGGGACTTTCAACAACGGTAACAGCTGAAATGGATAGCACATGTAACTGGAAGATAAAATAATTATGTAATCAAGATGCTGACGTTCCACACTAGTTTAATCAAAAGGTTAAGAAGGAATCCACCGTCGATACTGAAATTAGTAATAAAAGTAAGAGAAATCAAGAAATCTATTTTTCTAAAAAATTGTTTGAATAGAATGACTTTATAAAATTTAATGTCTGTGACAGTGGCCGCTTGGTCAATGAATGTCAAATGTTTTTTTTTTCCTCATAAGAAAACTTCTAATATTACGATTGCCATGAGTTTCATGTGCAACCAGGTAAAACTAGTTAAATCTTTGGCAAAAAGTTTTCATTTCTCAATCAGTTCTTGCTTGTTCAGGTCACTATTCGTTCTTGTTTTACAGTATATTTTTCAAAACCTGTAAAAGCCAGTGAAATCTGTGCAGATAAAATAAGGAACTTTCCTGAAAGATGGCAGAACATATAAAACATGTTAACCTTGAAAGCAAAAAAAAATATTTATTTAATAGATTTTATGAAGAAATTCTGGTGTGAAGTTAGCTGTTATATGAAGAACATGTTTTGTTTAATAAATACTCATTTGATAATCAGCTTCGGCGATCATGTCTCGAAACAGATGGCCGAAGATTTCCTTGCAGATTGCCATTACGGTAGACTGGTTGCAAACCAAGACTACAGAACCTAATCTGTCCTGCTATTTAACCCATAGCTGGAGCGCAAAGCGACGGATTCATACCTTCCCTATGGATATTTGCGATATGGATATGTGAAAGTAACGAATTTAACTGTAATTTGAACTCGATTTTCCGATTTCTCGTTCCGAGCCGATATCAACAGCACACATTTGATATTACAGTTCTGTAAACACTTAATAATAATAATAAACTTAATAATAAATTTAATAATAATAATATACTTTATAATAAGCAAAATGATTGACGTAACTTGTCCAATACGTTTTAACATTTACGAGAATAGCACGATTTAAGAAAATAATAAACAGTGTTTGACAATGTCAAACATACTTCGACAATGTGTCTGTCTTCTTCAAGTTATAAGTTTTAAAAATTTTCAAGTATAAAAATATATATATCAACCAAAATCTATAAATCTTCGTAAAAACGTTGCTAAAAAACTGTAGTGCTGTTAATCAACGTGTCAAAACAAATTTTGGTACATCGATTATGAGTCCTGCTGTTTTTTGTTTTTTTCATTATACGACAAGCAGCGTTTGCTCAAAGACTTATAATAATAAACTTAATAACTTGATGATGATAATAATAAAAATGATAATAATAAACGTAATAAAGATATGACGATAATGATAATAATATACTTAATAAAACCATGATAAAAAATAATACACTCTTAATAAAATCTAACTTTTATAGCAATAAAACATGAGAAAATTTTGATGTCACTCTGTTATTATTTACATTAAAATTCGGCTGTTGCCCTCGTCTTTATTGCCATATTTACGACGTTTCGACCGTTGTACGCTCCGACCTACATCAGGTGATTGCAAAGTTTTCATTCCTCAACCAGTTCTTGCTTGTTCATTCTTGTTTTACAGGATATTTTTCAAACTTTGCAAAAGCCAGTGAAATCGGGGCAGATAAAATAAGGAACTTTTCTGAAAGATGGCCGAACATATAAAACATTTCGTTCACCGGAGTAGATTGTTCCTGTTCCATGAGTCATGCCGCTTCCACATATCTATATTCAACTCAACTTTCTAACTTTTTTGTTCAGATATGCTGTAGTTAGTATTGAACTCACAGTTCTTTGAGTCAAGTCACTGGATCCAATCAATGCGTTTGTCTACTGGGTCATGTGTCCTTGACGATATGACTCATGGGACGAGAACTATCTACCCCAATGAACGAAATAAAAAGTTTAGTTCAAAACTGAAGAAGGTCGGATCGTACAATGGCCGCATTATGGCCATCCACAACTTCCTGTCCCTGTAGCTCTGAGTAGACTTTGTCATGTTATTTCTCGTAAGCCCTCTTCTGCCATTTATTTACTCAAGCTCACTGAGTATGTTATGCATTGTTTTCTTCTGTTCCTCTTATCCTCTGTCTGTCCAGGGAGTATCAGATTTTCTAAGCCCACCTTTCTCATTATGCGCCCCAGAAACCTCAACTGTCTTCTTCCTGATGTAAAGTATTAGTTTCCAGTTTGTTTCCATTTTCTTCAAAACTTCGTCGTTGCTCACATCCTTTAATAGAACCACGAACATGTCTGTTGCTTCAAGCCTCCTCTTCATCTTTGAGGAGATTGTTATTGGCTAATTGTGAACTGTTTGATCTGGTAATTCTGTAGATCATCAGGTATGAAATATTCATTTCACTGTACCATGTACCAGGCTACCACAGTTTTTATTATTATTATTTAGTACCTATCCGGTCTGCTATTAGTATGAGACAAGTACTAATTGGTTACCTCTAATCATCTAGGAGACCTACAGGCGCTACGTCCATAATAATATCTCCAGAGGACCATAACATCACTAGAATAATTAGTTGGCAGAGCCTAGCATATCAATGATTAACATGAGACAGACTGAGTTAAAGTTTATTAGTTTTGTATTTCATGCTCAATCAGTGTAAAATAAAAACCAAGTTTCTACAACATTTTCTTTTATTCCATAGCCGGTGGTAAAGTCACAGAAAAAGTCACAATTTTTGCAAGGAAAGTCACAGTTAATTTATGGTGGTCAGTAATAATCTATTTCTGACGTGTAGTTCATGAGTTTATGGGTCGGCTCTGTTTGAAACAGAAATTCATAGTCAATCGATAAAACCTACTAAAAAAACGTTTTCTAACAATGCTACTATGACATATTCAATATATTTCATAGTAGGGATTCATAATATCGAATAAAACCCGGATGTATGGAAAGACTGAAGAAAGTCTCATTTAGACATTATAATTTGAAATAAAAGTTCTTTGAATTTTCAATTTATTTATGAGGATGGAATTTCATTCTCTTTTTAGATAAGAGGTTGGGATTTTGTCCATTTCTTGGGTAAAAGGCTGGGATTTTGTCCACTTTTTGGATAAGAGGCTGAAATCTTGCCTACTTTTTGAATAAGAGGCTGAAATCTTGTCAACTTTTTGGATAAGTCTTTAAGTGAAGAAAGCCTTAAAGAAAGAAGTGTTTTCTTTTTTCAAAATTAGCCCCAAAACGTAAACTAACCACAAATATATTGAATATGTCATCGTAGCATTGTTAAAAATAAAAAAATGTTTTTCTTTAGTAGGTTAGATCGATTGACTATGAATTTCACTTTCAAACAGAGTGGACCCATAACATTGTCCTATTTCTTTTTCACCTGTGACATTTTCCCTTGAATGTATTTATTCGTATACAGACACTGAATGCGTCTTTCAATGTGTCAAATTTAAAACACTTGGTCAAATGGTTGGTCTATGCCCAAAGAAATTATGCAAATAAATGGAAATATGCTTTGCTAACTGCAATTGGATTTTTATTATTTATTTTCATAGAATGTCTGTCTTAAGAATTTTATATATAAACTGGGTTTGAAGAAAACATAACAACATTTTTCCACTTTTTAGAAAATTTTGTTTAACCTCTCAAAAGCAGAAGAAAAATGTTCCATTCGAGTGTCTCTCAGAGAAAATCCAGTGTAAATCTGCCAGTGAAAAATATAAACTGGTAATCTTTTTTACAAATCAAGTATTTTGTTGATTCTAACCTTCGTTATTTTCAACTCATCCATCCGTTTGACTTGACGTGTACGTGTGTGTGTGTGTGTGTGTGTGTGTGTGTGTGTGTGTGTGTGTGTGTGTGTGTGTGTTCTATGTTATTCAGTGTCTGCCAATCTGTTCATATACTTCGGTGTCTGCCTATCTATCTACTTCAGTGTCTGTCTATCAATTCAACAATAAATTATTACCATTTATTCTTATACACATCTTTCATTTTAACACGTGTGTGTGTGTGTGTGTGTGTGTGTGTGTGTGTGTGTGTGTGTGTCTGTGTCTGTGTCTGTGTTCCCGCTTTTAAAATGCAAGATTTGTCTTACGTTCATTTTTTATGAAATAGGTAGATATAAAGAATCTCTCCTGAATATTTTGGAGTTTCTTTTGGTATTGAATTAACGGGTTAGACATTCTTTGCCAGTCCTTTTTATAATTATAACGTGTAGGGAAACTTTCTTTGTTCAATCTAATTCTAGAAATCGTAACAAGTAATCAAACATCAAAAATTTTTCGGGATGTCTTCAAATCTATACTTTAATATATATACACCTTGCAAATACCTATAGGAATAGGAAATTAAGAATTAAAATCAATCTTCGTCTTCACTTTTACAAAAATTCACAATGACGTGTGCAATCCTGGTTTTTCCTAAATAAAAAAAATGATTGACCATGTGCTTAAAGAAAAAGTCAAAACCGGATTTCGCAAGTAGACATTAAACTGATTTTTTGACCAATGGAAGCTACTTGCAAGACCAAAAAAAGGACTTCGCGAGTCAGTGCGAAAAATCTAGATTACAATAAAAGGACTTCATCAACGTCAGACACACTCAGATGGAAACAGCGAGAGACACTGCTAAAATGTAACGAGAAAAGCTCAATACTTGTTTATCATTGAACATTAATTTCTACGAATTCTTGCTATTCTCGCCTTTTAATAAATTTCTATTTTAACTTGCAAAATGTATATTTTTATTTTTACACAAATACACACATGCCAACTGATGAAAATCTTCTGATGATAACGAAAATAACCTTCTGATAATTTTGATGATAGTTATGGATAAAACTTGTAAACTGTAGTTCGGTTAAGTATTACACTAGGCATAGCACTCTGGAAGAATGGTAGACTTTGAAAAACAGTAGCTACTCTGGCATCTACGCATCGTTCATTCAGCAATGAATTAGAACACTCTCAGCTATTGGACGTGTATAATGATAATATACACGCTAAAAAGTCTGCCGCCTTCTACCGAGCGCACGTAGCTCAGAAGTAGAATGGCCGACTGACGCCAATTCGGTCAGGTTTCAATCCTGGGTAAAAAGCAATCGGCTGTCTAAACGTAATGATGAGCTGTGATACAGCGAAGCAGATCTATCTGCGGGTGACTGTATATATATATATATATATATATATATATATATATATATATAGGCACCTCCACTAAATCGCGAAAAAATTGCATGGTTACTTTTAAACTGAATGTTTAAAAAAAAAAAATTTCTTGAAACTTTTATTTTAGTTTTAATTGAAAGCTAAATTATTAGATTTACTATTTGCAGTAAGCAAAATACTCTGGTGTACTTCAAACAGAAATTATCTTGTTTGGAATCTGAAAGTTTGTGTGTGTTTTCTTTTTTTTTTTTTTTCAATTTACAAATCTGTCGATCGCTCAAAAATGGTCAAAACATTGAAAAATTAAAGACATCTCAAAATTTTATATTCCAATCAATATTTGCATTACACCAGTGTATTTTGCTTAGTGGAAATAGCAAACTTAATCATTTAGCTTTCATTTAAAACTAAAATAAAAATTTCATGAAAACTTTTTACTTTTAAAAATTCAATTTAAAAGTAAGTTATCGAAAATGAGTGGAGGTACCTAAAAGTGAAACAAGCAGTTTGACGCATACGTTGCAAACTAACACTCAGTGAATATTTTAACATATAATAATGGTCGACTCATCATTTAATCTGGAGTTAACAGGTAGAAAGCACATTAAAAAAAAGTGGATGTACTGCTGGTTTAGATTTCAATGACTATTAAAAAGGGGTGACTACCGTTTACCTGGCGTACCGCCCTGGAGGTACACTATGACTTGAAAATAGTTAAAAGAATTATTTCTAATTGACTAAAGCAAGCTCATTAAAATATTTTGGCAAGTACACCTAAGGCCTCGTTGAACAATCTCATAACAATAATTGAATTATTATTACTCTGTCCTGTATATGACGATAAACTACACGATGTAACAAGGCCTTTCATCGGGAGCGTGGAACCCTCTCTTAATTAAATTACTGTTGATTCCAAGTCCACCCTGATCCGAGGTGTTATGGTCACAGCTATGGGCAAATAGTTAATCCTAAACTGGGGTCAAAACACTATAAACGTATAAAAATAGATTTTTATAATATAAATGCCAGCAATACATTTTTTAAGTATTACCAGTAATACAGTTGACTCTCAACAAAAAACCCTTAATGTAGATCTTATCCGTTAGATCTTATCCGAGAAATCTTGACGGCATTAAATAACCCATTGATGTTCATATACCGTAAAAGAAAACCCAATCCAAACAACCTATCTCATGGTCGGGTCGCTGACACCTAAATCTGTTCTCCCCACAACCAGGTTTTCACGTGATGAGGTTGGAGAGACACCGAACAGGATTAAAGACAAGACCTGTCAAAGGGTAGATTAAACTTTTTGGAATGCAGACAGCCACCTAGCACTGGCATAGGCTGGTATAGTCGGACGATGGCACGGTATCGCTGGGTGGAGGGCTTCTTAGACCGAAGTCAGTGGTCAGGGCTAAGACGTCTCGTGATGAAATCAATGGTCATGTGTCCGTGAACAAGATTAATCTTCAATTTGGGAGGACGTCGGCCGTGGTTTGAACTGCAGAGGGGTGGGTCTCACAAGGTCTACTTGTCGAAGAGAAGTTACATGTAAATGCCTACCTCTCCAGCTTTCAACTCAGCAACTGACCACTTCCCTTCACGCTGATATGCGGTGGGAAGTGGTCAGTTGCTGCGTTGCACAGCGACCCTACTTCCACGACTCGTCATGGGACTGATGACGACGATGACGACGACGACGACGACGATATTGATGATGATAGACAAAGTTTCAGAGCGGAGTAGAAAATCGTAAGGAAATTATTCGCTTGTAAAGCTGAATTCAAGAGATACCGATTATGACTAAATAAAGGGTTATGCTGTAGTGAACACAAAATTAAAAGTAACTCTCTTCTGTTCTTCACTTTTTACAAAATTCACAATTACGTGTGAAATCCTAATTTTGATAAATAGGAAAAGGATTGACCCCGTACTGAAAGGAAAAGACGAACTCAGATTTCGCGATCCGATGTTAAATTAATTTTCTAACCAATAGAAGGAAGCGATTTGAAAAGCTGAGAGAAAAGTTAGCAATCAAGTATGAAAAACTAAATGGCTATAAAAACATAAAGACAGTCAGAATCAGTCAGTGAGATGGAACCAACGATATCATACACCAGCAACATGTGACAAAAACCTCAAACACTGACCAGGACATAAGGTCCCTTCACACATTCGTTCTCCTTCTTTCTTGTGTGCTATTTTCCTTTACCTTTTTTTCTCCACCCTGAACATCATTGCAGTCAACAAAGAAGACAACTACAACAGCAACAAGATACTTCAACTGACTCCTAAAATTAATTTCGATAAGTACAATTTCCGTTATTGCTTCGCCTTTCTTTTCACTTTCTCACCGGCCATAAAAACGAAAGGAACATATTACTATCCTGTTAAAGGAACATATTACTATCCTGTTAAACTTTGCATACACACAAGTTACAAGTACGAACTCTAAATACACTTAAGCTCTTACTACTATTTCTCATTGAACATTCAACACTTTAAAATTGATGAACTACTTGCATTTTCTCTTTGAACATTTAACTCCTACAAAATTATGTTATTCTGTTCTGTTAATAAAATTCTACTTTAAACATACAAACGAAATACTTTTATTCTTCCACATTCCAACATCCAACCTTCCACATTCTGATGACCTTTCAAGAAACCCTTAAGTTGTGGGGAGTTTGATTATGATAGCCACAAAGCCAATATAATAAACATTCAACCATCTCTCTACTAAAATGCATCTTACAATTCAATTCAAATTCGATTAAACTATTTCTTTCTCAAGCTACTGGAACTGTATTTATTTAGTACGGCATATTTTATTATTCCTCTTATTTAAATTTATATAAAAATACTCAGCGGGAAGTTTATTCGAACGGGCATGCTTATTTTATAAATTGAAGAAATGCCACTGGCATGACTATTCCAAACAACACTTGCATTCGGTAAAAAAGAGTTCTCGTTACCGTTCTTAACTTCTGGACATTTACCAGAAACATCTCCACTGAGGCCAGATGTGACACGAGGTCGGTTTTTAACGTAGGAATTCTGAGACCTTAAGCTCGGGTAAAAATTTCCTGTACACCTTACATTAAGTATGGTCGGGCTCCTGTCTCTTCTTCCCCAGACGAGATTTTGCCCTTCGGCACAGCCTCGTCTGAATTCCTTTCCACCCGGAGACAGAGAGTCAGACAAGGTTAAGCTCTGTCGGAACTCTGTCGGAAAAATGATACTAAAAATATTAACTTCTGTTCTCGTAATATTCACTTCTTTTCATAATTACATGTGATTGTTCTTTCATGCCAGATAGTGAAAGCTTGCAACAGAAAGCGAAGATATATTCTAACTTGAAATTTAAGGTTTTTGGAAAATATAGAGGTGTAGTTTTCTGTTGCTTTCTCCGTGATACGAATTCAGTATTGTCCTATCCTAAAAGTGGTTCCCTACCCAATACTAAAGAGCCTTATGCATTGTGGTACAGGGGATATCGACTCAGAACGAGGAATCAGGGAGCCGTGTTCGATTTCCAGTTGAATTAATTGCATTCACTTACGCATAAATACCCTTAGTAAAGGTATTAATTCCCTCCAGTTATCGGTTAAATAACAGAACAGATTGGGTTCTATAGCCTTGGTCGGCAACCAGTCTATCGCGTAAAGTAATGGCAACCTACTGCGGGAAAATGTTTTGTTCAGTCAGTCATGTCTCTTTCGAGACATGATCGCTCAGTGCGTGTATCACGTATGGCACTTAACTGACTGAATAGAATCATCAAATTTTGACGGAAATTGATATCTGTATGTCCCACTTATTCATTCGAAGCCTAAAATAGACATTACGTAATCTACAGCGGAACCAAGGAAAATCGCTTGCTGAACTGTATAAAATGAAACTAACTCCTTTCTTCCTGCTCCTCCTCTCTCTCTCTCTTTCTCCGGATATTGGTCACAAGGCCAGGCTTTTTCCCCCCCACCGCCCCGATTCGTTCCTGCAGAATGATGTAATATCGTCTCCAAAAATACAACCAACACAATCAGGATAGTTTTATCCATTCTGAAATAATAATAAAAAAATAAAAAAAACTCGGACAATTGTATATTTCAGGTACGGACGTTCTATACCCCAACCACAGTTATACAATTCTTTCTTATTTTTTGTTTGTTATAAATTGTTTTCCCGTTAAATGTTAAGGTCTTATGTACAAGTTGTAACCAGTCTCGCAAAATTTGCCTTTCTCTCCAAACCCTATTTTTATGACTACTATTAATTCGGGCAGTAGACATTAACTGTAACTTTCAGGCAGCATGTGAATGCCTTTGTTTGAAAGTATTTCATAGAGTTACGTTTAAAGGCTTTATCTAAGAAAAGAATAATCTTCTTCTTCTATGTACTTTGTTCTTTCAGGAACTAGGCGATCATGGTCTTCCACGTCTCCCTATCCCTAGTGGCTCTTAGCACGCTTTCTCCTGTAACACCACGCAACGCCCGTTTTGTCATCCACCTGCTCAGGCCCTTCAAATATGTTATCCTTTGCTTTCCTCTGTCTCTTTTCCCCTCTTCCTGGCTTGTTAGTAACAGGTCCTCGAAGCCTTCCGTCCTCATTGCATGTCCCAGGAACTTTAGTTGTCTCTTTCTGATGCTCAATATTAATTTCCTTTTTAGTTTTCATCCTTTCCAAAACCTCATCATTGCTCACAGGCTCGATCCATGATATCCGCAGCATCCCTCTGTGGAACCACATTACAGTTGCTTCAAGTTTTTCCTTCATCTTTGATGATATTGTCCAGCATTCATTGCCATATTGCAGAACTGACCTCCAGTACTCTCTTCTACCTGCAACAAATCCATAGATGGTGGATAGTAGATATGGACTGATGGTTTTTCTAAGGTCATTTAGTGTAGTTTGAAAGTGAACAAATGACTAATTTGAAATTGGCTCTTTGGGATTGTGGTGATACCGACCGAGCAAAAGCGAGCAAACCGGATGTTGGCTCTATGCCGACCAGAAAGCTAATGAATAAAAATCATTTCCGCGCAAGTGGATTCGCGCAGATGTTCCGGTTGAAAAATAAAAATTAATCAAATATCATATTACCATTTCGCGAGCCTTCGCGAATTTTATTTATCAGCCAATGGGAAGCCCGGAATCAAATACAAGGATGAAATTCAAAACTAGCTTTTGATTAAAAAAGCAGATATAAAAAGCGGAGACACAAAAGCTTCGTCAGACAGACTTACTGTGACAGGAGAATGTAATTAATATCCCCTTGACTTAAGTCGAGCGGCTACTTAATATTCGCCTCCCTTAACCTATCATAATTTCTTCCCTGTCTCAAAAGTACTTATTGACCCGAGAAGCGGCAACTCCTAAATGAACATTCTTTAACTACAAGACGCTTCCACATTCCTCAGCCTTTGTCTCTTTCAGCTCATCATTATTTTCCATGAACTCTTTTACCTCCTTGGGACTTATATTCAAGTATTATTTTAATTGTAAAAACATTAATTGAAATGTGTATATATATAAATGTTATTTTATAGTCAAAATTGCCTTTCTTGATTTTAGAATCATTTTATGAATTATAGTGGACTACCTTCCCACAAGGCCAAATTCCGTTAACCTGCACGGGATACTACTACTAGAAAAAGAAAAGAATAAATAAGATAAGATACCCCCCTCTAGGATCATTTTTTCGTACCAGTAACGCGATGTTTCACGCACGTCCTTTTTTCAAGTTTCAATAGCAGTGTTTGTAAATTTAATTAAAGACGTCGGTTAAAAAAGCTAAGTAAGACTCACTGAAATTTATTATAAATTTCAGTGAATCTTACTTAGCTTTTTTAACCGACATCTTTAGTTAAATTTACAAACACTACTGATACCTACGTATAACTACAGGACTTTACAAGACAGGAAAGTTACTTACTGCTGGTTATTCCTCTAACATAAAAGGCGAAAAGTCGAAAAAAATAGGTAAACAATGAATTGAATAAACAAAAGTACAGAGGTGCAGATCAACAGAAGAAAAAACCTCTGATGCAACAAAGTAATCTCCCTTTGTGTCGGCGAGTTTTACACGAGTAAAAAACGAGAAAAGATTCGCAACAATAAGAGATTTTCTTGCCAGTTTTCACGATGAATATTACATCCTCAACAGTGTAAATGCTGTAAAACTTACATGACTTACTTTTTGACCAAAATCGAATTAGACCAGTACACAGCCGTATTAAAAAGTGTTCAATACAATTATATTGTGGAACTTTTGAATATTTTTCATTTGTAAACGAGTTATATTACGCAACACAGAAGTTATTGTAAATCGCCAGTAGAAACCTGGATTGCGTAATATAACTCGTTTACAAATGAAAAATACACACACACATACACACACATATATATATATGTATTTTTCATTTGAAAAATACATGTATATATATATATATATATATATATGAAAAATACATACACACACACATATACATATACACAGGTTGCGTATATATATATATATATATAAAGAGAGAGAGAGAGAGAGAGATGAGGAAAAATATATGACAAAGCGGAAAAAAGTTTTTTGTGGCGCGTTTCATGCTTTCAGACTTCATTGGACTAAACGAAGAAATCTTTTTTCCATTTTGACATGCATTTTTTACCAATACTGTTCCTGATATATAAATCATATATTACCATCTTATATATACACAGTGATTTAAAAATATATATGTAGAAGCCAGTATTTACATTGTTCGGACTGTTGTCCTCATTTTTGTTGTCATATTCAGTTAGAGTTAGATATTTCAGTTAATTGAAACTGAGATATCCGGAAGAGGCATGGCACATGGAACAATCCACCCTAGTGAACAAAATAAAGGGTTCTGTTTGAAATCACCTGAAGAAGGCCGCAGCGTGCAACGGCCGATGTTGACAACTGTTCGAACAATACGAATACAGACTTCTATATATTTGTTAATAAAATTTGAGTTTGCATTTTATTTGCACAATATAGAATGTTCGGATTTTAAAGATCTATTATATCTATTAATCTAAACTTATTTATAAATGGAACTTTGTCTGTGTGTATGTGTATGTGTGTGTGTGTCTGCTTATCTGTGTGTGTCTGTTTGTGTGTGTCCGTTACCTATAGACTTCGAAACGGCTGAACCTATTTTCTTGAAAATTTACACAGTTGTACTATAAGCGTCTGCGAGTGTTCTTAGCTAGGTTTTGTATCAAGGAAACCCCGATAAATATCGAAAATCGATAATCGAAAAAAATCGGGTTATAAAAGGAGTGGTCCGATTTTAATCAGATTTGATACACTCGTAGACAAAGATATAAGAAACGATATTCAGAAGTTTCAAGGTTGCAGTTCTTACAATAGTGCAGAAAATCGATAATATATATATATATATATATATATATATATATATATATATATATATATATAAAAGGCAAGATGTTTGTGTGTGTGACTGTTTATCTGCCTGTATTTCTTTTTTCAGCCCTTTTATTTTAGTTTTTGCTCCGGGTTTGGCTCTAAGTAGGTATAATTGTAGTTCTTAGTCTCAGCCATGATACCATTTACTCAGAGGACTTATTTAGCCTTTAAAATTCAGTTTACGATGAAAAAAACTTATTTGATATCGATACCAGGAAATCAAAATTTGACTTACATCCATTCATTTTACATTCAGTCTACGGTTTCGCTTTAACTGGAAACAACTATTGCTTTTTAGTATTTCATGCCAACCTCCAAAGAGCCTGAGCTCCAGGATCATGGATTAGTTTTAAAGCTTTCATTACACCCGAGCAACGCCGGGCTATACTGCTAGTTGTTTAATAAAACATTGTTAATCTCTCGATGTCGGGTAGGCGTTACAATTTGCGTTGGACGAGGATGCTGTCGAGATCTTTCAAGTTTCAAAATTTTCAGAAGAAATGAATTTCTACAGGTGGGATTAGTTTAATTATTTATTTCAGAGGCTGAAGCTACGGCTTGTAATGAACGGGACTGACGTGGCGAACTTTCGAGGAAATTAAATTCATCATTGAATCAAGGAATAAATTTCAATACATTCAAAAGTAATGGATTCAACACGTGGAGGAATTATATGGTTATATAGAATAGAGCTCACAAAAGAAGAACGAAAATTATTTTCCTGTGTATACACTTAGTCGTAGTATGTGTATGATGTTCACATTTCTTTTTTAAATAAAGGAGTCTGTTGCACAAGTAGTTTCTCTTCGGTCGGGAGGTATTTTGTTGTTATCACTACTACATGCCGGAGGAAAAGAGAAAAACAAAGGGAGGATCCTGTCTATTCTTTTATAGTACTGAAAGAGCGCTATCTAGCGGACGCCTTGGCAGACAAGGTGATGGCAGTCTTCACAATTTTAATGCAAAGATTAAAAAAATATATATTTACGTGTATACAGATAGTTCAATAAATGGGAAGAATACATTAATGTACGTCCATGGTTCCCAACCCCGGGGTAAATTACCCGAGTGGGGTAATGAGCCTATATTTTGCGGGTAATGGATGTTTGGTTTGGGAAGAGGCAATCAGCTTATAATTTCACACTGTGCCAAATTATTAACGAGACAGCATTTCAAGGAAGTAAGTACTTTCCAAACTTGAATAATTCCAACAATGAATGGGTAAGAAATCAATATGTGAGTGAAGATATCATTCCTGATGAAGACTATCCAGCAAAAGAAGAATTTCTCACACTCAGGATGAACAAGGCATTGAAGCTTTTGTTTGAGACCAAGTCTGGTTTAGACACCTTTTGAATCTCTCGTCTGCAGGATATATCAACACTAGCCTATAGAGCAGTACAAACTCTCATAGGATTTTCAACCACTTATCTATGTGTACAAGCTTTTTCTACTGTCCTTGGAATGAAGACCAAAAAACGTAGCAGACTCAACGTGGCAAACGACGCCCGAATATCTCTTTTAGTCACAAAGCCAAGAATAAATAAACTGGAACAAGCAATACAAGCTCAATACTCACATTAAGAATCACGGCTAGGTTACGGCTACTATACCTCTGATTATTATAGATTGGTATTATTGTATTCAATAATTACCATTAACTTTGTCTGCTTTTGATGTATGAAAATATAATTATTTCTTTTCCTTTTATTTTTCTTTTCATTTTTCTTTTATTTTCTTTTATCTTATTTTTATTTTTATTTAAAATTTTATAATTTTAATTTTTCCAGCATTTTTATGTACATGTAATATTTAAATATTTTAATTTTTAAAACGCATGATTTACGCCCCTTTGATTTCTTCTCCCTGCATTTTATTATTTTTGAATTTTAATTTTAATTTCTAAATTAAAATTTAAATAATTTTTTATCCATATATAACCGTAGAATATTTAAATATTTAATCTTGTTATTAAAAAAGCAATAACTTAACTTTATATGATTTAATTTCCATGAACATCGGAAGAACATTCCAATCTTTTAAACCGTCAGTTTGAGATATGCACCTGATGCTTGAAACTCCGAGTCGAGCATTAGACGAAGGATATATATATATATATATATATATATATATATATATATATATATATATATATATATATACCGAATCAATTCACGCACTTATGCAAATCGCCCAACTTGCTCTTACGAATATTAGCTGATACGTAAAGTAACTTTAATATTTGATGAATTGTTTTCTATATTATCAAATGAACTGATCAATAGTTGAAGGATTAATATCGAGAAACTATTTACAATAGGAAGAAGCCTGTTTTAGTACTAATACAAATACAAAGTGATGAATCTTTACGTGTTATAACTTCTGTTTTAGCTTTCTCTATTAAACTTCTTCTTCTATGTGCCCTGTCCCTTCAGGACGGAGGCGATCATGGCTTTCCACGACTCCCTATCCCTGGTGGCTCTTAGCACGCCTTCTCCTGTAACACTATGCAACCCTCGTTCCATCATCTACCTGATTAGGTCCTTCAGATACGTTATCCGTTGTTTTCCTCTGTCTCTTTTTCCCTCTATCTGGCCTGTTAGTACCAGGTTCTCTAAGCCCTCCTTCCTCATTGCATGTCCCAGGAACTTCAGCTGTCTCTTCCTGATGCTCAATATTAATTTCCTTTTCGTTTCCATCATTTCTAAGACCTCATCATTGCTCACATGCTCGATCCATGATATTTGCAGCATCCTTCTGTCGAACCACATTTCAGCTGCTTCAAGTTTTTCCTTCATCTTTGATGATATTGTCCAGCATTTACTGCCATATTGAAGAACGGACAACACATAACAATCCAGTACTCTCTTCCTTGTTTCTAGTGAAACTGTCCTGTTTCTTAATACTTTACTCAACTTCTGGAATGCTTCCTTCGCCATGCCATTTCGCCTTCGGATCTCTGTGTCGCACTTTCCGTCTTCTGTTATAACACTTCCTAGGGGTTTAAATTTTTGTACCTGCTTGATTTTAGTATCCCCGACCTGTATTTAGCATACTGGGCAGCCCTTTTTACTGATGATCAAGCATTTGGTTTTCTTGCAGTTTATTTGTAGTCCTTTTTGTCACTTTCTTCTGCTACCTTCTGTAGAAGGTTTTGTAGTTTCCTTTCCGTGTCTGCAATCAACATTATATCATCTGCGTAAATTTGTTCAAATTGTGGCCTCCGATGACAAATCCAGACATAAATTCTTGGGTCCTCAAAATATTCTCGCTGTACAAGTTGAACAGATCCGGTGAAAAGACACATCCTTTTCTTACGCCCCTTTTTAACTTTGTATATCTGCTGAATTCGTTACCTGTCCGTATACAAGCGGTTTAATGCCAGTAAAGATTCTTGATTACTCTTAAGTTTTTCCCAAATATGCCCAGGCTGCCGAGCATCTCCATCAATTCTTTGTGGCGTATTTTGTCAAACGCCTTCGCATAATCGATAAAGCACAGGTATAAGTCCTTCTTCATTTGTATTGCCCTTTCAGAGAGCATCCTAATCATAAATATGGAATTTCTAGTTCCAGTGTCTTTGACGAAACCCCACTAAGAAGCTGTTATTCTCAATACCAGTTTTGATAGTCCAAAAAACGACTCTTTTCCTTCTCCGTTTCACTAATTTGGAAATACTTGTATTTACAAACACTTCAGTTACAAATTGTGCGGCAATTTGATTTAAGAGTTGGGCCTCAATCCAACGAGATGAATGGTACGTTAAAAGATAATTAGAAAAGCTTAAATGCGGATCTGAATCATTACGGACTTAAGGGAGTGCTCTGATATCAATATGGACAGTTTGAAACTGTGCTGAAGTCAATTCAAAATTTTGAAGAGAAAATTTTGGATGCTGATCATTTATTTCTTAGATTTAAGCAAGATGAACATTATACAAAACTCTTTTTATAAAGTTATAATACTTAACCAATCTTTTTTGTGCTATGTTGCTTCACAACGTAGGTGATCATAGCTCTCCACAACTACATACGTTTTGTAAATCTTAATAAAACTTGTCTTTTCACCATCCCTCCCACTGACTTTTCTACCATTAATTTGCACAGCTTGTTAGGTAGGTTATTCACTGTGCGCTTCCATATGTCATGTCAATTTTTCTAAACCATCTTTCCTCAAGTATGTTCTAGAAAGTCGAATTATTTCTTTCTGTTTGTAATTATAAGGATCTTTTTTGTTTTCATTTTCCTTAAAACTTTGTTGTTACTCACAAGTTTACTTCATAGTATTCTCGGCATCCTTCTGTAGAACCACATTTCTGTTACCTCAATTTTCTTCTTCACCGGTGAGAGATTGTTCGGCACTTATTGCCATACAGAAGAACCAATATTACATAACTATTCAGCCCTCTTTGTTTCTAACGAAATTTTTCTAATTCTTAATACTATATTTCGCTTTTGGAAGAAATCTTCTGCTATTCCAGTGCGCCTTCAGATTTTGGTGTCACAGTTTTCTTCTTCCGTTAAAACATTTTGCATATATTGAAACTTTTTGCGCATGCTTTATTTTGGTATTTCCGATTTGTTATTGGCATTTTCGGCTGTTATTCTTGCTGACAATCATCCATTTTATTTTCTTATAATTAATATTTAGACATTTATTTATTTAAATTATTTTAATATATTTAAATTTAAATAATTGAATTTAATTAATATTTTAATTATTAATATATTTTAATTATATGTTTAATATATTAATATATGTTTATAAAAATATTCATAAAATGTTCATAAAATATTCACAAAATGTTCATAAAAATATGTTTATATGTTCAATATATTAATTATGTATTTAATTATGTTTAATAATTAATATATTTGATGATTAATATATTTAATAATTAATAGATTTAATAGATTTAAATTTATTTAAATTATTTAAAATAATTGATATTTAGACCTTTCTCACTGCGTTCCTTTACTACCTTGTCGAGGAGAGAACCTGTGTCAAATTTGGTAGCGACGCGAGCTCACTGAAAGATACCTATCTTGTGGAGGAGCGACTTTGTATCAAATTTGATAGTGCTCTGAGAAATACCTACTTTGTCTTGTAGGGCAAGATCAGTCATTCAGTTAAGTGCTGTACGTGATACACGCTTGGACGATCATGTCTCAAAAGAGACATGACTGACTGGGTAGATGATTATCCCACAGTAGGTTGCCATTACTTTCTGCGATAGAGTGGTTGCCAACCTAAGTTATAGAACCCAATCTGTCCTGTTATTTAACCAATAACTGGAAGGAAGAGACGGATTAATACCTTTCTCAACGATAATTGAGTGTAAGTGAATGCAAGAAATTTAAGTGGAATTCGAACACGGGTCCCCGATTACTCGTTCCGAACCGATATCCACTGCACCACAACGCACATAAAAAAAAAACTCTTTTACTATGTTATCCAAACTTAGCCAGTAGTATTTTTAATAATTTCAACCCTAGCATGGCATTAAAGCCTCCTAGAACATGAGGTGTTACAGAGAATGAGAAGACTGAAAACCCTAGCATAGCATTAAAGCCTCTAGAACGCAGGGTGTTACAGAGAATGAGAAGACTGAAAACCTAGCATAGCAGTAAAGCCTCTAGAACGCAGGGTGTTAAAGAGAATGAGAGAAGACTGAAAACCCTAGCATAGCAGTAAGAAGCCTCTAAGACACCAGGGTGTTAAAGAGAATGAGAAGACTGAAAACCCTAGCATAGCAGTAAAGCCTCTAGAACGCAGGGTGTTACAGAGAATGAGAAGACTGAAAACCTAGCATAGCAGTAAAGCCTCTAGAGCAGGGTGTTACAGAGAATGAGAAGACTGAAAACCTAGCATAGCAGTAAAGCCTCTAAAACGCAAGGGGTGTTACAGAGAATAGAAGACTAGAAAACCCCTAGCATAGCAGTAAAGCCTCTAGAACACAGGGTGTTAAAGAATGAGAAGACTGAAAACCCTAGCATAGCAGTAAAGCCTCTAGAACGCAGGGTGTTACAGAGAATGAGAAGACTGAAAACTTCTTTATAGCAGTAAAGCCTCTAGAACGCAGGGTGTTACAGAGAATGAGAAGACTGAAAACCTAACTGTGAAGTAAAGCCTCTAGAACGCAGGGTGTTACAGAGAATGAGAGACTGAAAACCCTAGCATAGCACATTAAAATACCTCTAGAACCTGGGGTGTTACAGAGAATGAGAAGACTGAAAACCTAGCATAGCATTAAAGCCTCTAGAACTGGGGTGTTACAGAGAATGAGAAGACTGAAAACCTAGCATGGCAGTAAAAGTACTCTAGAACGCAGGGTGTTAAAAGAGAATGAGAAGACTGAAAACCCTAGCATGGCAGTAAAGCCTCTAGAACGCAGGGTGTTAAAGAGAATGAGATGACTGAAAACCCTAGCATAGCAGTAAAGCCTCCTAGAACGCAGGGTGTTAAAGAGAATGAGAAGACTGAAAACCCCTGTATAGCATTAAAGCCTCTAGAACCGCAGGGTGTTAAAGAGAATGAAGACTGAAAACCCTAGCATAGCATTAAAGCCTCTAGGACGCAGGGTGTTAAAAGAGAATGAGAAGACTGAAAACCCTAGCATAGCAGTAAGCCTCTAGAACGCAGGGTGTTAAAGAGAATGAGATGACTGAAAACCCTAGCATGGCAGTAAAGCCTCTGGGAGCACCCAGGGTGTTACAGAGAATGAGAAAGACTGAAAACCCTAGCATAGCAGTAAAGCAACTTTAGAACGCAGGGTGTTAAAGAGAATGAAGACTGAAAACCCTAGCATAGCATTAAAGCCTCTGAACATGAGGTGTTACAGAGAATGAGAAGACTGAAAACCCTAGCATAGCATTAAAGCCTCTAGAACGCAGGGTGTTACAGAGAATGAGAAGACTGAAAGCCTAGCATAGCAGTAAAGCCTCTAGAACGCAGGAGGGTGTTAAAGAGAATGAAGACTGAAAACCTAACTTGCTCATGATAAAGCCTCTAGAAAGCAAGTGTTAAAGAGAATGAGATGACTGAAAACCCTAGCATAGCAGTAAAGCCTCTAGAACGCAGGGTGTTAAAGAGAATGAGAAAACTGAAAAGCCTAGCATAGCTGATAAAGCCTCTAGAACGCAGGGTGTTAAAGAGAATAGAAGACTGAAAACCTAGCATGGCAGTAAAGCCTCTAGACACAGGGTGTTACAGAGAATGAGAAGGCTGAAAACCCTAGCACATAGCAGTAAAGCCTCTAGAACGCAGGGTGTTAAAGAGAATGAGAAGACTGAAAACCTAGCATAGCAGTAAAGCCTCTAGAACGCAGGGTGTTAAGAGAATGAGATGTCTGAAAACCCTATCACTAGCAGTAAAGCCTCTAGAACGCAGGGTGTTAAAGAGAATGAGAAGACTGAAAACCCTGGCATAGCAGTAAAGCCTCTAGAACGCAGGGTGTTAAAGAGAATGAGAAGACTGAAAACCCTAGCATAGCAGCAAAGCCTCTAGAACGCAGGGTGTTAAAAGAGAATGAGAAGACTGAAAACCCAAGCATAGCAAGTGGCAGCCCTCTAGAGCAGGGTGTTAAAGAGAATGAGAAGACTGAAAACCCTAACATAGCAACAAAGCACACTCTAGAACGCAGGGTGTTAAAGAGAATGAGCTGAAAAGAAAACCCAAGCATAGCAGTAAACCTCTAGAACGCAGGGTGTTAAAGAGAATGAGAAGACTGAAACCTAACATAGCATTAAAGCCTCTAGAACGCAGGGTGTTAAAGAGAATGAGAGACACAAAGCCTAGCATAGCAGTAAAGCCTCTAGAGACGCAGGGTGTTAAAGAGAATGAGAAGACTGAAAACCTAGCATAGCAATAAAGCCTCTAGAACACCAGGGTGTTAAAGAGAATGAAGGCAAAGCCCTAGCATAGCAGTAAAGCCTCTAGAACACCAGGTGTTAAAAGAGAATGAGAAGACTGAAAACCCTAGCATAGCAATGAAAAGCCTCTAAAGACACCAGGGTGTTACAGAGAATGAGAAGACTGAAAACCTAGCATAGCAGTAAAGCCTCTAGAACGCAGGGTGTTACAGAGAATGAAAGACTGAAAACCCTAGCATAGCAGTAGCCTCTAGAACGCAGGGTGTTACCAGAGAATGAGAAGGCTGAAAACCCTAGCATAGCAGTAAAGCCTCTAGAACGCAGGGTGTTAAAAGAGAATGAGAAAGACTGAAAACAACTAACCTGTGACTAAAAGCCTCTAGAACACAGGGTGTTACAGAGAATGAGAAGACTGAAAACCCTAGCATAGCAGTAAAGCCTCTAGAACACCAGGGTGTTACAGAGAATGAGAAGACTGAAAACCTAGCATAGCAGTAAAGCCTCTAGAGACATAGAGATTGTTAAGGAATGAGAAGACTGAAAACCCTAGCATAGCAGTAAAGCCTCTAGAACGCAGGGTGTTAAAGAGAATGAGAAGACTGAAAACCCCTAGCATAGCAGTAAAGCCTCTAGAACACCAGAATGACAAGAGAATGAGAAGACTGAAAACCTAGCATAGCAGCAGCCTCTAGAACGCAGGGTATTAAGAGAATGAAGACTGAAAACCCAAGCATAGCAGTAAAGCCTCCTAGAACGCAGGGTGTTAAAGAGAATGAAGACTGAAAACCTAGCATAGCAACGGCAGCCTCTAGAACACCAGGGTGTTAAAGAGAATGAGAAGACTGAAAACCAAGCATAGCAGTAAAGCCTCTAGAACGCAGGGTGTTAGAAATGAGAAGACTGAAAACCCTATAACTTAGCATTAAAGCCTCTAGAACATGAGGTGTTAAAAGAATGAGAAGACTGAAAACCCTAGCATAGAATTAAAGCCTCTAGAACGCAGGGTGCTACGGAGAATGAGAACTGAAAAACCTAGTAACAGTAAAGCCTCTAGAACGCAGGGTGTTAAAGAGAATGAGAAGACTGAAAGCCTAGCATAGCAGTAAAGCCTTTAGAACGCAGGGTGTTAAAGAGAATGAGAAGACTGAAAACCGCTTCGCAGTAAAGCCTCTAGAACGCAGGGTGTTAAAGAGAATGAGATGTCTGAAAACCCTATCTTAGCAGTAAAGCCTCTAGAACGCAGAAGCTAAGAGAATGAGAAGACTGAAAACCTAGCATGGCAGTAAACCTCTCTAGAACGCAGGGTGTTAAAGAGAATGAGAAAACTGAAAAGCCTAGCATAATATTAAAGCCTCTAACAGGGTGTTAAAGAGAATGAAGACTGAAAACCCTAGCATAGCAGTAAAGCCTCTAGAACGCAGGGTGTTAAAGAGAATGAGAAGACTGGCAGTGGGCCCTAAGCATAGCAGTAAAGCCTCTAGAACGCAGGGTGTTAAAGAGAATGAGAAGACTGAAAAACCTAACATGGCAGTAAAGCCTCTAGAACGCAGGGTGTTAAAGAGAAATGAAGGCCAAAACCTAGCATAGCAGTAAAAGAGCCGCAGGGTGTTAAAGATGAACTAGAAAACCCTAGCATAGCAGTAAAGCCTCTAGAACGCAGGGTGGCCAAAAGAGAATGAGAAGACTGAAAAACCTAGCATAGCAGTAAAGCCTCTAGAACGCAGGGTGTTAAAGAGAATGTGAAGACTGAAAACCTAGCATAGCAGTAAAGCCTCTAGAACGCAGGGTGTTAAAAGGGAATGAGAAGACTGAAAACCCTAGCATAGCAGTAAACACACTCTAGAACGCAGGGTGTTAAAGAGAATGAAGACTGAAAACCTAGCATAGCAACAAAGCCTCTAGAACGCAGGGTGTTAAAGAGAATGAGATGTCTGAAAACCCTATCATAGCAGTAAAGCCTCTAGAACGCAGGGTGTTAAAGAGAATGAAGACTGAAAACCCTAGCATAGCAGTAAAAGCCTCTAGAACGCAGGGTGTTAAAGAGAATGAGAAAACTGAAAAGCCTAGCATAGCAGTAAAGCCTCTAGAACGCAGGGTGTTAAAGAGAATGAGAAGACTGAAAACCCTATAGCATAGCAGTAAAGCCTCTAGAACGCAGGGTGTTAAAGAGAATGAGAAGACTGAAAACCCTAGCATAGCAGTAAAGCCTCTAGAACGCAGGGTGTTAAAGAGAATGAGATGTCTGAAAACCCTATCATAGCAGTAAAGCCTCTAGAACGCAGGGTGTTAAAGAGAATGAGAAGACTGAAAACCTAGCATAGCAGTAAAGCCTCTAGAACGCAGGGTGTTAAAGAGAATGAGGATGTCTGAAAACCTATCATAGCATTAAAGCCTCTAGAACGCAGGGTGTTAAAGAGAATGAAGACTGAAAACCCTAGCATAGCAGTAAGCCTCTAGAACGCAGAATTAAAGAATGAGAAAACTGAAAAGCCTAGCACATAGTAAAGCCTCAGAACGCAGGGTGTTAAAGAGAATGAGAAGACTGAAAAGCCTAGCATAGCAGTAAAGCCTCTGAAGACGCAGGAGTGTTAAAAGGGAATGAGGAAGCTGAAAACCCTAGCATAGCAGGCACTCTAGAACGCAGGGTGTTAAAGAGAATGAAGAGAAAACTGAAAAGCCTAGCATAGCAGTAAAGCCTCTAGAACGCAGGGTGTTAAAGAGAATGAGAAGACTGAAAACCCACTAGCATAGCAGTAAAGCTCTAGAACGCAGGGTGTTAAAGAGAATGAGATGACTGAAAACCCTAGCATAGCAGTAAAGCCTCTAGAACGCAGGGTGTTAAGAGAATGAGAAAACTGAAAAGCCTAGCACTGCTCAGTAAAGCCTCTAGAACGCAGGGTGTTGAGAATGAGAAGACTGAAAACCTAGCACAGTAAGCCTCTAGAACGCAGGGTGTTAAAAGAGAATGAGAAGACTGAAAACCTAGCATAGCAGTAAAGCCACTAGAACGCAGGGTGTTAAAGGAATGAGAGAAAAGAAACTGAAAAGCCTAGCATAGCAGTAAAGCCTCTAGTACGCAGGGTGTTAAAGAGAATGAGAAGACTGAAAACCTAGCATAGCAGTAAAAACTCAGGAGCAGGGTGTTAAAGAGAATGAGATGACTGAAAACCCTAGCATAGCAGTAAAGCCTCTGACATAGAGATTGTTAAAAGAGAATGAGAAAACTGAAAAGCCTAGCATAGCAGTAAAGCCTCTAGGAAACGCAGGGTGTTAAAGAGAATGAGAAGACTGAAAACCCTAGCATAGCAGTAAAGCCTCTAGAACGCAGGGTGTTAAAGAAGATAGAAGACTGAAAACCCTAGCATAGCAGTAAAGCCTCTAGAACGCAGGGTGTTAAGAGAATGAAGACACAGAAAACCTAGCATAGCAGTAAAGCCTCTAGAACGCAGGGTGTTAAAGAGAATGAGAAGACTGACACTAGCATAGCAATGTGACCTCTCAAGACACAGGGTGTTAAAGAGAATGAGAAGACTGAAAACCCTAGCATAGCAGTAAACCGCAGGGTGTTAAAGAGAATGAGAAGACTGAAAACCCTAGCATAGCAGTAAAGCCTCTAGAACGCAGGGTGTTAAAGAGAATGAGAAGACTGAAAACCTAGCAGCAGTAAAGCCTCTAAGAGGAACGCAGATAACCAAAAGAGAATGAAAGACTGAAAACCTAGCATAGCAGTAGCCGCAGGGTGTTAAAGAGAATGTGAAGACTGAAAACCTAGCATAGCAGTAAAGCCTCTAGAACGCAGGGTATTGAAATGAAAAACTGAAAAGCTAGCATAGCAGTAAAGCCTCTAGAACGCAGAGATTATTAAAGAGAATGAAGACAGAAACCTAAACATAGCAGTAAAGCCTCTAGAGGAGCACCCAGGGTGCTAAAGAGAATGAGAGAACTGAAAACCTAGCATAGCAGTAAAGCCTCTAGTACGCAGGGTGTTAAAAGAATGAGGAAGACTGGCTTAAGCATAGCAGTAAAGCCTCTAGAACGCAGGGTGTTAAAGAGAATGAGATGACTGAAAACCTAACCCTTAACTTGATAAAAACCTCTAGAACGCAGGGTGTTAAAGAGAATAGAGGAAAACTGAAAAGCCTAGCATAGCAGTAAAGCCTCTCAGAACGCAGGGTGTTAAGAGAATGAGAAGACTGAAAACCCTAGCATAGCAGTAAAGCCTCCTAGAACGCAGGGTGTTAAAGAGAATGAGAAGACTGAAAACCCTAGCATAGCAGTAAAGCCTCTAGAACATAGGGTGTTAAAAAGAGAATAAGAAAACTGAAAACCTAACCCATAGCAGTAAAGCCTCTAGAACACCAGGTGTTAAAGAGAATGAGAAGACTGAAAACCCTAACACCAGCAGTAAAGCCTCTAAAGACATAGGTCATTAAAAGAATAGAAAGACTGAAAACTTCAACATAGCAGTAAAACCTCTAGAACGCAGGGTGTTAAGAGAATGTGAAGACTGAAAACCCTAGCATAGCAGTAAAGCCTCTAGAACGCAGGGTGTTAAAAGAGAATAGAAAGACTGAAAACCTAGCATAGCAGTAAAGCCGCAGGGTGTTAAAAGAGAATGTGAAGACTGAAAAACCCTAGCATAGCAGTGGCCTCTAGAACGCAGGGTGTTAAAGAGAATGAGAAGACTGAAAACCCTAGCATAGCAGTAAAGCCTCTAGAGCAGGGTGTAAAGAGAATGTGAAGACTGAAAACCCTAGCATAGCAGTAAAGCCTCTAGAACGCAGGGTGTTAAAGAGAATGAAGACTAGAAAACCCTAGCATAGCAGTAAAGCCGCAGGGTGTTAAAGAGAATGTGAAGACTGAAAAACCTAACCCTTAGCAGTAAAGCCTCTAGAACGCAGGGTGTTAAAGAGAATGAGAAGACTGAAAACCGTGATGATTTAGAAAAGGACTAAAGTGTAACAGAGTTCAAGAATAAAAAAGATGGCGATTCATATTGCATTTAAAATTTTGAAGATTGTAGTCATAAAGGAAGCAGAAAATAGGGAGTTACACAGGTGGGAAGTGCGAGAAAAAAACTTAGTAGAAATTACGATTGCACTTAGGTAGTTGAACGGTAAAATAGTGGGAATTAATTACCAATCTAGTAGCGCACTTAAATTCATGTAGTTGAGGAACCAGAAAAAACAAAACGTTTTTCTGAGTAAATGAGATGAAAATATTTGTAGAAAAGATAGAGAGAAGCAACAGCACGTCGGTGAGAAAGTGACTAGAGACGATATGCCTGATGAGAATCGATTGTATTGCAGACCCTTCACTGGATTTTGTCATTCGAGATGCACAATTCAACTGAACTGTTGATTCCGTACTAAGATGAGACATTGAATGAAAATTTATGCAAAGCTTTCGGCGTAAAAGGGGTAGGATGATAAGTAGATATATTATATAAAATCTTAGAATAATTAATCAACACTGGAAACTCTTTAAGGTTAGTAAAAAGTAAGAATTCGTTTCTTTATCATCAGCTTTATGTCTCATTGGTTTCTGAGAAATTATAGATATCTACTTGTATTGCAGAAATCACTCACGTCATACGATGATTAATCATTAATATATGATACGTCAAAAATGTAATCAGTGATGATTAACAAATGTTTTTGTTGGCGATCCATTTTTGCTGTATTCAGATAGTGAAAATCGCCGAATAATGGCTTCTTGTCTGTCAATAAAATTACATGGCGACTTTCAATGAGATGAAAAAATGAAATACGGCTAAATAGGTTATCAGTAAGTTTTCTTTTCTTTTTTTTTTTTTTTTTGTCTAGGTTTATGCCAATTTCTTGTGAAAAAAAAAGACAATAGAAATTGGTATTTCATCAATTATTTTAATGCGCCGCCAAGCATATATTGACTACTAACTCTGTCGGATAACAGAAACTACACCACTTGAAGACTTCCAAAAGCAGTAATAGCTAAAATGAACATCACATGTAACTCGAAGAGAAAATAATCAACTTGTTAAACTTTCCCCTTTACTTCACATAAAAGGTTAGGAAGGAAACCTCCATAAATACAGAAAAGAGCGATAACACATACTAGATCCGATAAACCTATTTTCTAGAAAAATTATTTTAAGATAAAGATCATATATGTTCCAACCGACCGTAGTATTGCTTGTTTGGTCAATAAAAATCGAATGTTTCCTTATAAGGAAACAGTTTTATAATCGCCTGACACTTCATATTGTAGTTTAGCTAGAATGATTATATTACGAAATTGTTTCATATTATTAAAACAGATTTCTTTAATATCCGATAATTCGAAAGAATAATTGGGAAATAATCTTAGAAAGGAATACAATTTTGATATGACTGGGGGTTGATTTTAACATGAACCCTGCCTCCAAAATATGCGTAAAATTAGAATGGTTGGTATGGAAAAGAGTTAAACTCATTAAGCATTCCATTAGTAATTCTGGGTATGACGATAAACAGCAAGACCGACAGATTTCGAAGACTTTAGAACCCTCTCGTAACGCTGTTTGTCTAATGATCACCCTGACTCGTGGTGGTAGCACCTGCTAGGTTCACAACCATGAGCCAAGAATAAATTTCCAAACAAAAACAAAACACTAAAAATTTATATAAATACATTTTTATAGTAAAAATACCACTAATAAATTTTTATATATAAGAATTATTACCAGAAATACATATTCATAGTAAAATGACCAACAATATATGTTCATAATAAGCTTACCAGCAATGCATATTTAGAATAAGCACTATAAGTGTATAAAAAATACATTTTTAATATTTTGAAATCATTTCGAATTACTGTTCTCATCGTATAGATATTATAATAGACGCAACGTTTCGACCATATACCCTCTGGTCACCATCAGGTGTCCATTGATTGGCTGATATGAATTATCTTATTGATTATTGCGAAATATCCTGTGAAATTAGTTATTGTTCTTTCATGTTGAATTTGGAGCGTCACTACCAGATCCAAGGATTGAACTCATGACCACCAGATAATACTAACACATGTATAACCAACTACTATATCCACTACGCCACCGAAGGACTTTAGTGGTGTATTTTTGGAGCCTTTTTTATTCAGTGTAAGATGGATTTTGACAACTGGATTATGTTGGTGGGTTCGTGTCGCTTGTCATAATTTGCATTTATTTCTGAGATGAGTGATTTTGAATATCTTATAATTATTCTGAACTATTGTTCTCATCTTGGTTGATATAGATGTTATAATAGACACAACGTTTCGACCAAGTACCCTCTGGTCATCGTACATTTTTATAGTAAAAATACCTCTAATATATTTTTATATATAAGAATTATTACCAGAAATGCATATTCATAGTAAACTTACCAACAAAACTTATTCAGAATAAACTTACCAGCAACATATATTTATTGTGAACTTACTAGCAATACATTTTAATGTATTTTATAGTCGAATAGCCAATAATACATTTTACAGTTGAATGATAAGCAATACAATTTATAGTAGAAATACCAACAATAATTTGTTAAAACAAAATGACAAGCTATACATTTTATAGCAAAATGACCAACAAAACATTATATCTGAAGATGAAAGCATACACTAGCATTCAAAATATTTAGATATCTGCATTAAATGACCTGTAGAGGTTTATATGCCGTCAAACAAAATCAACCAACCAAAATTTTCATTAGTGGGTGAATTTTCTGATCAGTCCATTAAGTGTCATACGTGATACACACTTAGGCCGAAAGAGACATGACTGACTGAAGAATTTCCCGCAGTAAGTTGTCATTACTTTCTGCGGTAGACTTGTTATCAATAAAGGCTATAGAACTCAGTCTGTTCTGCTATTTAACCCATAGATAAAGGGAGAAGCGACGGATTCATACATTTCCCAATGGTATTTGAGCGTATGTGAATGCAACGAATTCAATTGGAATTCGAACTCGGCTCCCCAATTTCTAGTTCTGAGCTGATATCCACTGCACTACAACGCACATCCATTTTCTGATACAACACACAAATTTTAAATTAGCAAAATTAAAGGTACATTTTGCCAAATAAATGTTCAATCTGTTTTCATTTTTAAAACGTCAATACTATATGTAAATCATTTTTATTTGTTTGCTCATCATCACTAAATATACAGTTATAGTGTCATTTGCAAATGTTTTATCCAAAACGCGTTGAACTGTTTCTGTTGTTGTTGTTTTTTTTTTTGTTTTTTTTTGTTTTTGTTTTTTGTTTTTGGGGGGGGTAACTAAAGAGATGTTAGTGTCAGTCAGGAACTGTTTCATGACATCCCTTGGAGTGGAAAGAAAAGACATTTCATAAAATGAAATAACAGATGAAAATATTCGATTCTACTTACGATCTCTTGTAAGTATCTAATATACGCCTCATAGACAAGAGAGCGATGTTTAAACTTTATAACAAATATAGTATTGCATTGTTTTCATCGGCTACGCCAATTGTGGAGAAAGATGATTCTCACCATACTTTCATAAAAGTGGAAGTCAACAGCAATTCTTTTGTCTTCAGTCGGATAAGGATGGCAAGGTCGTAGTATACATATACAAACGCTATAATTCAACTGTTGACTTGTGTTACAGAATGTGTAGGCTAGACAAAAATGGCAAAATGATAATTGCAATGAATGTAATTCCTAATCCTACTGTTCTGATTAGAACTCTGACAACACGAATTGAATGAAGTGATTTGGACATCGTGGACATGGAATCATGATTGTGGTACGTTTTTTTATATCTGTTATAGTGGAACATCCTGCCATCCCCGAGAATAAAATGCTCTACTTTATAAAAGACGGTAACGAGCGGTACGACGAGAAAAAGTCTTAGGCATTCGCCTGACTGCTCTATGACACTGTCAGCCCTCTGCCTTCGGGTAGAGGGCGCTGTCTGCTTACGAGCAGAGAGCACAAACCCAGTCGTGGTTCCGCCGAAGGGTAGAACCACGACTGGGGAAAAATAGACATATATTTTTTGGCCCGGCTATATGGCCGGGAATACCCACTATAAAATGACCATGTGTCACATCTGGCCTTTCGTGGGAAGGCTAGTAAATACGGAAAAGTCTTAGGCATTCGCCTGACTGCTCTATGGCACTGTCAGCCCTCTGCCTTCGGGTAGAGGGCGCTCTCTGCTCGGAAGTAGAGAGCACAAACCCAGTCGTGGTTCCGCCAAAGGGTAGAACCACGACTGGCATTGCGTGGGAAGGCTAGTAAATACAGAAAAATGTCTTAGGCGAGGAAGGCATTCACTATTCGATAGTCGATTCCTCTTCAACCCGTGGTTTGCCTAAATGTGTATTATTGTTAATTGTACTTTAGTACAATAAATCTGTATTTCTTATTCCTGGTGTGGAGTTTCATTCTTCAACTGATCATTTTATACTATTGCTTTTCGAGATATATCAATATCAAACCGAAAACCGTACAAAAATGAGCAGTCCAGATTCGGCAATAGAGAATCAAGAGCACTGACATTCATCTAAGCGTTTCTTTGGCAGGTTCCTTTGTGTATCTCTGGTTTCAGCAAGGAGAAAATTCACAGTATGCAGAGCATAAGTAGTTAGCTGATCTGTTAACACTCATTTTCTCTGTTTTTCTCTCACGCATTTCCTCTGAGAACCGATACCTACTATGTCCCTCTACTGAGAATAAAACGAATAAAAAGAAACTCAAAGAAAATAGCCTTCTCGTTGATTGTGTCTATTGATTCAACGATGGAGAGTCCACTAGAGAACTTCCAATGGACCAACAGAATCTAGATAAGATATTGTGATACCACAGTAAGCTGAACACTTGTATTCATCAAGATTTTTGTAGTTTTCCAGTAGGTGTACATACTTACAGTATGTTCATAATTTTCTTGGACCATCGTTTACCAGTAAAATTGTAAATATAAAAATGGACATTGAAGTCAACGTCCAGAGGACACAGTCCGCTTCATGCTAAAGGCAATAGTCATGTCATATATATATATATATATATATATTTAAATTCAGATACTTCAATCCAAGGGAAAAAAGCAGGAAGGTAAATTCCAAAAACCCGATCCTAATTAATATTAAAAATTTTATTTTAATATTAAAAAATGATCCAGGAAGAGAGCTACATGTAATAAAATATTACTTATTTTATTTTATTTTATTTTTTTAATTTCTTTGCAATCTATTTAAAAAGGAAAAGTAGACTAATTTTTCTCCAGTTTCTGAAAGGATTTTTCTGTTGCTGAGGTGATGTGTTATCCCCCGTGGGGATCTTCATATCGAAATGGCCATTCAACATCTTTGAATTAATCCTTTTTTAATATATATATATATATATATATATATATATATATATATATAAACTTATTTATAAATGGAACTTTGTCTGTGTCTGTGTCTGCGTGTGTGTATCCGTTACCTATAGACTCTGAAACGGCTGAACCGATTTTCTTGAAAATTTACACAGTTGTACTATAAGCGTCTGTGAGTGTTCTTAGCTAGGTTTTGTGTTGAGGTACCCCCGATAAATATCGAAAATCAATAATCGAAAACATGGGGTTATAGAAGGAGTGGTCCGATTTTAATCAAATTTGATACACTCATAGACAAAGACATAAGAAACGATATTCAGAAGTTTCAAGGTTGCAGTTCTTACAACAGTGCAGAAAATTGATAATATATATATATATATATATATATATATATATATATATATATATATATATAAAAGGCAAGATGTTTGTGTGCGTCTGTTTATCTACCTGTATGTCTATTTTTTCAGCCCTTTTATTTTAGTTTTTGCTTCGAGTTTGGCTCTAAGTGGGTATAATTGTAGTTCTTAGTCTCAGCCATGATTCCATTTACTCAGATGAGTTATTTAGCCTTCAAAATTCAGTTTATGACGAAAAAAACTTATTTGATATCGATGCCAGGAAATCAAAATTTGACTTAGATCCATTCATTTTTCTTTCAGTCTACGGTTTCGCTTCAACTGGAAAAAACTATTGCATTTTAGTCTTTCGTGCCAACGTCTAAAGAGTCTGAACTCCAGGACCATGGATTAGTTTTGAAGCTTTCATTACACCCGAACAACGCCGGGGTATACTGCTAGTATATATTAGTATATATATATATATATATATATATATATATATATATATATATATATATATAACAGAAATAGTGGTGGTTCCAATGAGAGAAATTGGTATAGAAGAAAATGTACGAGAAGCCGTGAACGTTTTGTTTAAATTGTGTAGATTTATTGTTTCTATTATTATGAATATTACTTGCTTTTTGTATGATATATTGTCTAAAATAACACGCATAAAAAAAAAACCTTATTACCACTATCACGCTGATGACCTAGCCTAAGAACATGCAGTGGAAGAATCCCTACTACCTTACTGGTGAGCCCCGACGTCGAAAAAGAACACCTAATGGAAAAATCACTTCGGGGTTCATTAGTGAAGAAGTGATTCTTCCACTGCGTGTTCTTTTTCGACGTCGGAGTTCACCAGTATAGAAGTAGGGTGTGTGTTCCTTGGACATCGGGGTACACTAGTGAAGAGGTTATTCTTCTATTGCGTGTTCTTTTCAGACGTCGGGGATCACCAATGAAGTTATAGGGAGATGGTCAATATTTATTAAATCGGCCTTGTGTCATACATAACCGAACTTCCTACAACTTACAAGTTTTATCTAGAATTATCAAAGGTTGTCAACAGGTTGGAATGTGTGGAAGAATGAAAGTATGCTTGCATAGAAATTTATTAATAGAAAAGAATGATATGAATTGGTAGAATTTAAACGTTCCAAGAGAAATAGTATTAAGAGGTTAAAGGTATCAAGAGAGTTCGTAGTATTAACTTTTTGGAAAGAGTTTATGTATACGTAGGCAGGAACGTATGGTGTATGTATGAGCGTTGTAGTTGGGTAGGAGTGTCTTTGAAGTTATCGCTCACGGTGAATGGTGAAAAAGGAAGGTGAGACGTGAGAGAGAAAGCGATCGCTTGACATGAGTCAAGGATACGTGTTAATTACGCTCCTCATTTTAACACTCTGACAACGGTCGTGTTTGCTCGTCTTTTATTTCATTTGGGAATTCATTACCGGATGTGATTCTGGCCTTTCCATTGGATGACAAACATTTCGCATCGAGGTGTGAAATTTCGCAACTTGTGTGTGCGTTAAGCAAAGTTTGCAAATTCGAGAAAATTCGTTTATTTCTCACAATGAGTCAGATTTGAATTTTTAAATCTAGAATTTGTTTTGTTCACTACAAGTGCTTACTACTGCGTCGGCGCACGGCGACACTGACCTGGTTTTACGTGTTTATTTTTAAACTTGATAAAGATCCCATCGCGGCGAGAATCTGAAAATGCATTTTGTTTATTCATTGTTATTTTATTTTCTTTTTCTTTTTTGTATTTTCAAAATCTCAGCAGACTAGTCAAGAGGAATATCTGATCTTAGGACATGCTGTTGGTTGTAACGAGCGTAGATAGCTGGTAACTAGAGGGATCTGTGTGAGGAAACTTTGCTGTTGAACCCTGGTACGTCTTCGTATTTATAGTTAAAAAAGAGACTCAAATAAGCTCCAGAGATAGATTCAGTAATATTCAACCATTTTTTTTTTTTTTTTTTTGTTGACAGTGAATAGGATATTTTTTTGTGAGTTTTTCAATACCTACCGGAAGTTGCTTATTCAATCCCGAGTATGTGTAAAAACGACGTTTCCCATTTCCGTTCTTTGAAGTTATAAAGAAAGTCGTTCCGAAGTCAGATATATGTGCGAGCATTCGCGCTACAAATATACGAGAAGTTTTTGTGTACAAAATAGTTTGCATTTGGTATGCTGCGAAAGTGTTGAATGATCATTGAATGCTTGAGATAGAAAGAAAATCTTCTTTCAGATATATGTTAGAGAAAAATTAGAAGGAGAGAACAGACTCTGTATGGAGATGAATTGTTGAAGGCAAAAAAGAAAATCAATCCAGAATGAATTTGAATCGGAGAAACTGGGAAAAATGAGATGAAAAGAATTTTTTCAAAAGCAGAAGTATCTTACAAATGGCATGTTTGTCGCGTGTTGTTTTTTCTTTTAAAGCTTTTTTTTCTTTTCATGTACCTTTTCATAAAAGTGCAGAGACGATAGAAATAAGTATTGCTAAAAATTGCGATATACTTCAAGACCTCTAAGAAATGAGAAATGTTTGGTTTTAGCTTTGTTGTGTTTTTGTACGTGTGCATAAATAAATTTATATAAAAATATTTTCATCTTTCAATCATGGTAGAAAATAAGCACATACAACCCCAAGAGAGTTTAATCATGTTTTCTTAATTTTACTAACATTGACATCATGAAGTAATCGCCAGAGAGATCCGTTGATCATCTAATGAGGAGTGTCAATTTGTTTTTTATCTTGATAGTACCAAGGGTTGTATGAACCGTTAGGATATTCGCGTGATCGTTTACACTTGATATTTTCTGTTGAAACACTCCCTTGGGAATGTATCAACGGGTTAAGGGGAGGAAATTGTATGTCAGTCAGTCAGTTAAGTGCCATACGTGATACACGCTTGGGCGATCATGTCTCGAAAGAGACATGACTGACTGGGCAGAAGATTATCCCGCAGTGGTTTGCCATTGCTTTCTGCGGTAGACTGGTTGCCGACCAAGGCTATAGATTAAATACGGACAAAGCTCATATTTGTTGAGAAATAAAGACAGGAAAATATGAAATGGGTTTGGTTTTGTTTGTTTTACAACAAACCAATATTTCCAGGTTATGTAATACTGAATTCTAACATGTGTTTAAGCAATTGTTAGGTGAATATATGTTTCGTTTGCACGAGTCAAAAAAAGTGAACATATTTCTGGTTTGTATGAGAGTGAAAAATAAAATAAAAAAACACATGTTTTGCACAAGCTTCGCTCCCAATAAGAGTCGTAGACATAGATCCAGTTTTCTCAAGATTAAAAAGAAAATAGTAGATATGTAGCGTAGGGAGATAGTTAATATTTCTTTGATTCGGCCTTGTGTCAAACACAACCGAACTCTTTACAGCTTACACGTTTTATGCAGAATCATCATCATCAGAATTATCAGAAGGTTTTCATCATTATCAGAAGGTTGGTTGTCGGCAGGTTGGAATATGTGGAATAGTGTAATAATAATAATAATAATAATAATAATAATAATAATATATATATATATATATATATATATATATATATATATATATATATATATATACATTGCATTTTAAAACAGAAATTTATTAAAAGGAAAGAATAACAAGAATTCGTAGAAATTAATGTTCAATGAGAAAGTTAAAGTATCAAGAGTTCGTACAAAATGTTCGTAGTAGTAATTGTTGAAGGAGATAAGGAGAAAGAGAAAAAGGGCAATGTCCGAGTCGCTTAAAGTTGAAGTTACATTTTAGATGTTTTTCTCGCAGCTCTCATTTGATTCTCTGACTGACTGACGCTGATGAAGTACTTTTATTGTAATTTAGATTTTTTTGGCACTTACTCGCGAAGGTCTTTTTGGTCTTGCAAGTCGCTCCCATTGGTCAAAATCATTTTAACACCTACTTGTGAAATCTGGTTTCGATTTTTGGGGTAAGCTCATAGTCAATACTTTTTCTGTTTAGAAAAAACCAGGATTTCACACATCGTTGTGAATTTTTGTAAAAGTGAAGAAGAAGGGTGTTGCTTTTAATGAATTTCTTATCCGCTACAGATATAGGCTCGGTTTGCATGAGAAACAAAAACAAAAGTAGATGTAGGCCCGTTTTGCACGAGAGACAAAAACAAAGCCTGACAACTCGACCATGGTGAGATACGAACTCAGACTTCATGGTCAGAAACTGAACGTTCTAATCGCTCCCCCACGTATTATTATATCCATGACGTAATAACGCTATAATTCACGGAAGGAACAGAATGGCTGAAAGGAAAAGGAATGACAAACATACTTTGTTCTTAGAGAGGCTCTTGTATAGATACCGCCATTCCATTTTCGATACCTAAGTTTTAAATTGAAAACTATTTCTTGAAACTGTAATTTTAGCTTAATTGAAAGCTAAAGAATTACATTTACTATTTCAACTGAGCAAAATACTTGGGCGTATTTCAAACAGAAGTTATATTCATTGGAATCTAAAATTTTGAGATTTCAAAAAAAAATTCACTTTTTAAGTGATCGACACATTTGTTAACAAAAGTTAATTTTAAGTTTTAAAAATCTTGCAAAAATAAAATATACATCTCTCACTCGTTCTTTTTAGAAAATTATCAAATTTAAAGTTAAATTCATCTGATTTGAAAAAATATTACTTGTTTATGGCAACAAATTTAGAATAAAAATATTTATTAATCACAAAGGTCTGACTCGTTGACCTTTTAAGTAGGCGATGACAGCACCTATCAATCAATCTGGGCGTATGGTGACCAAAAGTTGACATAAACCAATTTAGCATTTCGTAAGGGAAACAAAACTTAAAACATGTGACCTTTTAATAATTAGTCTCTTATAAGATTCCTTAGTAAAAGAAAATGTGCAATTTAACATAATAAAAAAATTAGAAATTATTTTTAAAATCCTTATTCTAAATGATCTGCATTAAGCTTGTGAATTTTCGATTTGTAAATAAAGTCTATTTTTAATGAATTAGTAACCGAAGACACTGAGTAACTGGAAGAAATTTTAAATGATGTTTGAAACTTTAATTCGCAAAGAAAAAAATTAAAACAATTCTTACAGAAATTCATTATTTATTGAAATTTTTTTTCTTCTTCAGAATATACCCTAAAATTTTATTATTTATAAAATCAATTAAAACTTTATCTACATTAAAAAAATAGCGTAGTTTTAATGCATTTTTGATTTTACTATTCGAGGCAGATTATCAGAAAAATGGCCCCGTAAAAAAAAAAAAAAATGGCCCCATAAAAAAAAAAAAATGGTCCTATAAAAAAAAAAAAAAAAAAAAAATGGCCCCGTAAAAAAAAAAAAAATATAATAATTGTCTACGGCTATATCGTGTTGAATACACCGGTTCCCGTCCGATAACCGAAGTTAAGCAACATCGAGCCTGGTCAGTACTTAAATGAGTGACCATTTGGGAATACCAGGTGCTGTAAACGTAAGGACCAAGAATGGTCAACCAGTCCTCCAGGTTTGGGGGTTGGGTGCAGGGCTAACAACCCTACCCCGTAAAAAACAGTTTATTACAGAAACAGCAACAAAAAGTTGCTGCCCTATGAACCATCTGGGTGTGATAGATAAATGATGATGATGATGGAAAAAGAATTACATGATTCATATTTCTTAAATGAGTTCTGCATTTAACTAATAAATAAAAAGTTAGTATAGATAATGTATTTCTAGAAATTTTATGCAATTGAAATGAGGGATAACAGATTTAAAAAATATATTTTTACCAAGATTTTCTTAAAATAATAACTGCATAGTTTCATTCATTTGTGAAGAAGTCCTGACAGTTTTATTAAAATCAGACAATTAGTTGATTTTTGCAAGAATTTTCAAATTAATTTGTCTTTCAACGCCAAATAACGACTTGCGTAATATTACGTTTTGCTTAATAGTCATATTGCGTAAACACAGCGTGAATCGCTGACGGAAAACAAAAAAAATCAATTGAAATTGCGAACGTGTTAGAAAGGATTAAAAAATTTTAAAAAACAATAATAAAATTTGATTTTTCTTCTTAATAATAGTAAAACATTTTGATAATAAAACTTTGTTTCTATTAAGTTTGAGCTCGTTTAACATCATGCTATGTTTTTTTTCATTTGTTTCTTTGGGGGGGGGGGCAATTGAGTGGGGGTACCTACATCTACACGACAAAGCAGAGTGCAAGGAGAAACAAAAGGCGAAGGGTCTTGCATATAATATGGAGATACTTCTATGTCTGGAGAAGCCATGTATAGGACTTCAGATTTAAATGGGCCGGATTCGTCTACTATGTCCCAGGTGAGGACATTTTCCGAGAAGGCAAAATGGCGTGTCTTGGGTTTTCCAAAATTGAGGACTGCGAACAGGAGTTTCTACATTTGGGAAAGACATATTCCCAAAAGGAAACAACACCATGGACTTTTAGGTTGTAGCATTTGGCAGCTGACAGCCTAGAGCGGAACAAACAAACATGTGTCTCTTGACACCAATAAGCTTACTGACTTAATGACTAGCCCCTGTATTAAGTGACGTCAGTAAGCAGTCATCACGTGACTCATGAGACTTATTTCTACCAAAATAAGATAACCGCCTTCTGTATCACTTCAGTTATTTTTAAGTAAATTACACTTATGTACAGGGATAGAGTATGCATATTTTTTTCACCAACTGACAGGACAGTAATATAAACCAAGTAGTAGTAACAATAGTAATGAAATATTTACTGCAAGTTATATCTCAATGTGTTGAGGAAGTCCGTACAGGTTTATAAAGAATTTTTCCCTGTAGTTTAATTGGAAACTTTATGTACGTTATTTGCAATCAGATCAGTAATCCTAATCTTTGTTGTTATTACCACGTAGTGCAACAAAACTTTGTTCAGGGAATTTCGAATTGAATTAACCTACGAGCAGACATCTTTCTCGTTTCGCTGTACATGTTTAGAAATAATTCGTCTTTTTAAGTATTGCTCTCTTCTTCTTGTTCTTCTTCTTCTTCTTCTTCTTATTATTATTATTATTATTATTATTATTCTATGTGCCATGTCCTTTCAGGACGTAGCTGATCATGGCTTTCCACGTCTTCCTATCCCTGGTGGCTCTTAGCACACTTTCTCCTGTTACCCCACCCAAAATCCCGCTCTGCCATCCACCTGCTCAGGCCCTTCAAATATGCTATCCGCTGCTTTCCCTTGTCACTTTTTCCTTCTATCTGACCTATGACTATCAGATTCTCCAAACCTTCCTTCCTCATTACATGCTCCAAAAACTTCAGCTGTCCCTTCCTGATTCTCAGTATTAATTTTCTTTTCGTTTCCATTCTTTCTAAAATCTCATCATTGCTCACATGCTCGATCCATGATATTCGCAGCATCCATCTGTAGAAACACATTTCAGTTGCTTCAAGTTTTTTCTTCATCTTTGATATTTTCCAGCATTCACTAACATATTGAAGAACAGACATCACATAGCAATCCAGTACTCTCTTCTTTGTTTCTAGCGAAATTTTCCTGTCTCTTAATATTCTGCTCAACTTCTGGAATGCGTCCTTGGCTTTTCCAATTCGCCTTCCGATCTCAGTGTTGCACTTTCCGACTTCCGTTAGAACACTTCCAAGGTGTCCACTGAATCTCGTTCCACTGCCCATATCCACGTATGTCACATCTTGTTATTACAACGTTTAAGCCGTTGATTAGAGACATCGATGCCACTGAAACATGAACAGTCGACTCACGTAGATTAAATAAAAGACCTAGTTCGGAATTTCCTTTAGGTTAACACATCGACATACACCTTACGAAGGCTGGATGGCATCATGGCCAAAATGTTATGATAACAACAACAAAGATTGTTGTCTTGTAGAAAGCTTATGAAGCCTTTTCAGTCATACTGAGTCGAGTTGTGTATTGATGAATTGTTACAGTCGTGAGGATTTTGTGAGTGTGAGACTGATTGCTTGTTTGTTTTTTTTTGTTTTGTTTTTTTTACGGCTTTTATTTAAATCACTTACACATTTTGGATTGTATGCTGTTGCTTACAGTACCCTCAAGCGGTTGTAGTGAACAAAACAAGTTCTAGATTTAATAAATCTAAATGCTAAGCAGTGACTCATTGAGTTTGTTAGAAATAAACGATTTTTTTTGAATTTACAAACTTTGCTTAGCACACACAAAACTCGCAAAATTTCACACCTCGACGCGAAAAGTTTTCGGCCAATAGAAAACTAGGAAGCATCTAAATGATATAAAAGACGGGACAAAACGACCGTCGCCAAAAAGAAAGGAGACGAGCCATTAATATGTACACTTAACAAAAGTCAAGCGGTCGTATTATTATTGTCTCTATCTTTCTCTCTCACCTCTCATCTCTCACCCCCTTTTTTTCACCATTCACACTGAGCGATAACTTCAAAGACAATCCTACCCAACAATGAACGCTCATACGTACGTACATACACACATACGTTCCTGCATACGTACAGATAAACTCCTTACAAGTTAACACAACGAACTCTTGATACCCTTAACTTCTTAATACTGTTTCTCATTGAACATTAACTTCTACTAATTCATGTTATTCTTTCCCATTAATAAATTTCTATTTAAACATACAAAAGCTATACATTTATTCTGCCACACATTTCAATCTCCAACCTTCTGATGATAGCGAATAATCCTAAGTTGTAGAGAGTTCGGTTATGTATGACACAAGGTCAATTCAATAAACATTAACCATCTCCCTACAGCTTCACGGTCCCCCATATGAATATTGATTGGGTTTGGTGCTGTTTAACTTTGGTGATTGAACAAGAACTGTTTTTTTTTTTTCAAGATGATTTGCCTGTAGGCGAAGAGTTTGAGAACATTTTGCTCACATCATTAACCATTATCACGACTGATTAGGTCAGCTGAAATTTTTGTATTTAAAGTCATAGAGTGGTACTAGACAGCATTGGAAAATTGCTAATCCGCAATGTTTCGGAAAGTACAGAAAGCAATTCGTATCGCCTTTTTTATTTTCCAGTGAAACTCATATTTTTATGATTTGGAGTTCTATGTTTGAACAGAGAAAACAGTCGCTTCAGTGTCTTTACTCTTCACAGGGAAGAAAGAAAACGACAAAATTATTTTTGATTAAAAATAGAAACCAAAAAGCACGTTTCTGGAACAAATGAAATATTGGCAAATTATTGAACATTTTCATCAACTCCAATGTGTTGGTTACTTGAACCAAAACTTTCTACAGGATCTTAATTGAAAACCCAGTCATGCATCTTTCATCAGGGGTGACATTTCTTGCTGATGACAGGTCATTGTCTAACACGTTTTCTCAGCACCCATCTCTCTCTCTCTCTCTCTCTCTCTCTCTCTCTCTCTCTCTCTCACACACACACACACACACACACACACACACACGTATACAAATAAGTTTTTGCTGACATATATATATATATATATATATATATATATATATATATATATATAACTATCACAGAATAAAGAACAAAGTAGGAAATGTGTCTTTCAATATGTTTCACTTTTATTAAAGCCTTTTCAGAGATCTGTTGAAGATAAGAGATGAAAAGTTTTAAAACACGAAGAGACAGACGATTATTTTAAATGTAAATGTATGTATGTATAGGAACGCGTGTCTGTTTATGTGTACGTGATAATACACGTATCAAGTGTATCAAAACGATGGATACGTTTTTAAATATGTGTGAGAAAATCTAGGATGATAAACATGATATTGAAAAACATACAAAGATTAATCATTTCAATGTTACAATATCATATTATATCAAAATAAACAAATTTTATATTGTTCGAACTGTTTTCATCTTTGTTGCCATATTACCGACTTCCTTGTCGTTATACGCTCTGACCTTCTTCAGGCGACTGAAATTTCCAAATGAATCATTTATTTTGTTCACCGGGGTAGATTGATCTAGTTTCATGGGTCATGCCGCTTCCAGATATCTCAGTATCAATTATCTTTCTTTTAATCAACATTCTAGTTGTTCGTTCCCCTCTGCTGTAGCCAGGTATTGAACTTACAACTTTTGGGGTTATGTCACTTGATTCAACCAACGCTTTAATTCTATCACTGGGCTATGTGTCTTTGAGGACAAAAGTGTATGAATTTTGGGGACTTATAACCCTAATGACTCAGTAATCATTTTTACCAGAGCTCATATTATAATCTTACTGCTTTTCTCTAGCAATCCGTTTTGCTGGTTTATATATTGTATTCATTATATTGTTCAGCCCGAACAGTAATGTAAATAATTACAATACCTCATCTCAAAAATATAGACAAATAACAGCTTTATTTTCTAACTGTTAGTTACGAAATGAAAAAAACTTTTCCACCATGCTCCATGCATTTGTAGCGAACTAACTCGTTCCATTGGTGAGAAGTAAAATTCACTAAATCAGCTTCTTTCCTTGCACCATTGTTTTGCGAGGCAGACCCCTAAGAGGTTGTTTTCCCGAACACTACCATCTTAATTTGCTCAAGTCTAAGGTTAATCTTTCCCACATATCCCCATAACCTGTGCCTCTTACTCTGTAACCCTCTACCTTAAGCAGCTCTTTGTCCTTGTACAAAGTGAAACTCACTGTAAAAAAAAATCAAATCGAAGCGAGATATTACAGCAACAAGATATCCAATATATGTTTTGGCCATACAAATACGTGGCTAAGAACTAATGTCCTCAGCCATTTCTGGGGGTCAACCAGAAGCCATTAATACTTGCACATGGACTGTTTAATCTGTTTGTTTGAAATTGTCATCTGAGATTGACAAGATGTCAACTCCTGTACATAGGAACAAATGCATAGTTTTTTCATTGAGATACAATACTTACGTATGAAAGCTTTTCAAAACCACATAATTATAAAATGCTTAATGAAAATTCTATTTCAAACTTCGCAGGAACTTAAATGACTTCATTCTTTTAATCATCTTTTCATCATCACAGAGAACCATTTTTGCACTTCATCAGCATGGCTCCACACACACACACACACACACACACACACACACACACACACACACACACACACACACACACAAATACATATATATACATATATATATATAATTCAATGTTACGGAAAGTTCCGGAGATTTATGAAATGGATTAACAACCAACATATTTTTGTTCTGTCTAGGCAATCTAGGCTTCGTGTATTTTACTAAGTAAGTACGTTTGTCTTTAGAACTTTTTCTTTGTGCTTTTTTTTAGTAATTTCGTTTGTGTTCAAGACTTTATTTGGATAAAAGTTTTAGGTTTTGTCAAGTTGTCCATTGGTTCCATCAACAGTTTTTATTTTTTCTTTACGGGGTACAATGTCGCCATTTCATATTTCTAATAGAACTCCAAATTAATTTTTTTAATTTTATATTTTTAATTTTATATTTTTAATTTTTGCCATTTTATACTTTTAATTATGCGTGTAGGTTAATTTTTATTTTGTCAACTATTTTGTATAATAGAGTTAGTTGGACACTGAGAAAAAGAGCACCATGATGCAATTCACCTTGCTAGAAACTTACAAAGTGCATGCTGTACTACGTAGTATCCGAACAAAGAGGTCTAATCCGAACATTTCAAAGTGTTTGGGTATCAAACTGAGGATAGTTCAGTGGATTCACTCGGAGTTGGATGAGTCTAATAGTTATCATGAAGGTACTTCGAGTGATGGCAATATTAAGTCTCCAGCTAAATCCACTGCTAGGAATGTTGGGTCTGTGTTGGGCCAGGAAGTTTTTCCACCTGAATCCATCTTGCATATATACACATCAACCATCCGACCGTGCATGAAATACTATTGTTATATCTGGTCAGGCGCCACTACTGTTCATCTCAGTGTTCTCGACAGGCTCCAAAGAAGAATCTGTAATGTGATTGGTCCAGATCTGGCAGCTCAACTCCAGCCACTTTCACACTGGCAGGATGTAGCTTCCCTCTGTCTCTTCTATAAATATTTTCATGGTTTCTGCTCTGATGAACTCCACAAGAATTTACTCGAGCAACTAGACTGGCAACAAGGTCCCACCCTTTTACAGTTAGATCAACTAAATGCAAGCGACAATTCTACTTCAGCAGCTTTTTTCTCACGCTTCTCACCTATGGAACTCCCTTCCATATACTTGCTTTCCTGACGGCTACAACCTCTAGGAATTTAAATGCAATGTCAATTCCCATCTCTTATTTACTTAACTCCAGCCCTTTCCACATCACCCCGTGTATCTTGTTCTTTTCCTTTCTCTCTACCTTCGCAAATGTTTCCACTCCTGTATTCACATCCTTCTATTGTCCTTTCTCTTTCACCCCCAATACCTGGTTCGTCTTTCTCTTCACTCTTCTCCTGTCTAAAACATTAACTCTCTTATGTAGCCCCCTGCACATCAGTGGCGGTACCGTCTTGCTTGGGGTGAAATGATTAAAGAAAATACACCGTGGGGTATCAAACTCAGCATGGAAGCCTTTATCAAGAGTCTTGAGGAGATACTGCTTCCTTAGTTCAAGAGAGTGACCACTGGAAGACCCTCTGTCTGACAACAAGACTCTGCACCATGCAATACAAACAGGAGAACCCAGTCATGGCTGTCAGACAATTTTTGCAATATCATCACCTCTTATGCCTGGCCACCTAACTCCCCAGAAATCAAACCCCCTTGATTATTACGTGTGGGTGCAGTTGAGTGAGAGACCAACAAAACTCTTTGTAACGCGAAACACCAAACTGAATACAAGGATTATGTCAGCATTCACCAAATTAAACAAGGAGAACGTCCAAAAAAGATTCAGGAGATTCTGAAGTCATCTGGAGGCCACAGTTGAAAACAATGGCGATTTTATTGAATAACCTAACAATTTAGTATATCAAGATATGAGATGTCAATTCTATTTTCGTTTTTGCATAATTTAGACAACAATTTACCCATAACACCCTGTTAAATTGAGATGTCATTGTTATTATTCATTTTTTGCGTAATTTAGGCCATAATTTATCCATTGCACCCTGCACTGTATTCTGAAAAATGTGCTAGGTAAGCAGATAAGTTCTAAATGAAAAGGAATTAGTCGTATTATTAACTTATGAGCAAAACGATCAGTAATTTTGCTCTAAAAATCTTACACGGAATCTGCATCAGATTTTACTGATATATATATATATATATATATATATATATATATATATATATATAAAATAAATTTTCAATTTTCAAAAATGTTGAATGAACATTTCGACATAAAATCCCTAAGAGAGATTTTACATCTCCTCAGCAACCGTACATATTTCAAAATGGATATAAAAATAAGAATAAAAAATATATATATATATACTGGATACTGTGTAGACTGCTTTAGTTTAGCCTTTGTTAATATTTACTCACTATTGTATTTGGAAGTGCCATATAATATTGTTGTGGAAAGAGATTATTTCAAATTAAATTTCGCATAAAAGAGACCCAGATTTTCAAAGTTCTGCTTACTCATTGAGTTTCCCTCAAAGTGTTTTGATATAATTGAAATAAATGACATAGAAATGACCTTAGTCCCTGAGCATACAGGCAACATCAGTTGCAGGTTCTTCTTATCTGAAATAGAACTTATTAGTCCTCAAGATCTTATGACAGTAAGCAATTACAAGCACACTACATGATACCAATCCACAATGACAGACAGGAAATTTGTCAGTTTTGTGAGAAGACATGGAAGAGCAGCAAATGTAAGAGCTGTTGTTCTTTTTTTCTTTCTTTCTTTCTTTTTCATTCCTTCTTTTTTCTTCCGTCTTCTTCTTTTATTCTCTTCTTTACCCCTTCCTTCTTCTTCCTTCTTCTTCCCTCTTCTTACTATTTCCTTCTTTTCCTTCTGCTTACCATCTTCTTTCCTTCTTCTTTTTCTTTCATCCTTCTTTTTTTCTTCTTCTTCCTTTCTCCTCCTTCTTCTTTCAATCATCATCTTCTTTTCTTTATATTCTTCATTCTTATACCATCTTACTATTTCCTTCTTTCCTTCTTTTCTTTTGCTTTCTTTCTTCTTCTTTCATTCTTCTTTTCTTCTTCTTCTTCTCGTTTTCTTCTTCCTCTTTCCTTCTTCTTCTTTTCCCCTTCTTTTTTCTCCTTCTTTTCACTCCTTATTACTATTTCCTTCTTTTCCTTCTTCTTTATTTCTTTTTCGTTTTCATTCTTTTTTTCTTCTTCTTCTTCTTTTCCTTCTTCTTCTTCTATTCTTTTTCCTCCTTCTTCTTTCAATCTTCTTCTTTCTTCCTTCTTCTTTCCCTCTTCTTACTCTTTCCTTCTTCTTATTCCTTCTTCTTACTATTTCCTTCCTCTTCCCTACTACTTCTTCATTCTTCTTCTTTTTCTTTTCTCCTTTTCCTTTCCACCTTCTTTTTTCAATCTTCTTTTTCTTTTCTTCTTTTTATTCATTCTTTCTTCTTTCCCCCTTCTTTTTTCCTTCTTTTTATTTTTTCTTCTTACTATTTCTTCTTTTCTTTCTTCTTTTCTTTTGCTTCTTTCATTCTAAAATGAAATTTTTTTCTTCTTCGTTCCTCACTACTTCAATCTTCTTCTTTTCTTCTTCTTTTTACTCCTTTTTCTTATTATTTCTTCTTTTTCTTCTTCTTTTTTTCTTCTTCTTTCATTCTTTTTTCTTTTCTTTTCCTCACCAGCCAGATACAACTTTATGGACTAATATTGTCCTTCTAAGAGGAACAGGTTGGGAAACAGTTTCTAACAGATAAGAAAAGGAAGTAACTATTGATATAGTCATATGCTTCTGGGGAATCAACAAAGTTGGTGTACAATTCTCTATTGGCAAGGTATGAAATTTCCTGTAGTTGTTTGATTATATGCCATCATTACACTCCTGACAAGTGGAAAAACCAAATTGGGTTTTGAGAAGTTGGTTCAGCCATGTATACAGATTTTTTGTTATGTATAAATACACTTAATTGCTAAGTGTATTTTGTGTACATCAAGAAATATGGAAAGTGTGAAATCTTTTAATCTTATGAGAAATTCAGTGAGAAGTAAAATATACACTATGATAGGTATACATTGTGATAAGTAACATGACTCTGAGAGTTTGAGTGTGAATTTGAGTTTTGTTTAACAGCATATCAAACTCTGTAGGTTATTTAATGCCAAAAAAGTAGAAATTTAAAGTATTTTTTTAATGTTTGGTTATTGTCAGAAGGTTGGTTTAGTCAGATTTTGATGAAAAAAATTTTTTTTTATTTTTATTTTAGAAAACTCAAGATATCTTCTAGTTTTGTATTAAAAATGTATTGCTGGTATTAATTTATTTTTCTTCAAAAATATATTATGGCAATAATTTTTTTTCCTTCAAAAATGTGTTATGGTAATAATTTTTTTCCTTCAGAAATATATTGTTGGTAATATTTTTTTCTTCAAAAATGTATATTTTTCTTTAAAAGTATATTTTTATACTTTAATAGTGTTTTGGCTCCAGTATATTTGCTCATAGATGGACCCTTACAGGTGCTACCAACCCGGGTTGAGGTAGACCTGGAAACAACAGCAATTAAGAGATGATTCCATTCTCCTCACAACTTCCCAATCATTTATCAGGTGGTAAACTGCCAGATGCAGTTTGCGATCATACACAGGGCCATGACATTGAGAAAATCAAATGATTTTATCTTGAGACAATTCTGATAATTGGCTCACAAAAGGATCAGTCAAAAAATACATTACCCAGAATAGATTCTTAGATTTATTTTTGATAATGAAATCAAGATAGTAACAAGTGAATAGATAAATGTGCAACTACATGCTGAAAATTTCCCGGCCCAACTCAAATCACTGAAAATCTAACAAAATAGACAAATATCAAAATTTGTTTGGAAATCTCGTTTTGTTTGATTTCAGAACTTTTCAAAAGCACCCAGGATCTCTCTTTTTATTAGTAATGCCTCCATTATTTTTAATCCTCCACATGAATTTTTAATCCTCCACATGAAAAGAAAATTAAAAATAATGGAAGTATTACAAGTAAAAAAGAGAAATCCTACACTTAATCAATTATGAACACGGTAACAATATACTTACCGTGTTCAGAACTTAACATACACAAGACTTTATATGCATAAACTTAACACACATTTATTTGCAAGTAAAACAAAATTAATTTTGGAGAAAAGCTAAAAATATAGCTGAAAGCACTTGAAAGTACAAAATCTTTGGACAATTCTTATATTATTTGAGTTCTGTAAAAAAAAAAACTATACAAACAGATGAAAAATTATGTAAAAAACTTAATGATAATACCGTCTCTGTCATTTTTAATGAAACCTATATATATATATATATATATATATTTCTATATATAGATATATTGTGTATTTGGGCAGTAATCAAGTTATTTTGCATGTGAAGATTTTCATTTGGGTCACAGTTTACATTTGTATATACTCAAAGAAGTTATATATAGCATTTGTATTATTGATAATGGCTAAAAGAATAACTGAAAGCACTAAAAAATACAAAAAAATTGTACAAACACATGAAAAATTAAATAAAAAACTTAATGATAATAAATTGTCTGACATTTTCAATGAAACCGCCATATGAATATATATATATATATATATATATATATATATATAGTGATGTAAATTAATAAATTTGCATGAGAAGGGTGTACATATGTATAGTATTATTATTCAGGTGTTAATAAACAGTGCTCAATGTATAAACAGAGCTGTATTATATATATATTTTTTTTTTTTTTTTTTTTATAAGCGTTTCACCCCGAGCAAGGCATGTCACTGCCACTACTGTGCAGGGGGCTACGTAGAGAGGAGAAAGGCTGGTTAAATATAGGACATTTAAGAGGGTGGGTGATAGGCGGGTGAGGATACCGAGAATGAGGGTTGGTAGATGAGAGTGTTGTGAGAATAGTTGGGAGTTAGTGTGATAGGAGGTGTCTATTGACCCTACATTTAAACACCTGGAGATTGTAACTGTCGGGAAAGCAGACTTGTGGAAGGGAGTTCCACAGGCGGGAGCCACATCTATGGAATGACTCAGAGTTTCATGTGTTTTGCAATCATCAGGTGCATATTTCAAAGTTTGAAATATGCACCTGATGATTGCATAACACATGTATCTCTGAGTCATGCTATAGATATAGGATAATAAGTTTATTAATATACATATATATATATATATATATATATATATATATATATATAGTCATTCACAGACAGATCTGTTTCACTGTATCACAGCTCATCAGTATGGTTAGACTCCGATTGCTTTTTAACCCAGGATTGAAACCCGACCGAAGTGGCATTAGTCGGCAATTCTACTTCTGCGCTATGGGTGCTCAGTAGAAGAAGGCAGACTTTTTAGTGTGCATATTATCATTATACATGCCCAATAGCCAGAGTGCTCTAATTCATTATGTATGCTCTAAAAAATTTCAGTCTTTACAAGATATACACATTCATGACTCTTCCCAGATTCTTTTCCTTTAACAACTGTAAATTGCTATGCCCTCTTGGGAAAGATAGTGGAGGAGTTACATAATGCCTTCTCCACAGTTTGAAATTCCTTTTTGGCTGGTTTGAGAAATGTCACATACTGCCTTTTACTACCCAAAGTTGAAGAAATTTTATTTGTTACACCCAATCATTCTGTTTGCCAAATGTAAAATCAGATATAAAATATGTATTTTTCATAGACTATCTCTTGCGGGTGTTAAGAGATGAAAATTGATTCCATACCACATCCCAAATGAATCTACCAATAGAAGACAATGATTGTTTTCACTTCCAAGGCCAATGTACAAAAAGGACTCAAACCTTTCCATAACAGAAACTTAGCAGTAATGGGAGTTACACTGAATATATCATAAAAGTTCAAGATGTGGATTTAGTAAATATCAAAACCTTCAGATACTGCAGTATATGAATTCTTCTTCTTCTTCTGTGTGCCTTGTCTTTTCAGGACATAGGCAATCATGGCCTTCCACATCTCCCTATCCCTGGTGACTCTTAAAATGTTGCACCATGCAACCCTCGTTCTGCCATCTACCTGCTAAAGCCAGTCAAGTACATTATATGCTGTTTTCTTCTGTCTCTTCTTCCCTCTATCAGGTTTGTTAGTATCAGGTTCTCCAAGCCCTCCTTCCTCATTGCTATCCCAGGAACTTTAACTGTCTCTTCCTGATGCTCAGTATTAATTTCCTTTTCGTTTACATTCTCTCCAAAACCTCATCATTGCTCACATGTTCTATCCATGGTATCCACAGCATCCTTCTGTAGAACCACATTTCAGCTGCTTCAAGTTTTTCCTTCATCTTTGAGGATATTGTCCAGCATTCACTACCATATTGAAGAACTGATATCACATAGCAATCCAGTACTCTCTTCTTTCTTTTTAGTGAAAGTTTCCTGTCTGTTAATACTTTACTCAGCTTCTGGAATGCGTCCTTTACCATGCCAATTCTCCTTCAGATCTCTGTGTCGCACTTTCCATCTTCTGTTAAAACACTTCCCAGGTATTTAAATTTTTGTACCTGTATTTGGCATTTTGGGCTGCTCTTTTTTTATCATCTGCATATGGATGTTATGCATTGTGCCAAACTCATTCAGAAATCTGTAAAGGGTCAGCTGTATACAACCACTTTTAAGATCAATAGATAAATTGGCTTTGAATGACTTCACATCTATGGGCCTTGATTAAAACCATACTTCTTTTACCATTGTGGACTGACACTCAGTTAAATGCCATACATGATACATAATTGGGCAATCATGTTACAGAATATTTTCTTGCAGTAGGTGGCCATTACTTTCTGTGGTAGACTGATTGCCAACCAAGGTTTTTGAACCCGATCTGTCCTGCAATTTAACCCATAGATGGAGGGAGAAGCAATGTATTAATACTATGCCCAGAGGTATTTGAGCATAAGTGAATGCAAAGAATTCATCAGGAATTTGAACTTGGCTCTCTAATTTTTAATCCTGACCCAATACTGGCACTAGAGAATCACAAAGAATTGTACCAGTTATCAAAAAATCCACATCACTTGAAGAATTCCTACAACAGCAACAACTGAAATGGATAGCACATGTAACTTGAAGAGGAAATAAGAATATAATCAAGATATTGATATTCACATCACTTCAAATAAAAGGTAAGGAAGAAAGCTCTCATCAATACAAGAAAGAGAGATGAAAGCTACTGGACTTAAGAAGATAATTTTCCTGAAAAATTGTTTTATGCAAAAAATGCTGTAAATTTCAACCGTCAGTAGTAGTGGCTTGTTAGTGAATTCCAAATTTTTCTGTCATAATGAAACATCCTATCACCCCTGACAGTTGATTTGCTAAAGAGATTAAGAAGTATTGCAGTAAAGAAGTATGAGACGATTCGACTTCCGCTCCCAATCCATCTTGACTTACCATTTAATGAACTCTCTGTTTCTTGTACTTTCCTGTACAATAAACTCTGTTATTTGTTTACCCCTTACGTGTTGTGTTAAATCTTTCCACTTGGAATTTACCTTATTATTTATATCATTCCCACAATATAACAGTTTCCTCAAAAGGAAAAGGGCTAAGATTACAGTGTTCGTGTATATATATATATATATATATATATATATATGTATATATATTTATATGATATAGTTTTGTGGAACTCTCTTTTGTTTCCTTACTTCCCTGTGAGCCTACAATCTCTAAAAGTTTAAATGCAACATCACTTGCCATCTTCTATCTCCTTGATTCCTATCTTTTCTTCGATATCTCTTGTACCTTGTTTTTTCTTTCACTATAACTCCCTGTGCACTGGTGGCAATCCTACCTTGCTTGGGGGTGAAATAATTATATATATATATATATATATAGAGAGAGAGAGAGAGAGAGATGATATGTTTTTCTAAGAAAATTTTACTTCAAGACATATGAGGCTATCATGTCTTTAATAGAATTTTTTTATTATCATTTAATACTTATGCCTTCTTGGGAAAGATAGAGGAGTGGTGTTCCATAGCAATAGTTACTTGCATATTTTACTTCTTATAGTATAACCACAAAGATTTGTGTATATTTCTTTTTAAATATTTATCAAAAACATTTTTAGACATGCAAAATAGTGTATGTATGTGTGTAATCGAAAGGCAATGTCTCCTTTAAAAATAGCATTTATTTAATATACCAGTGGCTTCCAACAACTCAATAAACATAATTTTATTGAAATGAACTTAGTAAAGAACAAGAAAGTAACCTTTAATGTCATTGCCAGCAAAGAAAAGATGAATGCCTAATGTCCTGCCATAAATGACACGTAAATCTCACAAAAGTGTATAATAAAAGTGATCATGTGAATTGACTATTGATTAGTGAGCGTATTTCATATAAATATAGAAATGGGAAAGGTGGCAAATCTTGTGGCACGTACGACGAGAAGTAAAATATAGATTGTGATAGGTATTTCTTTTTTAGAAGAAGAAATGTCTATCAGGAATGGGGCTTTTTTATATCTTGGCAGCAAGAAAACCAAATTAGTTCATTTTAAGACAGCTTGAAGAATTAGTTTACCAAAAGATCTGACAAAGAATCCAGAATCAGAATTGATTTGGGAGTTATTTGTACAATAAATTCAAGACAGTCAAAACAATCTCAATGGTAAAGATTTGAATTCTTTGGATGAGGCAAAAAAAAACACTTCAATAAGTTCTTTGCTAAGAAGAACCACTAAAATTCTGGAAAGACAGAATCTTTGCATTGAAGGTTGTGCAACAAAATGGTTCATATTTAGTTGAATAAATATTTAATGGCATAATTAAATTGTGTTTTGTGTTTTAATTTCCCTTGAACTCAATATATATATATATTGAGTCCCTTTACTCATAAAGTAGTTTTAAAAAAATCCAACTTGCTGTCAAAAATTACTTACCTATTTAAGTATTGTGTGGTCTCACTATGTACTTTAGTCAGACAAAATAATTTTCTTTAAAATTAAATTGATTACAACTTTTCAATTATAACTTATACTCCAACATAACTAAAAAGATAAAAATTATTTTACTAAAATAAATGACCCACACAACACTTAATTGTTGTTTTTAATCTAAAAAATCTAAACTTATTTATAAATGGAACTTTGTCTCTGTGTGTGTGTGTGTGTGTGTGTGTGTGTGTGTGTGTGTGTATCCGTTACCTATATACTCCGAAATGGCTGAACCGATTTTCTTGAAAATTTACATAGTTGTACTATAAGCGTCTGCGAGTGTTTTTAGCTAGGTTTTGTATCAAGGTACCCCAGATAAATACCGAAAATCGATAATCAAAAAATTGGATTATCGAAGGAGTGGTCCGATTTTAATCAAATTTGATACACTCATAGACAAAGACATAAGAAACAATATTCACAAGCTTCAAGGTTGCAGTTCTTACAGTAGTGCAGAAAATTGATAACATATATATATATATAAAAGGCAAGATGTTTGTGTGTGTGTCTGTTTATCTGTCTGCATATCTGTATTTTTTAGTTTTTGCTTCAGGTTTGGCTCTAAGTAGGTATAATCGTAGTTCTTAGTCTCAGCCATGATACCATTTACTCAGAGGACTTATTTAGCCTTCAAAATTCAGTTTACAACAAAAAAACTTATTTGATATCGATACCAGGAAATTAAAATTTGACTTACATCCATTCATTTTTCTTTCAATCTACGGTTTCGCTTTAACTCAAAACAACTATTGCTTTTTAGTCTTTCGTGCCAATGTCCAAAGTGTCTGAGCTCCAGGACCATGGATTAGTTTTAAAGCTTTCATTACACCTGAACTATACTGCTAGTACAATATAACTAAGTATACAATAATTATATAATCCTAATTCTGACGTAAACATTTCAGCCCTTTACTCATGAGATAGTAGTAAAAAAAGTCTATGGTTCAATAAAAAAACATAAAATCCAACCTCCTGTTAAAAATTGTTGTCTACCCATTTAAAAAATCTAAAATTCCACTATGTATCTTATCCAAACAAAATTAAAAAGTGACATCTCAAGATCCAAGCCATTCTCTCCCCTTTCATAACCCAAATATTAAAACTCCATGGTCACATAATTCTTATTTTTGACTGAACAATATTGACACACCTAAAGCATTTTCTCTAACTACCACTTCCTAATTTTCTAAATAACCATGAAGTCATCTTATATTTTAAAAATAAATAATTTTCACTATTTATTTTGACATGTCACCTGAAGAAGAACAGTATTGTTCTGAAACATGAAAATTTTTGTGTAGTGGTATCATGCTTTTATAAACCATTGTAATAACAAAATTACAATATATATAAACCATACGGATGAGCTGTGATACAGTGAAACAGATCTGTCTGCGGATGACTATATATATATATATATATATATATATATATATATATATATATATATATATATATATATATACACATATATATAAATTCAAGTAATTAATGAAATTTTCTCTGACATTACTTTATTACTATAAATGCTATTTCAGTGTATACATGTGTTTTTGCATATTGTTTGGTGACCATTAATGTCACTGTTTGATAAAATATCAAGAATTTATTGTCAAATCATATCTACTGAAAATAAGGCAATTCATCATAGTGTAATAGTTAGCAAGCTTGTCTTGCTAGAATTATTCCAGTTGAATAGTGAGTTTGATCCACAGTTGGGGCCCCATGCTTCCACCTTGTGTCATATTTAAGCTGCTATTAGAAAATCACCAGATCTACTCAAAATAACATTTATAGTAATATACAGTTCCCCCTAAATATATTGGAATGGCAAGGCCAATTCCTTTGTTTTTGTTGTGTACTGAAAACATTTGGGTTTAAGATCAAAAGATGAATATGAATCAAGAGTTTATAATTTTAGCTTTCCTGTTATTTACACTCAGATGTGTTAAACAACTTATATAGCCAATATCCACTGCACAACAATGTATGGATGTGCGTTGTGGTGTAGTGAGTATTAGCCCTGAATGAGAAATCAAGGAGCTGAATTCAAATTCTAGTTGAATTTCCTATATTCACTTATATGCAAATACCCTTGGGAAAAGTCTTAATCTGTCTCTTCCCTCCAGTTATGGGTTAAATAACAGCACAGATTGGGTTCTATAGCCTTTGTTGGCAACCAGTCTACTGCAGAAAGTAATGCCAACCTATGATGGAATAATCTTCTGCATAGTCAGTCATGTCTCTTTCAAGACATGATCGCCCAACCATGTATCATAATATGGCACGTAACTAACTGAATCTACTTAGGACATACCACCTTCTGTTTGAACCCACCCATTTTTCAAGCTATTTGAATATGTAACTCACTTTTTGTTACCCAGGTGTTGCTTTTTAGTTTGATTGCTTAAACGGTAAATAGCTCTGAATGACTACTCTTGAATTTAGCCTTAGATTTCACCTGTAAAGACTGTGTTTCTTTAAAAAAATGAAACAACATGATGATGAGAGAGCTGTCTATGTGAGAAAAACAAGCCGTTTTGAAGCTGAGTATTGATCAGAGCCATTAGACAAACAACGAGCATAGCCAACACAACAATTTAGAGTGTCCTGAAAAAGAAAGAAACAATTGGTGAACTGAGCAAAAGTCATAGAACAGGTTGTCCAAAGAAAGCAGCAGCAATTGATGACGAGAATATTGTGAGAGCTGTGAACAAAAATCCTAAAATAACAGTCAGTGACATCACCAATAACTACCACAGTGCAGGAGTGAAGATTTCCCAATCCATCATTTGAATAAAATTTTGAGAGCAGAAATATAGAGGCCATACAACAATACGTAAACCACTCATCAGCAGTAAGAATCAGAAGGCCAGATTGGAATTTTCAAGGAAGTACAGAGATGAGCAACAAGTTCTGCAAGAAATGTTTATTATCTGATAAGACCAAGTTTAATCTCTACCAAAGTGATGGAAGGGCTAAAGCGTGAAGAAAGAAAGAATCCGTTGGTGATTCAAAGCATAGAAGCCCATCTGTGAAGGGGAAGTGGCCTACATGACTGCTTCTGAAACAGGTTTTTCATATTTATTGATGATGTAACTCATGATGATAGCTGTAGAATGAATACAGAAGTCTGCATAAACATTTTATCTGTCAATCTACAGAGAAATGCATTCAAACTAATCAGAAGGAAATTCATACAGCAGGACAATGACCCAAAATATACTGCCAACATAAGAAAGGACTTCATCAGGTAAAAAAAAAGTGGACAGTTTTAGATTGGCCAAGTCATTCAGTGGACCTTAATCCAATAGACCATGCATTTCATCTCTTGAAGAAGAGACTGAAGGGAGAAACCCTCTGAAATAAACAAGAATTGAAAAAGGCTGTGTTAAAAGTTTGGAAAAGCATTAAAATTCAACATGTCAATTGGTCACAGACTTGATGCAGTTATTGCAAGTAAGGGTTATGAACCAAATATTGAATATTATTTACTTTAAGACTATATATTCTTGAGGATGTTGGTTGTGGTGCAGTGGATATCAACTTAAAACGACAAATCAAGGAGCCAAGTTTGAACTCCAGTTGAATTTCTTGCATTCACTTATGTACAAATACCCTTGGGAAAGGTATTAATCCATCTCCTCTCTCCAGTTATGGGTTAAATAATAGGACAGATTAGGTTCTATAGCCTTGGCTAGCAACCAGTCTATCACAGAAAGCAATAGCAACCTACTATGGGATAACCCTTCTGCCCAGTCAGTGATGCCTCTTCAAGATATGATCGTCCAAAGCATGTATCACGTATGGCACTTAACTGACTGACTGATTCCTTTACATTTGCTCACTTGGAAATGGGATGATCTGATACAAAATGTGGTATATCCTATATATATTCTTTAAAATATGCAATATTCTCTTTGAAATGAATATGAATACATTTTATCATTTTTGTTTACACTAATTGTTTTGCAACTTGTATCTGATTTGTTTTTAATTTATATCATTTCATTGTGGGGCTGACAATGTCTTTTTAAACTCCAAACAAATTACATACATATATAAAAAAAGTGTACATTCAGACAAGGCCATCATATCATGAATACAACATCACAACTACATTTTCAGTTCAATGTGTTTTTTAAACAATTAATTAAAATTGAAATTAAACAAATTGTATAAATTCAAAAGTTGATAGTGAGAACATTGTATATGTTGAATATTTTGCCTAATTTATATTTTAAACAAAAAATCCACACTCGAACTAGAATTTGACTGAACTATTTTATGTTGCCGACTTTGATGCTATTGCATTTTAATTTATCTATTTTACAGCCTTTCTTTTTAAGTGATTTTACAAAACAAGTTGGCAACAGAAATGAAAGCTTATACAACAACTACTACCTTGTTCTGTAAAAAACACACACTTTATTTCATGAGTCATACACCTTTAGAAAACAATTGTACAGATCAGTTCTGTGAATCTAAGATTTTTCATGTTCTCTTTCTTATTCATCCCAGAAATTTCAACTCTTTCTGATTCTAATGATCCGGTTTACCTCCATTGTTTTTAAATGTCTTTGTTGCTTTGTTCTTTAAAATGTACATTCAAACAAGGTCAAAGCAACATAAGTGTAACTTAACAACAATGTTTTCAGTTCAACGTTTTTTTAAACAATCAATTAAAATTGAAATCAAACAAAGTGTAGATTTTGTGGGTAAAATACAATTTGGAAAAAAAAAGTTGATAGTGAAAATACATTGAATATTTTCCCAAATTTTATTTTACCCACAAAATCTACACTGAAACTAGAATTTTACAGAACTCCTTCTTGTTGCTGACATTGCTACTATATTTTAGTTGATCTATCCTTTAAGTGATTTTACAAAACATGATGCCAACAAAAAAGAAAGCTTGTATATCAGGCACTATCCTGTTTTGTAAAAATAATATATTCTTCACTTTATGAATTACAATTCTGTAGAAAACAGTTAAACTGATGAGTTGAACATTAGGTGGAAATGAAATAAAATAAATAGATAAATAATATTAATAAATAAAAAGAAAAAAAATTTCCCATCTAGTAATAAAGGAATTAGAAATTTTATTATGTCATGTCACTTCATCAAATACCCAGAGAGTAGTGCTGCTTAAGTCTACAAAGAGACAAACATTTTATTTCCTTTCTCTTCAGGTGAAAATTACAAATTTCAAACTGAACAGTTAAAATTTAAAACCAAATATTTTGGATAGCTCAATTTTAAATAATTTAGGACGGGAATTGAACTCAAACTCTTTTGGTCAAACAACTAACACTAAGGACACTAGTGAATGACTTTTTGAGACCTGTAAACCTAATGTCACAGTTAACATATTTTACCTTTTCTTTCCTATACTTTTTCACCTCATTTGTTATCAAGGCAAATTAACTAAACCTGAAACATCCAAAGGCCTAATACATGAAATTAAAACAACCTACCATGATTGACTAAATACAGGGTTCAGTTCAAAATTCCAACATAGATCACCTGAAGATGATCAGAGCATACAATGATTAGAAACATTGTGAATGTGACAACAAAATGAAGATAACAGTTCAAACAATTTAAATAATATAAATGGTACATGGAATCTACACCAATGGACTAACAACAAATTTCATTTGTAGAAGATTAGAGTGTGCAATGGTTGAAACATTGGGAGTGGGAGAGTAAAGATGAGGACAATAGTCTCAACAATGTAAATAGCATAAATAAATCTTGGATTGTTAATGCCATCCAGAATTATAGAACAAATTTTTAGCTTTTGATGTAATCATCTGAAAACAGGTTATGAAGAAATGCTGTTATTATGTAATTCCTTTATTATCATTTCAAAAGAATTTAGGAAGTGCACAAAGCTATAAAATAATAAATAAAAATTCACATGGCAATAATTGTGCTTTAATGTGTTGATTAAATAAAGAATGTTTCATTAAAGTGCAAAATCTGTGTTTTGCATTGAACATCAGGAAAAAAGGATTAATATTGGACAGAAATTAAACATTACTAACAAAATAAGACAAATATATTGTAAATGATTTTACTATAGAAATTTATCAAAATTCATGAAGAAAAGTATTGTCAGTAGTCATGAATTAATTCAAGTGTTACTGTTAGATTAGGGCTATATAAATGTAAATATTACAAATGGTTTTCATTACAGAAATGCAAAACAACTATACATTTTGACTTTTCTTAAGTGGAAAGTTAGTCCTTTCTTTTCTAACTTGTCTAGAATTTCTTGCAGATTTCTTTCTGTATCTGCTATCATCTTGGTGTTGTTGGCATCCATATCAAATGTTGGTAAGATTATCCATTGTTATTATTCTTGGTCAGCTTATCCTGAAGAATAAAATGTTGAAATTTGAAGCAAAGGGAAAGAAAGTTGACCTGAGGTGTAAATAAAGACACAGGTTTTTTGGATAAAAGTCAACTGCAAGAAAATTCTGTTGAAAATTTAAATACTGAAGATAATTTTGATATCCATAGCAATCAAAGCAACATGATTAGTAAAATAAATTCTCTTACTGTTCACACATGTAAATTTTTGCTGTTCTATAGTGTGATGAAGCCACTAAGTCATACCTGATGTTAAAGGCAGGTGAGGGCAAATTTAACCCCTTTTATTGAGTCTGGCAGTTTGTATGTCCCAGAATAGTTTTATGAGGTTTCAACTCATTTTATCCTTGTTTGCTTCCTGTTGTTGCAGTATTCATGGCCTGGAGGTGTAAGACCAGAAGAGATTATCTGACCACAAAGTAGACAGGATCAATATCTCACACAGTTGTAGCTGAAAATTTGGTAAATGGCAAGAAACTTTGCCTTAGGATACACAGGCTTGTCTAATTAACTAACCTTGTGTTAGTGTCAGTTCAATATGAGTCCATGTCAGTTTTATCGAAATATATAGATATGGATAGATGGTTAGATATAAACTTATTGTAATGGGAGGCGATAAATGCAAATTGTGATACATTAATGGATAGATATGGATAATCTATAATGTAGAGTAAGAAGAATATATAAGGCCTGATTGTAACGGAGAAAAATAGAGAGAGCGATAAATGTGGACTGATTCAGGGATAGACATTGATAATGAAACTGGGTAGACAAAACTGTTCAGAAGCTTCCAATGTCTATGTTAGCACAAACTCACAAGTCAGCATGACTGAGGGTTTGAGTATATTGGCATTTTTCCAACTACTGACAATGACAAATTATTATTATTATTCTCTCCCAGAAACTGTAACTAAGGTCCACTCAGCATATTATCATTGTAATGTCCATTTTCATCCTAAGTTGGACGGGGTTTTCTTGATGACTCCGATCGATCCTGACTTGGCGGATTGGCTGCAACCACTCTCTCACCTGCGTGACGTGGCTTCCCTGTGCCTCTTCTATAAGTACTTTCATGGCTTCTGCTCTGATGAACTTGGGTTATTGATGCCGCCTAGGTACAAATTTGCACGAGATACTAGATTAGCAACTAGGTCCCACCCTTTTACAGTGAAACAGATAAGATGTAATTTCTACTCCAACAGCTTCTTTTCTTGCACTTCCCACCTGTGGAATTCCCTTCCACATGCCTGCTTCCCCAACAGCTACAATCTCCAGGAGTTTAAATGTAAGGTCAATAGACACCTCCTGACACACTAACTTGCATCTATTCTCTCAAACACTCTTACCATCTAACCAACCCTCATTCTCGGTACCCTTACCCGCCTATCACCCTCCTTCTGACATTTCCTATATCTAACCATCCTTTTCCCATCACTTCCCCAACCGTATGTAACCCCCTGCGCAATAGTGGCAGTGGAATGCCTTGCTTGGGGTGAAATGATTAAAACAAAAAAAAAAATTGAACCATCATGGAATATTTGAGTGAGGTTTACAGCTGTAAACCCTTACTAACACCAACCAGTTTAGGAGACTGGAAACACAGTGCTTTTATCGAGACACCATCTCTACAAAGATTACCTACCAAGGTTAAGAGTTTAGCCTACCCTATTCTTCACAGAGTATGTGTAGAGGTTTTTACATCAGAGATTTCTTTCTTTTAGATAAATGTTACAGTGTTTTGGGCTCAAATCTTTTGGCATTTTCTTCCATCTTGAGATTTCCTCACTTTTTCCCTCTTTATTTTATTCTCACTTTCTATTTCTGCTATATATTTTCTTTTCCTTTTCTTTATAGAAGTACAATTCTTTTTTTTTTTAATCCCAAAAGATTTGAGTCCAAACACTGTAACTGATGTCAATATCTGTTTGCAGTTCACTTCTGGCCAAAATCTAAATTTTCTCTTTCTTAGGCATTTCTATTGGCTCTTCCCTCTCTACATTTTCTCAGTTATTTCCTCTTCACTTTCTATTTCTTCTGCATTTTTTTCCTTTTCCTCCTTCTTTTCCTTTTCTTGATTTCTCATTTTATTTTCTGATCTTTTCTTCCCTCTTTCTTTCCCTTTCTTACTATCTTTTTACCTTGTATGAATAAAAAGAATTACCAAAATAAAGAGAAGTGTTGTTCTTAAATGAATTTTTAAAAAAAGTTTGGTACTATCATTGTTAACTACCTAATGAGACATTGTTCTTTCAATTTTGTAGTAGTTTGTAGTTTACATATGTTCTAACATAATAATTAATATATATATATATATATATACACACACACACACACACACACACACACACACACACACACACACACACACACACAACCGGCCATAATTATTAGGCCACCCCACTTTATTAAAAGAAATGATGTATTTCATACTATTTTTAGTATTTATTGCCAAGTGGATAATTCTAAATGAAAATAGAATTGTTCTTTTGTTATTATTACTTTTAAAAATTTTACAAGGCACGTAAGCAAAAATTAACTTGTCCGAATCACCCTACATTTTCATCATTCTTTCATTGATGAAACTGCAATATATTATTTAATATAAATTAAATATTTCTAAATTCATTTGATGCTCATGTTATGGTGCAGTATTAACAAAAGAATCATTCTATTTTCATTTACAATTATTCACTTGGCAATAAATACTAAAAAATAGTATGAAATACATCATAATTTTAAAACACTGAGATGGCCTAATAATTATGACTTGTAGTGTATATATATAGCAGCATACAGTGAGTGAATTATTTTAAATTGTTGGCACAAAGACATATTCCTTTTAAAAAATATTTAAAGATCCATCGCCCCCAGGAACACTCTTAAAAAAATATTATTACTCATTGCAGTTTTGATGGCAGTTTCCTTTCAAACTTTTGAATTTTGCAAAGTTCAAACATTTTGATTATATTGCTATTTTCATTTGTAATTACATGTGCTAACCATTTTTATTGCTTTTGAAAGTGTTAAAGATATTTTTATTTGGTGAAGCTGTTTGTTTATAATTCTGTAACATCAGGTTGAAGAATCAAATGAAGGGCCAAATGAATCTTGAAATGAACATCAGTCAGTACTTGTCTTTCTCTTTCTGTTCCACATGGAAAAGTATAGTATTTGTAGATGACTTCATTAGCAATGAAAGATCTATTATGAGGGCATCTCTAAAGTCTAGACACATAGGCAAAATTGCATATTTACAAAAAATTAAATTTTGCAACAATATTTTATTGAATTGAAATATTAACAAATAATATCTTCAATATGATTCCCATCATTTATGATGCAAAGATTTATATTCTTCTCAAAATTTGCATAGACTGGATGCAATAATCTTACATTGCTGCCAATTTTAACACATTCACTCTTTATGCATTCAATTAAGTGTGTTGCATCTGTGATTTTTATTGAATACACCTTCTCCTTTATCATATCCCAGAAAAAGAAGTCAGTTCTTTCTACTTTTGACAAAAAACATATTTAATCTGTGGAGGTAAAAAATATATCGTTAATAAGATTTTCTACATGTCTAGGCTTTAGGGACACCCCTGTACTATAGTAGGCATATCATCTTTGTTTTACACAAGACCTCTATGTTTGTCCATCAAGTGAAAATCAATCACAAACCTCTAATGAACAGCTTTGTGAGATGAATTTAATAATTATTTATATAGAGAGCAGATATAGCTAGTATGACTTTAATATTATGGCATTTAGTGAGAATCAAACTCATGACCTGAGTGACTTGGCCTACAATATGAGCTTGCTAATGACTGGACTCTTTGATGACAGATTGATGCCCAAGCTAATCATCTCAATGAAAATGTCTTAAAGAAAAAAATGAAGCAAATATTCCGATTTTAAAAGAGCTGACAAAGGAAATGGAACTGAATTAACACAATCTAATTTAAAGCCACAAAACCTTGGATGGGGCTTAACTGTTTCACATTCTAATTATCAGAGACATCAGATACAGTAGTGCAAAAATTCTGCTTTGCTTTTGGAGCTGCTGTACTTGAAAGGGACCTCCAATCAGTAGTGGCCTGGGGTAGGAAATGGTTGGTAAATTTCAATGCCTCTAAAACAAAGCTGTTATCAACTAATCACCATAGACAATCGCATCTACCTCCCATTAGCATGGGACAGGCTAGCCTCCCAGAGAGTAAAATACTACGCTTCCTTGGCCTTACACTCTCGGCAGACCTCAAATGGAATGACTATATTGAATCCATTGCCAAATCTGCTGCTATGAAAGTCGGCTCCCTGTGCAGGGCCCGGAAATTTTTCCCACCTGAATCTATTCTGCACATATACAAATCTATCATCCGCCCGTGTATTGAATATTGCTGCCATATCTGGTCGGGTGCCCCTGCTGCTCTCCTTGGGCTTCTTGACAAAATACAAAGGAGGATCTGTAACGTGGTTGATACTGACTTGGCAGACCGGCTGCAGCCGCTCTCTCACCCGTGTGATGTGGCTTCTCTGTGCCTCTTCTACAAGTACTTTCATGGCTTCTGCTCCGATGAGCTTAGATCACTGGTGCCACCTAAGCAGGAATTTACACGAGATACTAGATTAGCAACTAGGTACCACCATTTTACAGTTAAACAAATAAGATGTAACCGTAAATTCTACTCCAACAGCTTCTTTTCTCGCACTTCCCGCCTGTGGAACTCCCTTCCACAAGTCTGCTTTCCCGACAGTTACAATCTCCAGGTGTTTAAATGTAGGGTCAATAGACACCTCCTATCACACTAACTCCCAACTATTCTCAGAACACTCTCATCTACCCAACCCTCATTCTCGGTATCCTTACCCGCCTATCACCCACCCTCTGACATTTCCTATATTTAATCAGCCTTTCTCCACTCTACGTAGCCCCCCGAGCAGTAGTGGCAGTGACATGCCTTGCTCGGGGTGAAACGCTTATAAAAAAAAAAAAAAAATATCATAATTGTTTGATGGCATAACTCTTTGTTCATTTGTATATCTAAAGACATGGATGCTTTTTGTCATTAATACTATTTCCTTTTAAAATATTAATCTTTTTAATCTTTATTAATACCATAATAGTCTTTGATTTTCTTGAGGTAAATGTGTCATTCAATCAAGTAAACCTGGCTGATGTTCTCAAAATGGACCTCCAATCAGTGTTTAACTTTCCATTTACTTGCTTTACTGATAGCTACAATCTCCCTAAATTTAAATGCAATATCAATTACCATTTCCTATCTTCTTGAGTCTCATCCATCTTTTATACTTTCTTTGATACCCCCTGTACCCAGTCTTTTCTCTCACTGTAATCCTCTGTGCACTAGTGGAAATCCAGCCTTTCTTGGGGTGAAATGATTCAAAAACAACCTGTCAAGTGATGTAGTTAGTAGGTAATTTTCAAGTGTCAACAAAAAGTAACTTAATATTATCAGTCTGTTCAGAAAATAACACAGATTTTTAACCATTATTTATAAAATGACAAAGATTACTTCAAAAGAATTTTTAATTCATCAAAATAAGAACCATTAGATTGTACACGTTTTTGCCAACAAGATCCTAGTGTCTTTATTCCACTCATATAGAAGTTCAAAATTTGAGGGGCAACTAGACATTTGAAGGGATTTTGGACAGCAATCAAATTGTTGAAAACCTGTTCAAAACTGTTTGAAAAAGTGGTAATCATTTGTCAGGATAGTATGTGAGTTAGGTGGATGGGGCAGAGTTTGGTGGCCCAATTTGTACAATTTCTGTAGAGGTCTTTATGCAACATGTGGCAACATGGGCAACATTGTCATAGAAGAGGCCTTTTTCTGTTAACTAGTAATGAATGCATATGCTGCAATTTCTGAAATATTTGATCAATTTCTTGGTAATACTTCTCAACTGTGATTGTTTTATCAGAATCCAGAAAGCTGTAGTGAAAGCTTTACATCATCAAGCATTTTCCATAACATTCTTCTGGAGGAACTTTAGCTTTTGAAAGTATTTAATTGTTTTCTTTTTATTCAGTCATTACTCTGAACATTGTCAGTTGTTATATATTATCCATTTCTCATCATGTCACAATGCAATCAAAAATTGGGTCATTTTTTATGCAGAAAAAAAGTACTGCATGAAATTCATAATGCTGATTTTTTTGGTTTTCATTCAATTTGTGAGGTACCCATTTGTTCAACTTCATTTCAGTTTTGTCTAAATGTTCAGAAACTGGTTGAATGCTTTCACCTAGATCTTTACAAACTCTGGAAAAATGATATGAGAATTTATCTCCATTAATGTTTTCAATTTCTCATCTCAATATCCATAACTTTTCTTATCTTCAAGAAAGCATTTACCATGACAAGATTTCTGAAACCAACATTGCACTATGCATTTGTTAAGCGATCCTTCTTGAAACTTTATTAATAACTTATTCTTTGTTAAACTTAATTCATAGCTTATTCCCCATTAACTTTATTAATGGCTTATTCCCCATTAAACTTTATTGATAGTTTATTTCCCATTAAACTTCATTAATGATTTATTTCTCATTAAATCTTGTTAATGTCTTATTTTCTATTAAAGAAGATGATCTTGGCACTTCAGCCAAGATTCTATTCATTAGAGTTAATTTTATGAATTATTTCTTTTTAATCTTAGTTAAGAGTTTTTCAAAATATATGAATGTTTCAAGGGAAAAATGGATCATTTAGACAAAAATGTATATAAAATAATCTTTAAAATGGTATCTAATTTTATCTGCTTGCATGCTTTCTTGAATTAAAAAACAATAAGTTAAAAAATAGAGTGACAAAACATGTATTATTTTCTGAACAGCATAATAATAATGGTTAAAAATGCTTCATCAAATAAAAATTCAAAATAATATTACTGCTAATAGTATTAGGCATCTGTCAGTCTCAGGAGACTAAGAAGTCTACCAGTATAGCTAGATAATTCTTATCAAAGATGCCTGCTCAGGCACATTTGTGTTTGATCAACATCTGCAAAGCCAAACTGTGGTTTATACTGCAGTTATGCTGAGCAGATCTTAGCTACATTTTCTAGAAGAGAGTACATAATCTGTTGTGATCAGTTGTTGAAAAAGGTCAGTATGCCCAAACTCTCAGTCATGATGACTTGTGACTTCATGTTAGCATAACCATTGGTAGCTTCCAAATAGTTTCATTTACCAAGTTTTCCACACAATGCTTTGGTCAACCTGCGGTATGATTTCCAGACTCTTCTTAACAGTGCCACACACTGGGATCATCTCCTTAGGCTGATAATATTAAGAAGGTACCTCCTTGACAAATTGACAATAGTGGGATGCAAATCTAGGTCTCCTGGCTGGAAATCTAACATTCTAGCTCCTTAGCCACATGATCACATCTATCTATCTTCTAAATAAAAAAAAAACTTCAAATTCTGTCTGTCCATTTTAAAACTCTTCTAACTTGGGCCACAATCGCTCTGCATAGATATATTAACCCTTCTTGGAATTGGGATGATCCCAGGATTGAAAAGTTGACCTTCGTCTGGTGCTTGAACATCCAGCATTGAAATTTTTGTCTCCAGATGAGGGAAAAACAGTTAAAACTTTAAATTTTAAAATAACTGAAAAAAATTAGTGATTTTAAAATTTTTTCATTTATATTGAGTTTAAATTTTGAATTTAAAATATCTCCAAAACTTTGTGAACTGAGGAAATCAATTTTATTTTTTCAAAATGCCAAAGAATCAAAGTTAAAGTGAGAGATTTCAAGACATGAGGTTTTGAAGTTCCACAGAGTTTGTGATTTGAAGAACTCATTTTTTTGGTCTGAATTGAAATTTCAGCCCAAATCATTTTTTGGATGGAATTGGAAATAGCACAGATCAGAATGAAATTTAAAATGAAATTTTGAAGTTACATGGAGTAAATTGAAGAATTCAATGTTATTTCTTCAAATTTAATGTTGCTGTTTTCTAAGCTGGACCTGAGGTCCCTTTAGTTTTGGGCCAGCTAGCTTAAAAACTAGCGCAGATTTTAAGCTAGTTACTGATAATATAACTTAATTTATACTTTTAATAATATAATTTTATAGAAAAAGCAACTAATATAAGAATTAAATAAAAATCAAACAAAAATTAATAATAGTTGACAATGGTTCAGCTCAGAAAAAATTTAAGATTTTTTCCTTATTTTTTCATTAGATGTTATACTTCCATCCTTCTTTCTGAATTTCTGAGATGCAATGTTGTTACTATTATACATTAATTATTTTACCATTTTTTAATCTTTATCACCACTTTTTAGCCACTGTACTCTTTGACTTTTTAGATGTGTTTCATATTAAGTTAAGACTTAAATAATTTTTGTTTTTTTTATCAACCTTATTCTTTAAAAAATAAAGTACAAATATATTTCATCCAGTTGTATTGGACAATCTTCTCAAAGATGAAGGAAAAACTTGAAGCAACAGAAATGAGGTTCTACAGAAGGATGCTGAGGTTACCATGGACCAAACATGTGAGCAATAACAAGGTTTCAGAGACGATACAAATGAAAAGGAGACTTATATTTAACATCAGGAAGAGACAGCTAAAGTTTCTGCTACATGTAATGAGGAAGTATGGCTTGGAGAATCTAATACTCACAAGATGGATAGATGGAAAGAAAGACAGGAAAAAGCAAAGCAAGACATACTTGATGAACTTGAGCAAGTTCAGCAAGTATGGTGAATGGTGGAGCAGGGTTTGGGAAAGATACCAAGTGAATAAGTGTTAAGAGCAACAAGGGATAAGGATAAGTTGTTGTAGCCTGTTAGGGCCAGGAAGAAAGACATGCAAAGAAGAAGGTAGGTTGAACCAATGTATTGGAATAGCAGAACATATTTACAAAATAAGTGTTATTAGTCAACAGAGAGAAGTGTCTGTCCGAACTGTCAAGTTACATTGCAAGACTTCCTAAAGGAGGTAGTCGAGACACAAGTTAATATTTATAAAGGAGGAAGAGTTCATTCCAATTATAGATAGGACATCATAACATAAGTGAAGGTCCATGAATGCCTGAAGGAAGAGAGTGTTGAAGTTTCTGGGAAATGTACTGAGGAAGGAGGGCTTTGAGAATCTAATACTCACAGGAGGGAAAGAGAGACAAGGAAAATACATACTTGATGGGCTTGAGCAAGTAGATGGTGAAGCAGGGTTTTGGAGAGATGCCAAGAGGAAAAGTGTTAAGAACTACAAGAGATTTTTTTTTTTTAATCATCTCACCCCAAGCAAGGCATTCCACTGCCACTATTGCGCATGGGGCTACATAGGGGAAGGTAAAGAGAAGGAGTGGTTAGACATAGGGAATGTCAGGAGGAAGGTGACAGATGAGTAAGGATAGCGAGGATGAGGGTTGGGCAGATGGGAAGAGTGTTTGATAGAATGGGAGCAGGTTAGTGTGTTAGGAGGTGTCTATTGACCTTACATTTAAACTCCTGGAGATTGTAGCCATCGGAGAAGCAATCGTGTGGAAGAGAATTCCACAGTCGGGAAGTGCGGGGAAAGAAACTGTTGGATAAGATAAGGATAAGTGGAGGTCCATAATTGCCTATGTCCTGAAAAGACATGTCACATAAAGAAGTAGATATATTCATCCCTATTTGCAATGACTTCTGGCCTTTTGAATCTGCTTTCCATTAGAGAATGTTTACTTCATCAAAACATTTTGCAACAATCAAAAATGTAATATTGGTTGGTGCAAGGTCAAGTAAATATGGCAGGTCAGATAGAACAAACCAACCAAGTTCAACATTTTTTTCCTGCATTATTCCTCCTGGTTCTTGCCTTGCATCATCATAAGGAAGAACAATATTTCCCTTTAGTCCACTGTATATACTGTCAGTGGCAGGAAAAAACTATGATATGTTAGTGTATTCTAAATTTATTCAAGCTGCCATGATCTGTAGTTAAGTTGATACATTCATCAACACAACTGGTTCCCAAAACCGGAAATTACTTATGACACAACCTAATATTTCATAGACTGTGATGTTCAGTCGAATCTTTTACTTGATCCAATTTGAATTACTGGAAGGTTGCCATATATGACTGTCATCTGAGGAAGAAATGATGTTTCAGTTGGAATGTATGGGAAAATTTCCTTTTTTATCTAAAAGATTGTGGTAGGAGATATCTGTAATGATCTATGTATACAAATAAAAAAAAGGTACCTGGCTCATTGGAACAGAACCAGTGTCTTCTCACTTCTGTTAAAGGAACCCTTCTCTGATTGACTATGTCTTCAGTGATGTTGTTGTATTCACCATGCTTGGCCAATTGTAGGTTGGTGAGGAAAATTAACCCATAGTTAGAGATATCTGAATTTAGAGTTATCACTCTCCTAGACTGGTTGCCACCCAAGGCTAAAGGTCCCAGTGTCCTGCTATTTACCCATAGTTGCAGCTTTTGAACTTAAAATTGTCTTTCTTCTAGACTGGTTGTCAGCTAAGGCTCAAGGACCAAGTCTGTCCTTTTATTCACCCATAGTTGGAGCTTTTTAATTTAAAGTTATCCTTCTGTTAGACTGGTTGCCACCCAAGGCTAAAGTACCCAGACTGTCCTGCTATTTACCCATAATTTAAAAGAGAAAAGATGGATAAATAGCTTTTCCCAAGAGTATTTGCATGTAAGTGAATATAACAAACTCAACTAGAATTTGAACCTGGCTCTCTGATTTTTCAATCCAATCTGCTATCCACTACACCACCATGCTGCCAAACAAGTAACAAGGCCAGACCTTGAGTAACAAGGTCAAATCTTGGAAATTTAGACAGAAAGGAATTTAGAAGATAAAATATTTAAATGACAGAGATAAAGAAAATAAAGATGAGGATATTAATTTGAAGAAATTGTAATGGTAATGATAATATTAACCATTTCTTTATAAGGAAACATTCAGCATTTATAGACTCAGTAGCCTTTACTCAGTTGAAATGTTTCTTTTAAAAACTTTTCCAAAAAATAGGTTTCACAAATCCAGTAGCTGTTATCAGTCTCTCCAGTGCTGATGGGGTCTTCTTGCCTTATGTTTGAGGTCATATGAAACATGATCATAAATACAGGGTGTCCATAAAGTTTATGTGCACTTTAAAAAAATTCACAATTTTATTTGTATTTGCAATAGAAATAATTTGCACACGGACTTTAAATTAAAAACATTCAAATGTTTGAGAGGTTTTTCATAGTGTTGAAGGATTTTGCTAAACAGATTTTTAACTAAGCATATATAATATATTTTTTACATGTTTAAAAACAAGTCTTTTGATGGTGGGTGCATAGATCTATTTTTCAAGATTTAGAATTTAAAAAAAATTGTTTCCCCTCTAGAAAAGTTTCAGGATAAAATGAAGTCATCAATTTTAACTTTGAGAAGAAAAAGTTGCAATTGATTTGAGCAAATTTTTTTCTTTAATGGGGAATAAGTTGTTCTTAGTGAATAAATCTTATATGAAGCAACTGCATCAGAGGTAGGATCAAAAGCAATAAAGGTAGCACTCAGTTGTCTTGAAGGAAAAAATTGCTTTGAAAATGGTATAGGTAAAAAAAAGAATAAAAATTTTGGTTAAGGTAGAAAATGTTTTTAGCACTTATTTACTGTTTTTCTCTATCTCCATTTTTATTACATGTTTTTTTTTTGTATCTACCTGCTCCATTCTTTACACTGTTTCTGTCTGCCAAGAAAAGGCTTGTTGACTGTAACATCCATGACACAAGGGGAAGCCTTTTTTTTTCTTTTTTTTTTAAAGGTTATTGGTGAATCTTCATTTTTTTCCCCTACTTGCTAGAATCTTAGCAGTTCAGTAGTTTTAATTGTGGCTATTATACAAATACAGAGAATTGGAGAATGTACCTGGAGTAATTCATGGTTCACTTCATATCTTTGCTAAAGTCATATGACAAGTAAGATAAGAATTTTTAAACCATCTCCAGATTTTTTTTGGTGGGGTGAGGTGACACTAAAAATTGTATATTTTCCTGACCTTTTGCTTCTATCACTTGACTTGAATTTACATTTTTTTCTCTGATTTTTTCTTATTCATTCCAATTTTCTACTTTTAATGATTTCTTTTTCCCTTTTATTTTCCATTTTATGTTCTCTTTTTTTACTTTATCTCTCTCTTGTACATTATTTTTTCATCTTTTTTCTTCACGTTTTCATTCCTTTTCTTTCCTTCTTTCTTTGCTTCCCTTTAGGCTTTTCTTTCTTTTGCTGGTCGTTTTTTTTTTTTCAGTTCAGTTTCTTAATGTCTTTACACTTACTTTCTTCAGACTTCTCTCTTTCTTTCCATTTCTTTTCTCTGCATCTCTTTTTCTCTTTTTCTCTTTCTCACTCTTTCCTTTCTTTCTGTTGTTATTTTCCTCTCTCCTCTCTTCTTTTTCCTGCTATTTTTCTCTCATTCTAATTCTTTTCACTCTTTATTCCTCTCTCTAATTTTCCCACACATTTCTCTTTCCACCTTCTGTTTCCCTTACTCCTCTTTCTTTCCTTTTTCCTTTGTTTTTCTCCTCCTCATTTCCTCAGTCTCTAACTCTTTCCTCTTTTCTCTCTTTTTTCTAAATTTCTCTCCATTTTTTCACGTTTTTTTCTACTTTCTGTTGCTTCTTTTTTATTTCCCTCTTTTCTTCTATCCTCTTTTCTCTTTCTCTCTTCTATTCTTCTTTCTCCTTCTCTTTCTCTTTCTCTCTTCTCTTATTCTTCTTTCTCCTTCTCTTTCTCTTTCTCTCTTCTCTTATTCTTCTTTCTCCTTCTCTTTCTCTTTCTCTCTTCTCTTATTCTTCTTTCTCCTTCTCTTTTTCTTCATTCCCTACTTCCTTTTCTACAAATTTTCCTTTCCTCCTTTCTCTCTTCCATCCCCTATCTCTCTTTAGTTTTTCATTTTTCTTTCTCCCCTTTATCCTTTCTTACTCTCTCTTTTCCTTTCCTCTCTCTCCTTCCTTATTTCTCTCACTTCTATAAACTTTTCTTTCACTCACTCTCTTCTCCCTTTTCTTGCTCTTTTTTCTCTTTCAGATTTTTCCTTGCCACTTATTGTCTCTTTCTAACAAATTCTCCTACCCATTTTCTTTCCCTTTCATTTCCTCTTTTCTTTTTCTTTTTCTGTTCTTTTTCTTTCTTATTTCATTTCTTTCTTCCTTTCCTTGCTTCCTCCATTTTTTTTCAAACAAAGAAACATCCATTTTGATACTTATTTTTCTTTTAGTTAAATAATTCAAGTGAATATCAATTCTACTTTATAATGTCAATCCACAGATATGACATAAAATTTAAAGGAATATACAAAACTTACATTCGGTTAAAATGGCAAGACACATTTATTTTTTGAGTAAGAAATACAAATACAGAGACCTACTTTACAGGAATTATATTCATGTTGTAGTTTAAGAATTTTAAAATAAGCAGTCAAAAATATTTAAGTAAAAAAAGTTGAGGTTGAAAATTGCAAAATTTGCTAAATATACTTATTTCAGTTTTTTTAATTTATATACTTATGTATAACTTTCTTCTTTTCTGTCCCATTTCTCTTCAGGCTATGAAAGACCACAACTTTTTCTTACAACTTTTGTTAATTGAGGCAAGAAATGGCTTGTTAATTTAATTACCACCAACATTAAACTCTTCATCTTTAGTCATTTTAGATAACTGCTTTACCTTCCATCAGCATGGCTGATGCTAACCTCCAACAGAGAAACTCAGTCATACATTTTTCACTGATATGAACTGGAATGATTATATTGAAGCAAATGCTAGGTCTGTGATTAGGAAAATTGATTTACCATGTCATACTAGACAATGTTTCCCAGAATTTATTTTGTGCATTTATATTTTTGCAATTCAACTCTATAACTGGTCTGGTGCTTCTTCTATATATCTAGAGATTGTTGACAACATACAAAAAAGGATCAGCAATATTATTGGTCCTAACCTAGCATCTTGACTTTAGGCATTTTCCCACCCCTGTAATACAGCTTCTCTGTGCCTTTTATATAAATATTTTCATGGTAATTGCTCCAATAAGTTTTCCTCTTTGGTATCAAACTCACTCTATCATCATCTTGTGTCAAATTTTCAAAGCACCCTCTCTGCGTTATGTGTCCCAGAAATTTCAAACATCTTCTTTTGATTTTAAGTAAAAGTGTAATTTTTGCATCCATTTTATTTTAAAAAGTCCTTGTTGTTCAAATAGTATGGGCACGCAGTGGGGTATAATTTTTAGCAAGCTTGTCTCGCTAGAATCTATTACAACTGAGTAGTGAGTTCAGTTCTCACTGGGTACCCCATACTTTCAGCCTTGTGCCACATCTAAGTGATGCTTAAAAAATCAACTATGTATGATATTCTCAACATGATTGTTGCCTTCTCCCGTCTCTCTCTTTATAGAGAAATTGTCCAGTATTCAACGTTATATAGGAGTATTGATTTTACATAGAAGCTCAGTACTTTTTTCTTGGTTTCTAATGAAATTTTTCAGTTTCTTAATATTTGTTTAGCTTTTGGAAGGCATCTTTCTCCATTTCAATTCTGTTATCTGTCATAACACTTCTAAATTTACACTGACCTCAAAACTGGTTTTGAATTCAGAGTTGTCTGCCTAGACCTGAGATGAGCAAACCATTTTTTAGGGCTACATGTGCTGATTGATAGGTTTATTTGGATACAAAAATAGCTAAATAATAATACAAGAATCAATCTTTTTAATGTTGACAATTGATGATAACCAATCACCAATATTTTGGAATTGGTTAATCATGAATATGTAGAGAAGTTATAATTCTGTGTCAATAATTATAAACCCCTAACATTTACATATTTTTTTTTATAATCATATCACCCCAAGCAAGGCATTTTACTGCCACTGTTTTGCAGGGGATTACATAGGAGGAAAGTTATGAGAAAGAGTGACAGATTATAGTGGGTGTCAGGAAGTGGATAAGAAAAGGATGAGAATACTGATGAGAGTGGAGTGGACAGAGAAGGGAGCATGAGAGAGAGAGAGAGAGAGAGGATGCAGGTTAGTGAGATAGAAGATGACTATTGACTTTACATTTAAATTCTTGGAGATTGTAGCTATCAGGAAAGCAAGTAAATGGAAGAGAATTCCACAGGTGGGAAGTGCAAGAAAAGAAGCTGATGGAGTAAAATTTTTGTTTACAATTTATTGGTTTCACAGTAAAAGGGTGGGACCTAGTTGCTAATCTTGTGGCTCAAGTAAATTTATATATAGGGGGCACCAGTGAGCTAAGCTCATCGGAGCAGAAGCCATGAAAATATTTGTAGAAGAGACACAAGGAAGCCACATTGCACAAAATACAAAGATACTCATGAAAATGAGAAACAGAAAGACATAGAAACAACAAAATGAGTATTATTTATTGTTTGGTTGGTTATGTGGTGTTGGAAAATCAAGAGATAGTAATACTGAGTAAAATTTTTAGTTTGAGGTCAAATGTAGATCAAAGATAGATCAGAACCTGACAGAATGATAAGATAAAATAAAATAAAATGCATACAGTTTTTCTTCTATGTGTTTTTATAAATATGTGTAATATGTGACTGGATAATTTAGTTAGAAAATATAAGAAGTGTCTGGATCTTTCTTACCTCAAATTTGTTGAGAGCTAAAAGATAAATCTTACTATTATGGCCTGAAAAAGGAAAACGAGATTAAAGTTTCATTGATGCATGTGTTAACAACCTGTTTATGTGAACTGTTTGTCTAGTAGAATGTTATGTCTTTGTCTGAGTAGAGAAAAGTGGAGTCAATTCTCATTGGCTTAGAATGAGTGAATTAAAGATAATTAGTTGTTATAATTATTTTATTATAATTATTTTGACACAATAATTTTTATTCATTTATTTTTTTGGACACAACAAATTCTATTTGTCTAAAGTTTATTTCCATTCAGCATTAACTAAAAAGAAAATGGAAGATTGATTAAACAAAAAATTGAATAATGCATAAAAATGATAAATAATGATAAATAATTTACTCATTATTTAGCCCATGATAAATAATATACTGATTATTGTCTTAGACAGATTGTCATCCAAGATTAAGAAGCCCAGTCTGTCTTGCTTTTTAACCTATAGCTGGTTATGCATGGTGAATTCATGGGTTTTCCCAAGGACATTATGCAAAAGTAAATGCAAAAATGCCAGTTCAGAATTTGAACTCAACTTGCTTATTTCACTGACATCTTTTGCTTTAACTGCACAACCTCTTTAATTTTTATAAAAACTGTCAAACCTCTGAACTACAACTAACAGGAAAATCATATAAAAATTTGTATTGTTCTATTGTGATGTGGTAAAATAACTTTCATTTAGAAAAAAGCATATTTAATAAAATCATGAATGTGGCATTGATGTGGTCTTAGAAATAATTACACACCCAGATCAGGTGGTTCATTCTTATTCATGATCGTCATTAGCTCTATGATGGTGGCTTATATTGAGTCACTGGTATTGTGTGGCTTCTGGTTAGTCTTCCTCTCAACACTATCACCAATGCAGTAATTCAGAAGATTCAAATCAGGAAAGCTAATTGGCCACATTTTCGGGGTTCTTCTTTTATAGGTCATGTCTTTTCAAGACGTAACTGATCATGGTCCTTTGCATCTTCCTATCTCTTTTTTTTTGTTATTTCTCCCAAACCCTATTCTGCCATCCATTTATTCAAGCATATCACATGCTACTTTCTTCTTACTCTCAATCTGTCCAATGAGTATCAAATTTTCCAATCCTTCCTTCCTTCCTCATTAGGTGCTCCAGAAATTTCAACTGCCTCTTCCTGATGTTAAATATTGTTTTTGTTTTCATTTTCTCCAAAATTTTATTGTTGCTCACATATCTGGTCCATGGTATCCTCAATATCTTTCTGTAGAACCACAGTTCTGTTGTTTTGAGTCTCTTCCTCATCTTTGAGGAGATTGTCCATCATTCATTGCCATACAGTAAGGCAGCTATCATGTAACAGTTCATTACTCATTTCTTTGTTTCCGGAATACATTATCATAAATTTCTCAACCAGCCACTCTTGCATCATATAAACTATGTGAGGAAGAGTAGAGCCTTTCTGAAACACATATGGCTATATCCTCAATTCAGAGTTTGACTACCATATCTCTCACTTTAACATATGTGATGGCATAAGAATTCCTACAGAAAGTAACTGAAGAGACTGACAAAAAAGGACAACAAATAAACTGCAAGAAAACCAAATACATGGTCATCAGCAAAAAGAACAGCCCAAAATGCCAAATACAGGTGGGGGATACTATAATCAAGCAGGTACAAAAATTTAAATACCTGGGAAGTGTTTTAAGAGTAGATGGAAAGTGCAACACAGAGATCTGAAGGCAAATTGGCATGGCCAAAGACGCGTTCTAGAAGTTGAGTAGAGTATTAAGAGACAGGAAAACAAAGAAAAGAGTACTGGATTGCTATGTGATGTTAGTTCTTCAATATGGCAGTGAATGTTGGACAATATCATCAAAGATGAAGAAAAAACTTAAAGTAACTGAAATGTGATACTACATAAGGATGCTGTGGATATCATAGATTGAGCATGTGAGCAATGTTGAGGTTTTGAAAAGGATGGAAACGAAAAGAAAATTAATACTAAGCATCATAAAGAGACAGCTAAAGTTTCTGGGACATGCAATGAGGAAGGACGGCTTGGAGAACCTGATACTAACAGACCAAATAGGAGGAAAAAGAAACAGGAGAAAGCAGTGGATAACGTATTTAAAGGGCCTGATCAGGTGGGTGACAGAACAAGGGTTATGTGGTGTAACCGGAAAAAGTGTGCTAAGAGCTACCAGGGATAGAGAGACGTAAAAAGTCATGATCGCCTACGTCCTGAAAGAACAAGGCACATAGAAGATTGATCCGGAGGCCCTAGGAAGAATGGGGGTGACATTACTTATCTCTCATGGCTATCATAAATGTTACGAAATTTGTGAATCTAGCATATATTCATGGTGTCCACATAAAGCCACCTGTCATGCTTTCTGTTTTCTTGACCATAGTGTCAGATTTATCTATAGGCTTGACAGGATGAAGCCTAGGGCCTACAAAATATAGGGGGCTACCAGTCAAGGTGTATAACTTATACATGCTGTCATAATGCATTGTAGACTTTAAACAACCCTTCAGTAAATTTAAATACCCATCATCATCTTTGGCTTTACTCTAATTGTCTAATTTAATACTCTTCCATTTTCTCTACACATGAAAATGGGGATTTGAAGGGGCCTCACAAGTGGAATAACCTAGGGCCTCTCTTCATTTAGATATGGCCCTGCCTGGTCAATTTCAAGAAATTTTCTATTCCCAATTCTGTGTAGTTGCTTGGTGGCTAGTACTATGAGCATAGTATATTTTTCAATTCCTGTGTCTGATTGGAAGTTACCATGTTAATGCTTTCAATATGACTTAAAGAGAAATGTGAATATTAGAATTTGGCAAATGCTATGTAACAATGTGTTGTATTTTCTTCCAATTATGACCTGTGTTCAATACATATAAAGAGTTAAGTAAAACATAAAAAACTTATAAAGATTTAGATAAAAACAAATAAGTATACAGTAAGATCTGATGGGTGAGGAGTAATAATCAGTTGTTTCTTTTTTATTGTTTCTTTTTTTCTAATTGTTGGTCTGAATTCAAGTGGGGAATAACTGATAAATACTTACCTCTTCCCAATTTATAGTCAGAAGCTCACAAATGCATGCTGGGATTTTTTACTAGCCAATAAAACAAACTGATTTTTGGTTTTGTTTGACTCAGTCCCAGTCTGTCTTCTTTTAAGTCTTTAAGTCAAAAACACTATGTTCACTTGTTCAAGCATCCGGCAGCAAAGCCACTCATTAGGAGTTTATGAGAGCATGGAACTACCTCTTAATTGCTGTTGTTCTCAGATCCACTCTGACCCGGAGTGGTAGTACCTGTTAGGGTCCTAGCTATGGGCAAATAGTTAACCCCCCAAACTGGGGTCAAAACACTATGAAAGTATAAAAATAGACTTTTATAGAAAAATGTACATTTTTGAAGGAAAAATATTACCATAACACATTTTTAAAGAAAAAAAATATTCTCAGCAAAACATTTTTGAATACAAAACTAGAAAACATTTTCAGTTTTCTAAAATAAAAAGAATAAAATGAAAAATTTTCATTAAAATCTGACTAAATCAACCTCACTATAAACAAACTTTTAAAAGAATAACTTAAAACCGCACATTTTTGGCATTAAATAACCCACAGAGGTTGATATGCTGTTAAACAAAACTCAAACTCAAAATCACTTTGCAGAACTTGCTTTTGTGCGTGTTGTATACCTGTTTATATACAGTAATGGCATGTTCCTCTCCTGTTAAATGCATGAACTCTATTGGAGTAAAGGGAAGAGTAGAATGATTATACTGACTAGCAAAGTATCTACTTCACACAGCTTGCAAGTTTTGTATTTGTTGATATACTATTATTCCCAACCTTCATTTTGATGATTACTCACCTTTTTAGGGTGACAACAGCATGTCAACCCAAATTCTTAGTTTATGAACTTTTTGTCATATTATTGTTGCTTTGCCTTATTACTGTAAATTTGCCTTCCTTATATTGTTTGCTTGATTTATAATATTTTTTGCTCAATTCTTTTCTTTTCTTTGTTATTGATTATTGGAAATGTTGTCAGGAACAACAGCAAATCTTCTATCCCTCCCTTAATCAATAAATTTGAGGTCCTCAAAGCATCTGTGGAAAAGGGCTGAGTAATTTTCTCGCAGATTCTCATCCAACTCCACATTTGACTCATCTCAGGTATCCACACCCAATTTCCTTCTTAGAACTGAGGCTCAACTGAGAGATGTTCACATAACCCCTTCTCTGCTATCTAAGATAATTTAAAACTTGACCCCCATAAGGCAAGCAAAGGTGACAGAATGTTGATCATTGCCCTGAAGAAATGTGCCCCTGAACTCTCCTCTGTCTCCTCTAAACTCTATAATTACTGCTTCTCTGCTTCCTGTTTTCCTAATTGCTGGAAGTCCTCTTCTGTGGTTCCTGTATTCAAGAACTATCCAATTATTGCCCTATCAGCCTCTGACCAATTTTTGGAAAAGTGTTTGAGGCTATTATGAGTGCTGAAATAGTTCAACATCTCACATCAGACAGGCAGTATGGCTTCTGCTTTGTCAGGTCTATTGCCGATATGCTAATGACCATCACTGAGTACATATATCAGACCCTCGATGAGTCCAGCAAAGCTTGAGCTGTTGCCCTGGATATCTCCAAAGCATTTGATAGGGTTTGGCATGCTGGTCCTCTGCGCAAGCTACAGGGTTATGGTATCACTGGATGCTTGCTTGATTTGATCCAATACTTCCTATCAAACCACATAATGAAGTTCGTCTTGAACGGGCATGCTTCCACATCCTACCACACAAATGTTGGTGTCATGCATGGCTCTATCCAAGGCCTGACGCTCTTTCTGATCTTCATAAACTAACTCCTTGACGTCATCAAATCCCAATTAGGCATCTACACTGATGACATCACTATTTACTTCCACCTCAGTAAGAAATCTGGTGAGGTGGCCAAAGATAACCTCACTGCTGATCTCGAGAAGGATCTTCACTCTTGGGGTAAGAAATGGCTTGTAAACTTTAATGCTTCTAAAACAAAGCTGCTATCAGCCAGTCCCTCCTACCCACTATCAGCCTGGACCAAGTGATTTTCCCTGAAAGTGATGTACTGTGCCTCTTTGCATTTACCCTCTCTTCCAACCTCAAGTGGAACCATTACATTGAATCAATAGCTAAATCGGCTGCTAGGAAAGTTCAATCACTGTGTCGAGTCAGCAAGTTTTTCTGACCTGAGTCTATCTTGCACACATATAAATCAACCATCTGACCGTGCATTGAATACTGTTGTCATATCTGGTAGGGCGCCCCTGCTATTCATCTCAGGGTTCTCGACAGGCTCCAAAGAAGAATCTGTAATGTTATTGGTTCCGACCTGGCAGCTTGATTCCAGCCACTTTCTCACCAGTGGAATGTGGCTTCCCTCTGTCTGTTTTACAAATATTTTCATGGCTTCTGCTCCAACAAGCTTAGCAACCAGACTGGCAACAAGGTCCCACCCTTTTACAGTTAAATCAACCAAATGCAGCTGCCACTTCTACTTCATCAGCTTCTTTTCTCACACTTCCTGCTTGTGGAACTCCCTTCTGTATACTTACTTTCCTGACAGCTACAATCTCCAAAAATTTAAATGCAATGTCAATTCCCATCTCTTGTACACTTGACTCCAGTCCTTCCCTCGATCTTTCCCCATCACCCTGTCTATCTTGTTCTTTTACTTTCTCTTTGTATTTATTTGTATATATTTGGCTGAGTGGTTAGAACATTCACTTTCTGACCATGAAGTCTTGGTTCAAATCTCACCATGGTTGATTTCTCAGGAAGGCGATTCTTGATGTTGATCTGGAGAAGGTGATCTCAGTGTGTGGCACCTTTTGAAAGGGTCTGAAAACATTACCATGGGTTGACCCAAGCCTTATGTGTGAACTTGGGTAGATGACTTTCTACCCAAATGGTTGGGCTAGCTTGAAGTCACAAGTCATCATGACCAAGTGTTTGGGCATCCTGGTATTGTTCAGATTGTTGTTCATGCTAGATAACGCACTCTCTCCCAGAAACTGTAACTAAGTTCCTGCAACTGTCTTCACATCAGCATTTTCACCCTTCTCTTGCATTTCCATCCTTCTCTGACACCCCCTGTAAGTGGTTCTTCTTTCTCTTTGCTCTCCTCCTGCTTAAATTTTCACTCTTCTCTTATGTAATCCCCTGTGCACCAGTGGCGATACTGTTTCGCTTGGAGTGAAATGAAAAAAAAAATTTTTTTTAACAGTTCCGTTACTTATTTTTCATTTGACTATGGCTACTTACTCCACATTAACTATATACTATATATTTCTATAGTTTTCAAATTTTCCAAACATTGTATCTTAATCCTTTGAGGCATTTTTTATATTAGAATATTCTCTATTTTATATGGTAGAATATATGCAAATTTCTATATGTTATAACTATGTTAGGTAAATGAATGTCAAAGCAGATAAATTTCTGTTATATGTTTCATCCTTCACCTGGCTAAAGTAGTGTTTTTATTGATAGAATTAAATATGTTATATTGGTTATAAATAAATTTCAAATTGAAATGTTTAAAATCTCAGCATTCTAGCATGTTCTTCATATTCAGTCAGTACATAAATGTAACCAAAACTTGCATTTTTACATTCCCCCTCCCCTTCCTGTGTATATGTAATTCCATCAACAAAAACATTACTTTAGTCTGAATTCATAAAGGAGAAAAAATGCTACACAGAAATTTTCCCATTTTGGCATTAATAGTACTGTATATGTTCTTCAAACAAATAGATACATTATTTCAGGGATTGACAAGATGTTATTTACTTTTGCCATTTTGAAAATCTCGATGGGAACAAAAACCATGAAAAATTAAAAAAAAATAAAAATAACAAGAAGATATTTGAGTAAAGTGAATTACTTCCCTTAGACACATGATTAGGGTCACATGGTGTTAGAATTGTGATGTAATGAATATCATCACAGAATTGTAGAAGTAAGTTCAAATTCCATTTGAATTTGTTGCATTCACTTACAAGCAAATACCCTTGGGAATGGTATTAATCTATATCTTCTCCCTCTAGCTATGTACTGAATAGAAGGACAGATTAGGTTCTATAGCCTTGGTTAACAACCAGTCTACCACAAAAAGAAATGGTAACATATTGTGGAAAAATATACTGCCCAATCAGTCATGGCTCAAAAGTATGGATCGCATAAGTGTGTATCATATATGGCACTTAAATGACTGGTATTAGTATAAAAATCATCATGCTTTCAAAAATCTTTCTCATTTTACTGTTACCTGAACAGCTGCTGCCCAGCATATAAGTAACTTTTCTACAAGTGTGAAGCACTTACATACACACACACACACACACACACACACACACACACACACACACACTAATCCGTGTTCTGTTTTTAAAAAATTGTAATTTTGTTTTAGAGCGGCTGACATCCCTGCAGCACTCTCAATGGTGGAATCGCCCATGGCCTGAAATGGTCTATTTAAGTATAGAATAGTAGCATTCAACATGTAATATTTGAGTGTCATTTGAGTAATATTTGGACTGATTTCTGACTATTGTTATGTAAACCCCTTCTTTCTGTCATAAATTCTGTCTTCTCTGTCATTGTAAATATTTTTTTATAATTGTATCGCTCCAAGCAAGGTATTTTACTGCCACTGTTGTGCAAGGGGTTACATAGGAAGAAAGCTATGAGAAAGAGTGACAGGTTACAGTGGGTGTCAAGAAGTGGGTAAGAGAAGAATGAGAATACTGATGAGAGTGGACAGAGAAAAGAGCATGAGAGAGGATGCAAGTTAGTGAGATAGGAGATTACTATTGACTTTACATTTAAATTTTTGAAGATTGTAACTGTGATGGTTAATAGATAGCAGCTTCGTTTTGAAAGCATTAACATTCATGAGCCATTTCTTACCCCAGTTCACCATGGATTGGAGGTCCTTTTCAAGCTCGGCAGCAAGGTTTGCTTTGTCAACCTCGGCAGATTTTTGATCAAGGCAAGAGTAAACCATAGTGTTGTCATCATATATGGCTACTTGGGATCTTATTACATCGGAGAGATCATTAATGTAGATAAGGAAAAGTGTAGGACCTAGAATAGAGCCTTGAGGGACATCCGTGTTTGTGTGATAATATTGGGAGGCATGTCCGTTCAATACTACTTTCATTGTGCAATTTGAAAGGAATGACTGGATTAGGTTAAACAATTGTCCAATTATCCCATAGCCCTGCAACTTGCATAGAAGGCAGCACTGGATATTTTGCTGAATAATATCACAGCACACTTTTTTTGTGTATTGCATCCACCTCAGTGATGCAACAAATATTTGAGAAAATATGTTTTCTTTATGAACAGGAAAGTATTTGTTTATTTGTTTATTCATATTTTAAATTTTGGTTGCCACTGTTTTTATTGAGCTACAAGTACTACCACAACATCATTCAGTGATAAATGGTTGGGTCATATAATATATATTCTAGAAATCAACAAAGGTTTGATGGGCTTATCTGATTGATTGACTCCAGGGGTTTGTGTGAGAACATTTGTCAGGGCCAGAGATTCGATAAACCTATTGAAATTATTACCAGATCTTGTGTTTATATTTTATATTTAAATGTACAAATATATTTATGTTTATGCATCAGGCCCTGATGAGCCTTTTAAAGCAAAATAACTCTGGAGCCAGTCAGACAGTTAAGTTCTTTGTAGTTTTCTTGATTTGTTGAACATTATCTGTTATCTCTATCTGTTTAGTGCTTTTTGGCAGAAGTTCTTACCGGCCTAAAACAGATGTTAAATCCTTGTCATTCCCACATATCATTATTATTACTATTATTATTAATAACGATCCTCTCTACTATAATAAAGATTATTGTGTGTGTGTGTCGGAGTCGCTACCCACTAAGCCATAGGCCCATGGAATCAGAGAAGGGAAATTTTAACGTGTTGTATATAAGCAGTGTATACACATGCCTGTCACCAAAAGAACTCAATTCATTTCTGAAGAGTCACGCATATATCGCAGAAGTGGAAACTGTTTTTAAAATTTTCTTCTCTAGAGAGCTCAGCCATAATGAGAGCATAATATATTAGTCATCCACATACAAGCCTGTTTCACTGTATCACAGCTAATCAGTGTGGCTAGACACATTCACTTGCTTCTTGCCAGAATCAAAACTTGATTCTCTTTACCACCCATTATGAAACTTTGCTACCAGTTATAGCTTTTGCTGCATGTTTGCACTTTAACCTTACTGTTTTACTTTTTGCAACAATTATGTCATTGAGTAGTGAACAATGTGCATATATATAGACTCTCTATTGCAATAAAGACTGTTGTGTATTTATTTGTATATATTTGGCCAAGTGGTTGGAACATTCACTTTCTGACCATGAAACCTTGTTTCAAATCTGACCATGATTGATTTCTCAGGAAGGTGATTCTTGATGTTGATCTGGAGGAGGTGATCTCAGTGTGTGACACCTTTTGAAAGGGTCTGAAAACATTACCATGGGTTGACCCAAGCCTTATGTGTGAAATTGGGTAGATGGCTCTCTTTGAAGAACTGTCGATGGTTGGGATAGCTTGAAGTCCCAAGTCATCATGACTAAGGGTTTGGGTGTCCTGGCTTTGTTCAGACTGTTGTTCATGCTAGATAACGCACTCTCTCCCAGAAGCTGTAACTAAGTTCTGCTAAGCAAAGTTTCAGTATAAACTACAGGGGAACTCTGTGGGTGTTGAACAAACACAATTGTGCCTGAGCAGGTGTCAGCAAATGGGGATTAGCTAGCTACCCCAGTATGTGGGTATCCTTGTATATGAGTGGCCAGCCATTATATATATATATATATATATATATGGTAAATTTTTTATTATAAGTATATAATAAGAACATAGTTTACTGCAACAAAAGAGCCATTGTGTTTCCATACTATCTTATTAGCACCTTGTCAAGCAGTGAAGGTCTTTTTTTGTTTTGTTTTTTTTACTGTTAGGAATTATTATATATATAAGCTTAGAAAACAACATAATTTTTTACCAAATCCTGACAATTAAGATGGGGGAATTTTTTGTAGGTTTATCTCAGCTAACCAATAAAAAATCAGGTTATGATAGGAGAAATTTGATTGTAAGAGTAAGCAAGAGAGACTTAAAATGACATAAGACCCAGACATTTTTCATGCCAGTAATGAAATGAATTGAGATACGTATGTTACAATTTTACATATAGTAAAATTATCATGTGTCATTGTGAAACGGTTACTGGATTTTCTTTAAGTTATTATTCAATTTTAAGTAGTAGGCAAGAGACAAAGACAGTTATTATTTTTTTTTTACTCTGAGTGAATCAATCAATATACCAGGGTATAGATTATAGCTGTCTCGTTAAATCATATTAGAAAAAAATTATCTATATTTTAGGGTAAAAAATTAACTCTATTTCAAAAAATTAATTATATTTTAACTATGCTTTAGATAATTAAATATAATTTTAAAAATATATGTTTTAAAATTATAACTATATTTAAACTATATTTGAAATTTAGACTTTTAATGTTTTAAATATGTTTTAAAATTTAAAATGCATTCTAAGCATCTTATTTTGGCTTTAATTTAAAAACCAATGTAATGTATCAATTTACATGCCTGTTCAGAGATTGTATCTCTGGTACTAGTAATAAACCTACTACATATATTAGTTTTACTACAACCACGCTCTCCCAGGGACTTACCTACTACCTTTCTTCTCAATTAAACAACATTTTTAGAGAAACATAACCATGTAGGTAATATTAGACAGATTTAGTTGATAACACAATAATACTCATACATACACACAGTAAAAAGAACCTTCAGTTATTGGAGGCCATGTACATTAAATCAAAGCAACCCACACTTAATAAAATTACATTTCAATCTAGTCACAACACATTACATTGCATTTAGACATATAGTTCTGTTAGCATTTCTGTCTTACATGTAGTGAGACATCATAGAACCACATTACAAATTTACAAACAGTGTCTGCTATTTGGTGATTGTTATTGTCACATACCAATGTTTGATGTCAACACAAGATAAAATCATCTTTGATTGATGGTGGATGTCTTTATGTTAATGTCTCTGTAACCTCTCTGAAGATGGCTCATGTGAGCCAAAAGCTTAAAACCAGCATCACAAAAAATATTCAAGTGTTGGACAATTTTTGTCTTTATTTTCACCTGAAATGAAAGCCAAAGTATGATGTTTAGAATGGCTCATGATTAAACATCATAGACATTTATGGTCTGTTATATGTAACAGTATATGTTTAGAAAATTATCTGCTGTCTCGATACACTATATATATATGTGTGTGTGTGTGTGTGTGCGCGCGCGCGCGTGTGTGTGTGTGTGTGTGTGTGTGAGTGTGTAAACAAATAAGAAATAAAAAAAAGTTTAAATGATCACATTCACTTACTTTCACTAATTATGTATTAAATTGCATCACTTAATCTCCTCCATAGTTTACCTTGACTTTCACGGTTATTCTGAAGAATTTTTATGACCATTCTAAAATCTAAAAATTTTGAACTTAATGATATTTATATTTCTGTTTATAAATATAGGATGCAAAATAAACTCCTTACATTTACCTTGATAAAGTCCAGAGGATGAAATGTGCTGGTAAAAAAAGTAGGTTTCGAATATAATATGGTGTATGACCATGATTCACTATGCAAGAGATCAAGAAAGATTTTATAAAGAGATTGGGTACATGGCCTTTCAACCTATTGCCAAATAACTGAGGTCTAAGTACAATACTATTATCTGATTTTGATAGCCTTCAACAGACAATGGTTATTCAGTCAATTTGATTTTATGCCAATTCAATGAAGAACAGCCATCAGTTCATTGTTACTTGAAAATATAGTTAATAAAAAAATATCAATATAAATCTTTTTGTTCATTCAGGCATTCCATACTTTTGTCTGTTGTATTTTTTTAGCTGTACCTCTGTATCTTTGTGTTAATTTCAATAATTAATTTTACAACATAGATTCTGTTTTGATATTATTTTATTACAAGTTTTATTCTATTTTCATCAAAACATCCACTTATTTTATTGATAATTTTGACTTCATTTTGCTTTTATAATTTTTTTCACAACATCCTCAACTCAATAATTTTTTTATTATTACTATTATTTTATAACTAGTCTGACTTCATATTGTCATTGCTTTTTATGAAAACACTGAAAGAATATGTTTTCCATTATTCTATTGCAAACACAATGTTACCTTAGTTTTTATCACAACAGTCTCGACCAATATACACTTCATTATTATTATTTTCTTTATATTTTTAATTCATCTTTGCATTTTGAATTTTACTGTTGAAATGTGTTGAAAATTAAGAAAAAAAGGGATTGTTAAAGATCAGTATATTAATAAACGCATTACTATATCAGAGAACAGAGGTTGGTAATGTTTTGGAGTGAGAAGGCCAGACATCTATGTAATGTCTTGGAGTAGAGCCATCATATCAAATGTACTATAATGAATTATGTCGACCTCGTTCTGCTCCATCCAGGAGGCTGCCTCAGCCTGGAGATTTAAAGAAAACAACAAAGTTAATGTTATTTTAATTCAACTAGGTTCTCCATTTTACTACAGGAATTACAGAATAACAACTAGTAGAAAAAATTCAAATTCTTTACTACAAACAAAATACAGTTAGAAATGACATATCATTTAAGGAAACACCTGTTGTTTTTTTTTTTTGTTTGATAACTTCTATACACTTGGGGGGATTATTTGTCGATGACAAGCAAAACAGCATTCAGGCGGTCATCACCCAAATTTGTTCTGAAACAACTTTTAGTTTATTTCATTTTTGAAAAAGTTGTTCACAAGCATATATACTTCCAAATAATGATACTTTCATTTTCCCATACATAATTCAATAGGCTTTTAAATTACCCACTTGGTAAAACATATTTGTTGTAGTAGTCAGCAGTGGATTCAAGACTAACATTTAGTTTTAAAAAAATTATCGCATTATAAGTTAATTAAATCCAACTGATGATTTAATTCTACTTGCTCCACAAATTAATTGCATAATTAGTGTCCAAGTTTTAAATTGGCAAGTCAGACAGAAATCCTTCACAGACTAAATGTGGCCTGGGAGCTGGGGATGGCTGATCCCTGGTATAGAATAAAGTGTGGGACAATCTCTTAGTTTCTTACATTCCTATTAACAGCAATCTTCAAAATTTTGAACGCAACATCAATAAACATTTTCTGTCTCTTTGAATCCTGTTCTTTTATTTCCCTCTCTCCTCAATAATCTCTCCTCAGTTTCTTTTAACCTCAGTAGTCCTTTGCATCTTAGTGGCTTTATCACCTTGCTTGGGATGAAAGAATTAAAAACAAATGCAAGAAAGCACGAAAAAGTGTTGGGCCTGTCCAACTTCCTAAAATCTGATGAAATGACAAAACAATCAAATATCAAATTTTTGTTGGCTACCCAAGCTTTTTCATGCTTCCCCTAATATCATTTGTAAGTACATTTTCTTAGATGTCATACATGATGCATGTCTATTTTCAATTCATGAATGATTTAGGAGAATAATTCCCTCAGTAAGCTATGATTACTTTCTGCAGTTTCCAAGCACTGCTATAAGTCCAAATCTGTTCTGCTATTTAATCCATAGATAGAAGAGAAGAGATAGATTTATACCTTTCTCAAGAACATTTGTGCATAAGTGAATAAGAAGAACATTTTTTTATAATCATTTTACCTCAAGCAAGGCAGGAATGCTACTGGTGCGCAGGGGATTACTGTGAGAGGAAAAACAAGGTATAGGAGATAGAAGATGACAATTGACATTGCATTTAAACTTTTAGAGATTGTAACTATCATAGAAGCAAGCAAACAGAAGTAATTTCCACAAATGAAAAGTGTGAGAAAAGAAACTGTTAGTGTAGAAGAGGCAAATACATTTAACTATTTCAAAGGTAAAAGAATGGGATATAGTAGCATGTATAAAGACATGTGAATTGGGCATTAGGGAAAGAAACTTGTCAGAGCAGTTGCCATGAAAATACTTGTAGAAATGTCAGTGAGAAAGTAACTGAAGGCAAGCTGCTAAGTCTGGATCGATTATATTGCAGATTCTTCTTTGGAATTTGTTGAAAACCTTGAGATGAATAATAAGAGCACCTAACCAGATATGGCAACAGTATTCAATGCACAGATGAATGGTAGGTTTATAAATGACTGGAACTGGAACTTGGCTCACCAATTTCCAATCCCCAGCCATTATCCATAACACTACCTGCACAGGCAAGCTTACAGCACCTGTTATTCCTACGTGGTTATCCATCTAGGTACTGATCAGGCTGGACAATACTTAACTTTGTTTATTGTTTTGACACAAAGACTGAAACAGAAAAAACTTATAGAATGATGACAGTAACACAGAATTTTGGACAAGAAGAGTGAAATTGGCTGAAATGTTCTAAAACTATAAAGATAAGGATACTCACTTGAATAATTTTTGAACACACTGGCCAAAAATCTATATCTATAAAAGTGACGAGGGTTGACATTGTGTAAGTATTTGTTTGTTTGATAGATTTGACTTAACGTCTGCATTTTGCGGTCTAGCTCGACAGGAGTTGCGCTCAGATGTAGATCAAAATTTTAGAATGCTAACGACGCCTTGAATTGTTTCAGAAAGCCAAAATTAGGGTTAGAAAAATATATATTATCACCACACAAAGTCAGGGATCAGTTTATGTATTAATTATTATATAGAATCGATCACCCCACTTCATATTATCTATATCTATATATGTTACCCCTCCCACTCCCACCCTAATCCAATAGAGACATTCTACATTGTTATCTATATCTATAAAAGTGATGAGAGTGGACATTGTGTAAGTATTTGATATGTAAATTCATCATATGCTTTATTCTTATTATTCCTTAAGCTACCTGAGTGAAACCAGGCTAAACTGCTAGTGTAGTGATAAAAACAACAAAGGTGAGAATACTTATCTGAACATGACGATGATTCATTCCAGTATTTCAAACAATAAAGAAGGCTGGGGAACACAGTGGCTAAAATCTAAACTTATTTATAAATGGAACTTTGTGTGTGTGTGTGTGTGTGTGTGTGTGTGTGTGTGTGTGTGTGTGTGTGTTAGTTATAGACTCCGAAACGGATGAACCGATTTTCTTGAAAATTTACACAGTTGTACTATAAGCGTCTGCAAGTGTTCTTAGCTAGGTTTTGTGTTGAGGTACTCTTTATAAATATTGAAAATTGATAATCAGAAAAATCGGGTTATAGAAGAAGTGGTCTGATTTTAATCAAATTTGATACACTCATAGACAAAAACATAAGAAATGATATTCAGAAGTTTCAAGGTTGCAGTTCTTACAATAATACATAAAATCAATAATATATATATATATATAAAAAAGGCAAGATGTTTGTGTGTGTGACTGTTTATCTGCCTGTATATCTGTATTTTTTCAACCCTTTTATTTTAGGTTTTGCTTAGGGTTTGGCTCTTAGTAGGTATAATTGTAGTTCTTAGTCTCAGCCATGATACCATTTACTCAGAGGACTTATTTAGCCTTCAAAATTCAGTTTATGATGAAAAAAACTTATTTGATATCAATACCAGGAAATCAAAATTTGACTTACATCCATTCATTTTTCTTTCAGTCTACGATTTCACTTTAACTGGAAACAACTATTGCTTTTTAGTCTTTCATGCCAACATCCAAAGTGTCTGAGCTCCAGGACCATGGATTAGTTTTAAAGCTTTCATTACACCCGAGCAACGCCGGGCTATACTGCTAGTGTTGTCATAAAATAAAAGAAGATGAGGATATTAGTCTATCTTCGGAAATAATGACAATGACAAATTTCAAAATTTCAAACATTTTCAAGAATGTCAAGTTCTTCACAATAGCTAATTAATTTTAACCAGTGATATTCTAGCCTGAGCCATCATCACAAATTTACAGCTATTCAGACTAAAATAATTATCTCTCTTGCAGAATTTGCCATTTTCCTAATTCCATAAAAAAATCATATTCATTTCCTGTGTGAAAGATAAAAATTTTAAATATTTTCTAATCCTTTTCTTAAATATGCTTTCAATTGGGACCAAACCACATTGAAGGCTCCAAAAATGTAAATTCTGCAACATCTAACAATGTTTTTCTTGTGTCATTGGATGAAGGAATATGCTCTCCAGCTGTAAATGTTTATTTTTGATTAGGAATGGAAGCAATGCTGTGATTCCATTGGTTGAAAAAATGGTAGAGGACATAATTCTTGAATTCTTGATAAATCAGGAACTTTCATTAAAAGAAGGAAATCAATCTTTATATTTTTTGTTTTGCATTATTTTATGTTCTGTATAGCTTTACACACACACACACACACACACACACACACACACACACACACACACACAAACACGCACACACAGAGAGAGAGAGAGAGACACACACATATGTAAATGAATATAAGATAGGGCACGTAGTATGCTCATACTTACTTTTTCCGTTACACCCAACGGTGTGTAGGGCAGCATTTTTGCTGTTTCCGTAATAAACTGTTTTTTATGGGGCAGCAAACCTGGAGGAAGGTGATTTTCTAAGCATAGCTTAGACGTGACACATGGCTGAAAGTAGGGGGTACCCAGTGAGGATCAAACGCACTATTTGGTTATAATGATTCTAGCGAGACGAGCTTGCTAACAATTATACCACACCGACGTGCCCTACATAGTATGCTAGCATTAGTAAAATAGTGCTCAGTGTAATATGACAAAGCTGTTATGCATATATCAATAAATATATATATTATCTTTCACCAGTAACACAACTTAGAGTTTCATGCAGAATGCAATCTTCAGGTACTGAGTAGAGATTGACTGTTACATAATTTAAATTTTAATAAAACATATATTGTTAATACAATGTTGGCACAGAGCATATATTATACAGGAATTATGTTTCTTTTTATTTAAAAAAAATATGTGCTGCATTTAAAATAGATTGGATTTTTTATTTTATATATATATATATGTGTGTGTGTGTGTGTGTGTGTGTAATAAATAGGGATAAATGTTTTATTTTATATTTCAGTAAACAAGAGTTAATGATATTTATTAAAAAAATTATATGAAAATAGTCAGTCTGTTAAGTGCCATGCATGATACATGCTTGGGCGATCATGTCTCGAAAGTGACATGACTGACTGGGCAGAAGATTATCCCGCAGTAGGTTGCCATTGCTTTCTGCGGTAGACTGGTTGCCAACCAAGGCTATAGAACCCAATCTGTCCTATTATTTAACCCATAACTGGAGGGAAGAGATGGATTAATACCTTTCCCAAGGGTATTTGCGCGTAAGTGAATGCAAGGAATTCAACTGGAATTCCTTGCATTCACTTACGCGCAAATGGATATCACGTATGGCACTTAAAATGAAAATAGACAGAACTAAAACTATACCCAGAGAGAAAAAATTATTTAAAGTTGGAATTATTATTATTTTATATTAAAGGGAGATTACTACTAGCTTTCTCATTTAAAAATAACTTAAAACAAAAATTTTATATGAAAATAAATGGACCTAGAAACCATATATATATATGGTTTCTAGGTCCATATATATATATATATATATATATATATAGGTTTAATGAACTTTGTCTTTTTAACTGAGGTTTCAATCAAAAATACTCTGATGACTGATGACATCATAATGGTGTTCTCACAAAACTTAGAAGTCAGCATGAACCTGCTCAGTTAAAGTGACAAATTCTTTGCATTATACCAATCAACCCTCTATCTCCATCCCAATATTGAGCACTTTACAGTAAAAACCTGCTTGCCAAAATACTTTTTATCAGTAAAACTATTGAAAAAAATAAAAATCTTGCTGCCAAACATTATAATATATATATATATATATATATATATATATATATATGTTTTCTGTTTTGCATTGTTTTTCATAATGCATTTTAGAATATGATAATAAGACAATACAATGTATCTTGCAAAGGATTAGCTTCTATCCACCTGAAGTTTTTGAATCAAACTTTGTAAAAACATTGTGTGTGCTTTACATGTTGTTGGTTTGTTTGTTTCTTTACTTTCCTCATGAAAGCATTTATCTATTAGAAAAATCTAAGCTTAGATTCAAAGATTGTTTGTCATCATCTTCATGGCAAGGTCACTCTCTCTGCAAATGGAGATAAAAAAAAGAAGAAATCTGTCTCCAAATTATGGAGACAGCATGACTGAAACAGGATTGAGGAGCTTAGACAACTTCTGGAAAACAGGAAGCCATTTGTACTGCAAAACAAGATCAGAAGAAGCATGTTTGATTAGATGAGAGGTTGGCCAACCTTTCAAATTCCGTAGCTCGATTTCTCTCAATACAAGTTTAGATGTGGCATACAAATCTTCTACTCTCATTATTTCTTTTAAAAACATGTATATAGATTTCTTCAGTGATTATGACTCTCCACTACTTCCTATCCTTTTTTATCTCTTAGTAAGGATTGTCTTTTCATTATCTATTCTAATCTGTTTTCCCATCAATTTACACAAGCTTGTTAGGTAGGTTACTAGCTGATTTCATCTGTCTCCCTAACCTTCAGCATCCCATATGAATGTCAAAATCCCAAACCCCTCTTTCCTGATTATGTGTCTTAGACATTTTAATAGTTTATTTCTGATTTTAAGTATAAGCATCCATTTTGTTTCTATTTTCTCCAAAACATTTCTTGTTACTTATATGTAAAATCTATGAATTCTTTACATCCTATATAAAACCATATTTCTGTTGAATCATAATATTCACTGCCATAGAGAAGGACTGATATTAAATAACAGTTTAGCATGTTTTCTTTGTTTCTAATGAAGCTTTCTTGTTTACTTTTAGAAGGCTTCTTTCACTATTTCAATGCATCTTCAGAGTTTGATGTCACATTGTCTGATCTATAAATATATTTAGCAAATAGTATAATACTAGACAAGAATATCTAGACAAAATTTCATTCAGAACTATAGTTCTAAATGAGATTTTGTCTAGATATTCTTGGAATTGTCTCATGTGCTTAGGCTAAAGATCACAAGATAACATTTTTGATTCCTCTATATCTTATGGTTGAGTTATAAGTACATTAGTTTTGATTCTAATTTATTAAGCAATTTTAATCTTAAATTTTCATTTTTAAGGCTTTGATGTTATAACTTTACATCATTTTACAAGTCATAGCAAGCTCTTTTAGTACAAGAAGTCTGTGATCAGATTCAAAGTAGGAGTTATATATTCTAACAACTGTCACAAATTGCTTGAGAGAAGAATCTGAGATGTCAATAAGACAAGGATGTGCCTTCTCATCCGTTCCCAAATGTTTGATTTCTGGGCTGCAATTTTGGAAAAATAATTTGTTTGCACTTCAACAAATTTTATCTGATAACAAGTACATTTAAAACTTAAAAAAGTGTGAAGGTTAAAGGGAGATAACTGCAAATTCAAAGTCAGAAAATTATCATTGATAACTCTCTCATCCCGTGTGCAGACCAGAGTTCCTATATTCTTAATAATTGATATGATGCACAAATATTGGTTAATAATTATTTATAACTATTTAAAATGGGACTCATGCATGAAATTAACATTTTAAATTTTGAAATCATTTATTTTTGATGTAATGAATTTTTAAAAATTGCCTTTCAACCATTCCACCTAACCTGCTATCCACTTTCACTGCATCTATGAAGTGTGCAGCATCATTTAGGTACCACTGATCTAAACTGTCAGCTCTAGACAACTGCTTTTTTTTCAGATTGATGGGTAAAAATAACTGAGCAAGTGAAGCATGTAGGTTTAAGCAAGCACCATCCTTTTTTATCCCCCTGGACCGGCATTATAGAAAGCACACCATTTAAGAACTTTCAACTGCAACAAAAATGGATAGCACATGGAACTCAAAAAGAAAATAATGACATAATCAATATGCTAGCATTTCACATGACATTAAACACTTACAATTCTTCTTCTTCTTCTATGTGCCCTGTCCCTTCAGGACATAGGCAATCATGGCATTCCATGTTTCCCTATCCCTGGTGGCTCTGAGCACTCCTTCTCCTGTTACACCATGCAATCCTCGTTCTGTCATTCATCTGATTAGGTCCTTCAAATATGTTATTCATTGCTTTCCCCTGTCTCTTTTCCCTCTATCTGGCCTGTTAGTATCAGGTTCTCCAGGCCCTCCTTCTTCATTCCATGTCCCAGGAACTTCAGTTGTCTCTTCCTGATGCTCAGTATGAATTTCATTTTTGTTTCCATCATGGCTATACAACACTGACAATTAAATGACATTAAACACTTACCTTTTCTGTATTTCATAGCCTGACTTGAAACTGAAGTAGTTGCCTAGTGGTTTTTAATCTGGGTAAAAATTTAATATTAAAAATCCTAATTTTTTAGAAGTACATCCTTCTCAGTTGAAAGCAACACAGTCTTTCTTCACTTATTTTAACTTATGCCAAGCTAAGCAGTGTACTTAGTAAATATCAATAATATTTTATTAATTTTACAGCAAAACCAATCAAATCGCAACTTCTACTCTACCAGCTTCTTTGCTCGCACTTTCCACCTGTGGAATTCTCTTCCGTATACTTGCTTCCCTGAAAGCTACAATCTCCAAGAATTTAAATGCAAAGTCAATTGTCATCTCTTATCTTCTTGACTCACGTCTTTTCCATGACATTACTTGTATCATCTTCCTTTTCACTCCACTCTCATGCAGCCCTCTTCACGCCTGTATTCTCATCCTTCTTTCACTCATTCTCTGACTTCTCTGTAACTTGTTCCTCTTTCTCATCACTCATCACTTCTGTAAACCCCTGCACACCAGTGGCAGTTCTACCTTGCTTGGGATGAAATGATTTAAAACAAAAAATAATAATAATCTAACAGTTTCTTAGTGATAACTTCTAAACTTTCTGAAATTTGACCATTTGTCACACACCTGGTAACCATCTAACATGATTCATTTTTAGCCTCTCCAATTATTACTCCATTCATAAGACTAAAAGACATGGGTTCAAGCTGTACTGGTAGATTCTTGATGAGAAATTTTAGTTGGAATCAATTTAATTTTTTTTGACACTATATTCTACCAACAAGAGTTTACAGGATTTAGTATGAATTAAAAGCAAAATTATAAAATGTTTCAAAAGATATATTTTGCCATAAATCCTCACCAAGGATTTATCAACAATAATTAACAATAATTATGTATCATTACACCAACATAATTTTAAAAAAATGAAATTAAAAACTACAACTGTTTTGGTTTTCCTGTATTAGTGAAGAAATGCAGCTACTATAAAAAGCCACCAATATCTGTGGCAAAAGATTTGTAAGCTTTTCAGTTCTTCTGTCTTGTAAACAATTCCTGCAGTCATTTTCCTCTCTCAAACTGCTCCCCACAACAAGTGGAGCCTGTTATCTCATTCTGCCTGTTTTTTATCTCCTCATTCACAGCAAAAATTTACATATATGAAAAGATAATCTCATGAAAAAGTATCTGACTCCATGATTTGTTTTAAATAAGTAACCTACAAAGCTGTTATTTTCTTTCCTGTTTGGGCAGTTCACATGCAAGGCATGTTCAAATCTGTGTTCACCCTGGAGGCAAGTCATTTTCTTTTAGCATTGCAAAACATGCATGCAGCTCTGCATCTCTTTGCCCTTCATATTCTTGCTTTCCTGATGGCTACGACCTCCAGGAATTTAGATGCAATGTCAATACTCATCTATTAACCACTTGACTCTAGTTCTTTCACCACCCCGTATATCCTTTCCTTTCTCTCCACCTTTGCAACTGTCATCACACCTGTATTCCCATCCTTCTCTTGCTCCTTTCTAACTGGTTCATCTTCCTCTTCACTCTCTTCTACTTAATCTTTTTACTCTTATGTAGCCTGCACATCAGTGAAATTACCACCTTGCTCGGGGTGATACAATTAAAAAAAAAAAAGTAGTTCACTACACTCTGACAACCCCACCCACCACCAACCTGATCTCATGATCACAGTAAATGCAAACAGAGGGAGGCCTCTTTTGCCAGGTACTCCTCCAATGGAGAGTAATATAAGTGCTTTCTCTTCAGATGAATCCCTACTAGATGAGTCAGTGGCTTCTCCTGTGCCAGACTCTGTACTACTGGTATCAGAAGAATAATCTGGTAAAGTTGATTTCAGATTGACTCACAGCTCACTTTTTGTTGAATCCCCTTCATGTTCAGATAGAGAATACAACCCCTGAAAGAGACGCAAGTCTTTCACCTGGTGGAGAATTCTGTCAATCTGTACTGACTGTGGACTGTTAACCATGGTTATGTGGCCTGTCTTAAACTTGGACATGCACCTTACTTTGCGGAGTCTTAACTATATGTTTCATATGGAGGTGTTGCATCAATGTGCTACTTATGTAGCACATCCGCCTGCGCTGTAGATAGTGAGAGGTTGTTCTTAGGTGTGACATTATGCCAGTAGACTGCCTCTGGTATGAAGCACTGTTTTCTAACAGCAATGATTTTAACGCTTCTGTGACCTCTTTCTACTTTCTCAGTATATTGGAATCAAAGTTATATTGTTGTCCGTTAAGATTTCGGTCAGTTCCCTACTCTCAAAAGAAATTGGTATTAACTGGCTAGTAATACTGATGGAGTTTTGTCAACAAAGCAGTCACCATATTGGAAACTGAGATGGACCACAATCAATAAGGGTTAGGAAGTGTCCACTGCTATAGTGTGTGATTTCTATCACTAATCTACTTCAGTTGGTCCTTACTCCTAGCTTTCCTTTCTGCCAGTGTACTGGTACCAGCTCAGTAGATTGGCAAGCTTCACAGTTCTGGTTGACTGACTTTTCAACTGTTGTTGACTATTGTTGATAGTGATGGGTTGACAGTCCTGACAAAATAAAGTGTCTACTTCACAACCAGGTGCAAACTTTGTTGGTGAATGTTAAATATCTGGCTCTCGCTAAACTTTATTACAGTACCGCACCCTAGTTGTACAGGTTTGGCTTCTGTCTTATATACCTCCAACTACCTCTGGGGCACTCTTCTGAGGTGGTCTGCTCAATTTAGCACAGATTTGACCAACTTCACATTCATTGTCAATAAATACTTGTTGACCAGTGTGCAAAATATTTCCAACCACCAACTTAACATCTCACTAGCTGCCCTGGTTTTTAAATGTGCCTTCCAAGTCAGTGTATTTAACATCCAGTGATGGACACATGCAGAGCTATTAACCAGGTGCAAGACTATCATCTGCCATTGGAGGGCTAGATTGACACCTTTTATCATTGCATCGAGTTCTGCTAAATTAATATGCCTTGCATCTCCTGTTGGATGCAACCAACAAAAATCCTCAAGAATGCATTTGTTCACTCCCAATATAACTCTTGTGGCCAAAGAAGTGGCATTCACCGATAACTTCATTTCGTGGCTACTCACACACCAGTCCCTACCAACAGGATTCATTTCATGTACTCTGGTTACTGACATATTTCGCATGTGATGAATGAAAGCATTTTTGATTGTATCATCTTATCCCTTAGACACTGAATTTGCTTGTCACTTGACATAGGTTGTTGCTATTCTTACCAGCTACACACAGAAAAGTATTTCACAAGTCATCCACACAGAAAAAAACATGCTTTGGTAAATATTGACTTCAGGAAGGTTCAGACTTTATTTCCTCAGTTCTGTTAGAGAGTACCATTCTTCTCCCACTCAGACATGCAGGATCAATACTTTGGTCTCGTCTTTCAGTCTCTCTAGGTTTTTCAAGTCCATAATTAGATAGACGGTCCCTCACCTGTGCCATAAAAACCAAAGCTTTGTTGGCAAAGATGTCAACTATGTAAGCTGATGTGGCATCTTTGGTTGACGTATCTTGGGACACGACCAAGTCAATGATAGCCTTTATAATGAGAGGTGCAACATTTAAGCCAAATTACTATCACACAAGACAATACCCCTTGCCCTTAACCAATGTATACAAGAATTATGCACTTCTGTTCATCTACGAGCACTTCAATGACTTTACTTGTTTGAGGAGGAGGCTGGCATTGAGATTTCCTCCTCTGAACAGTTTCCCTTAGCATTCAGGTTAAATATGTTGCAACAAAAGCAACACACTTCATGGTGTTATTAGTGCTTTTAATTATCTGTTCATTCCAGGTGTCCTGGTTCACAGTCTTTAGCAAAGTGGTTGGGACCAGAGCACTTGAAACAAATCATGCTATCCTTGCACATGCCAGAAAGAGGTGTCTTAGCATGTGTTTGTTGAATGCATGCAGCAACTGACTCTTCAGGTTTTTGTTCATCGATCATAATGGCCCTTGCCTGAGTTAGAAATTGCTCCAAGATCATAGTCTCTGTTCCGAAAATGCTCTAAGAAGCTGTCTAATGTTCTATGAGAGCCCACACATGAATACACATATCCATCACTCAGCCGATTGTCCACTAACCAACCAAGCCAAGTGCAGTAGCTCTGCCAAACATTCATTGACAGTTTTCCCAGTATGAAGTCGCCTCACCACAAACTGTTCAAACACATTGAAAAACTCCTTTGCATACGTGGCCATGAGGGCTTGCTTTATCTGCTTTATGTCTGACCTCTGCTCCTTAATTAGTTTCTAGTATAAGGCAAGAGCTTCACCTCTCAGCTGTAGAAACAGACATGCTTGTTCCTCTTCATGTCAATTTACATACCAACTGAATGCTCTCAATCCATTTCATGACTGGTAAATTAGTGGCTATGCCACTAAATTCAGAGAAAAATAGGATATCAGACATCTTCTCTGCCATGTCATAGAAAAGAACTGCCAAAATAGCTTGTTGCAAAAAGGTTTAACTTTTTTTATTCTTCTGGCTTGTAGACAATTATCACACTCTGTTTCTTCTCAAACACTCTACTGACCGCAATAAGTGCCACCTTTTGATACAGTCATAACTGTTCTGCATCTTTTTTATCTCCTCATTCACAGCCCAAATATACATATGTGAAAAGATAATCTTGTGAGAGAGTAGCTGACTCTATTTCTATCTATTTGTTTTAATTGTAATTGTGTAACCTGTAAAGCTGCCATTTTTTTTTCTTTTGACAGTTCACATGCAAGGCATGCTCAAAATCTGTGTTTGCTCTGAAGGTAAGTCATTTTCTTTTAGCATTGCAAAAAAAGCAATCAATCTTGGTAGTTCATTAAAATATTTTTACAATCTGGAGAGTAAGTGATTTGTTTCAGAGGACTATGTTTATAGGTGCCAATTTAAAGTCATTTTGAGGTCAATTTTTTTTGTTTGGTCTTTTTTTTACAGTGATTTAATAAAATTTTACTTTTTAGACTAATAAATATTTTAACTTACCAAAAAAGTGAAAATGAAATAAAGTAATCCTGTTCATACAGAATCATGCAGGAACAATAAGTTTGATTGTAGCTGTTAATCTTAATCAAGACAAATGTAAAAAAAAAAAAATAACCATTAGCATCATTTGTTGCATCTTTTTATATTATTTTATGTTATCTTATCATTATTTCATGGCCTTTTTAAATAATATTTTCATTATTTTATTTTTCATATAAAACTTTATTTTTGGTGTGTTAAAAATGTAAACAAAACCAAAAATAAAGTTGTTTATTTTCCACCATACTGATCTACATCTACCCACAAATAACACAAATTCTGTTGCTTTTTATGATCATAGCTTTTTTGTAAATATTAATAAGCATTCAAAGTGATTTCTAAAGATATCCAACTTGACCACATTATTAGCATATAGTGGCAAATAGCAAAATCTGCCATTTTGAATATGATCCCACTCATTAAAACCCTTGTAACTCAGGCCACAGTTAAAAATCTGCCACAAAATTTTGTACATATCTTGCTATTAGGCAGACAACTTTGCTGTCACATTTAAAAAAATTTAGATACATTTTTGAGAAATTAATGGTCAAGGTCATCACAAATTATCTTATTTGACCTTTAAACAAAATTAATAAATAGATTACCTTTTAAATTTATGCAGGTAATTTAAAATGATATATAATTTATCTTTGTAAAAAACAAGACAACTGATATTTAAATGTTGATATTTAAACTTTGTGACTATTTTCCAAACTTCACCTTTTTGGTAAGGGTCAAATGGTCATATCTCGGGAATCCTTTGACCTAGTGATGTAAAATGGGTATTATGAAGCTCAATAAGTGTATTAAATTTGAAAAAAAATATGTTTCAGTGATGGTCAGACCCTTGTTGATTTGACACAGAATGACTCATAAGTTATTTTTGACCTCTGCAATTATAGTTCCATTTATGCAAGTCAAGGTGCACTCATAACTTTTTGCCTGATTCTACAGATACTTAGATGTGTATATAAAAATGATAGTTTCAGGCAAAACTATACAAAATAATTTTTAATAATTTGATTTAAGCTGTATAAAAGTATTCTATTTTAAAAATAAATTCTTCATTCCAATAATTTAATATTTGAGAATGAATTCCATTTAAAACTGATTCCTTCTTTCAAAATCTTGCAGCCTGACCATTCTCTGATAATTCCCACCCACAGTCAAAACTGTTAATGGTCTAACATAAATAATTTTTAGTCTCTCCAATTTTAATTCAATTCCTGAGATAAAAAGACAGATTTGAGCTGCAATTGTTATTTTTCTACATTTCAACATGTGGGTATATAAATATGACAAAAATAAATCTTAGAATTTAAAACAAAACTTTGCTGAATTAATGATAATTATCAGATTTAATCTGTTTAAAAGTATTCTATTTTTCAAAAATGAATGTCTTTGTCATTCTTTCACAGTTCAACACAAAATTATCTTCAAAGTATTATAAGGTTTTAAGTTCTTCATTCTAATATATAAAAATGAGTCTTGGGCAAAATTGATTCTTTCTTTCAAATTCTTGTAGTCTGGTCATTCTCTCTCCAGTCAGGAGATCCCCCTAAGACAAGCCAACATTGACTTCATGATGAAAAGTCAATCACTAAAAAACAACAAATGCATCTTTAATATGAGCAGCTGTGACAGCTAAATAGCCATCAGCAATCGCATTGGAATAATACCATTAATGGAACTGAGCGAATCACTTTTACAGAACAAATACAACTACATTGTTTAATGACAACATATCAATTCATAAACAATAACAAAAACATCCCTTCAATTATGGGATTATATAAACACACACACGCACATGAAATTTGACAAATGGAAAATGTTTTGTTGAAAATATATTTGATTACATGTTTTTCCATTCTAGGCTTCATCAGATCCAAAAATGAGAGAAAGAAATATGTGTATGTATATTTGTATGTGTGCTTATAGTATTTTTTCTGTAAGCTGCCATTTCTCATGATTAAAGAAGAAAGAAAATGAGTGACTTTCAAAAATTCTCTATCTTTTTTTATTATTCTTAGTTCATGTTGAAAGTTGTTAATATATTTTCCTGGCTTTTTTGTGTCGGATTAAAGGTAAATCCTTATCTCATTTTCAGAATGGCTCAAAAGTAAGAACTTCATATGGTCTTTTCTGAAATGAATCCAAGGCAAATCCTCGTCCAATCCTTCAGAATGAGTTGAAAGTAAAAGACTTATATGTTTTTAGATTTAACCATGCATTTATTGTGTCAACAATATGTGTTAAATATAGGATGGATAACAGAGAGAAAAATACTATGATTCATTATTTAAGTACATACACGTACACTACTTTCTCTTAAGTTTGATATGATGAAGCCTAGAATGGTGAAGCATGTAATCAAATCTATTTTCAAAAAAACAATATCCATATGTCAAAGTTCTTTAAAACTTTTTAAGGATTTCATATATTATTTTAAACACACACACACACACACACACACACACACACACACACACACACACACACACACACACACATATCTTCTCTGCTGTTATACAGATAAGATACTTATATACAAAATTATAACAAAAGTAAGACAAACATGTCTATTTTTAAACAAGCCCCCACCCAGTCTGCAATCTAAACAATTCAAGAATATTTTATTGTTAATTAAGTTCTTTACTTTTCCATATTTTCAAATAATTTTTTGGGTATAAGAGAATTAATCATATTGGCTATAATTTCTTATAAGTTATCTGACTAGGCTTCCTTCTAAATACAAAGCAATCTTTTATTTTCTAAGTTATTTTATTTCCACCATTCTCAAGTCTTTTGTGCCATATAAAATGAAGCTTTCTCCTCTGCCTACTGGTTCTATGTGCTATGTCCTTTTAGAATGTAGGCGATCATGGCCTCCCATATCTCCTTGTCCCTAGTAGCTCTTAGCACGCTTTCTCCTGTTACCCCTCCCAAACCCTGCTCTGCCATCTATCTGCTCAAGCCCATCAAGTATGTTACACATTGCTTTCCCCTGTCTCTCTTTTTTATCTGACCTGTGAGTATCAGATTCTTCATGCCCTCCTTCCTCATTACACGTCTCAGGCACTTCAGCTGTCTTTTTCTGATGTTAAGTATGTTTCCTTTTCATTTCCATCCTTTCCAAAACCTCATCATTACATGTTTAGTCCATGGATTCCTCAGCATCCTTCTGTAGAACCACATTTTGGTTGCTTCCTTCATCTTTGGTCCTTCCTTCATCTTTGATGAAATTGTCTTGCATTTTCTGCCATATTGAAGAACAGACATCACATATCAATCCAGAACTCTCTTCTTTGTTTTAGCAAAATTTTCTTGTCTTTTAATACTCTACTCAGCTTATGAAATACATCATTGGCTATGCCAATTTGTCTTTGGATTTCAGTGTCACACTTTTCGTCCTCTGTTAGAACACTTCCCAGATATTTGAATTTCCATACCTGCTTGATTTTAGTATCCCCAGCCGATAGTTGGTATTTTGGGCTTTTCTTTTTACTGATGACCAGGCATTCAGTTTTCTTGTAGTTTATTTTTATTCCTTATTGTATGAAGAGCAAAATCTATTCAGAGTGGGCTAGTACAAATTCTTCTATAAAGAGAGAATAAAATATATATCTCAGAACCGAGATGAATATCAATTAAGATATTTTTGAATTCATATTTATCATATTCATTAACACATGAAATAAGTTTCTCTTAAAGAATATGCAAGAAAAGAAAATTGTATTTCAAAAAGCATTGTGACATGACTGTGTGGTTATTGAACATGAAATTTTATAGCAAATTGTGTAAATATCAATGAGAATATATGAATTAAAAGTTAAATATATGTAAAATAATGATATCTATTTACTTTTATCTGATGGAACATCAATATTTTTATTATTTAGACTGTTAATTTGATGGGTATATACCATGATGTATAATAAAGGCATTGAAAATTTTCCAAACACATGAATATATTGTGCTAAATCTTCTAAGTGGGGAGAGTATGGACTGAAATGATGGCTTTTATCTGCGTTTAAATACCAGACATTAGCACTATTGGAAATACATCATTATTTTACCTTTAAGGTGTCTCTTGCAAGTGAGTTATATATATTAGTGTTTTTTTAAGGCAAATATTATTAAAGACAACAGACATTTTATGTAAAATAATTTTTCAAATTATAAATGATCCATCTCTGACAAGGAGGAAATTCTGTCAGAAATTGTCTGAAGTTTGTTTTGAAAGAAATATGGTCCAAGTTTTCAACCTTCTTAAAGCATTAACAGGATAGAAACAAATGATGGGTGTTGTTATATAGGCTAAAAGTGTTATTATATTAGCAATATTTATATATTTTTTTTTTTTTATGAACATGTCTGTTGTCTTTAATAATATTTGCCTTAATATGCAGTCATATATATGTATCTGTAATTGTGAGGGTTCTCAAAAAGTCAAAAGACCTCTGTTGAAAAAGAGAACTAGGATAAAAAAGCAAAACTTAATTTTTACTGACATTCCTCTGTTGTTCTCTGAGGCAGTTGCTTCTGATCATGCTAAGTGGAGAAAGATGGGTATTAGGGGTTACACCTCAGTGAAGGTTGCTTGTATTCAATACAATAAATTTTGTTGGTTCATTTCCCTGTGCCTCTTCTAGAAATACTTTCACGGCTTCTGCTCCAATGAACTTAGTTCACTGGTGCTCTCTAGGTATGAATTTGTAAGAGATACTAGATTAGCAACTAGGTCCCACCCTTTTACAATGAAACAGATAAAATGTAACAGCAAATTCTACTCTAACGGCTTCTTTTCTTGCACTTCCCACCTGTGGAATTCCCTTCCATATACTTGCTTCCCCGACAGGAATTTAAATGTAAGGTCAATAGACATCTATCACACTAACACACATCCATTCCCTCAAACACTGTACCCATCTACCCAACTCCATCCTCAGTGTCCTCATCCGTCTACCGCCCTCCTTCCGACATTTTTTAAGTAATGTTGGTAGCACTAATGTCTTAGTAGTGAATAACTTTTTCAGCAGGTTTTATATAACATTCTTTCAACCTTTACAAGTGGTGCTATTCCTTGTTCTGTATGGGTCATGTTATATCAGTTTTAAGATTGTCTTGAAAGTTATAAAAGGTACAAACACAATTACCCTCTTATTTTGAAAATGAAGGGAGTTTGCCATATCTAGTTTATAGTTAAATAATATTTGTCTATACTTTTGAGATGAGGTAGTATTTACATTATTTATTGTTTGGACTGTTGTCCTCATCCTTATTGTCATGTTTACAATGTTTCAGTCATTGGCAGTGGATATAAACATTGACTGGTTCCAGTGACTTGACCCAAAGAGTGGTGTGTTCAATACCTGCCTACAACAGTGGTAAAAATAACATAAAGAGTTGAGTTAAAGGGAGATAACTATATATAATCTGGAATTGACATCACACATGTAATGAGAATGATATGCCCCAGTTATCAAAATAAAAGGTTTAGTTTGAAATTCCTAGCACCTGAAGAAGGCCAGAGTGTACAACAGCTGAAATGTTGTAAACATGAAAATAAAGCTGAGGACAACAGTTCGAACAATGTAAATAATTCAAGATCAATAAAAGTTTAAAAACTTATTTTCCAACTTCAAGTTTTACAGATATAACACTAATCAGTGATTATTATGATCTATAATTTATAATTATGCTTCCCCTGTTTTCTTTCCTTCAATATGTCCTATGAGTATTAAATTCATTCAATGCTAGTATAAAAAGCAAAAGAAATAAGTTAAAAGGAATACTAATAAAAAAAATTTAATAATAATTGATAATATTTCATATAAGAAATTCCAATAATATTACAAAATGTAATGGGCATTGAGATTTGGAATTAATCTAATTTGAATAGTGTAAGAAATAAGATAAAAATAAAACTTTCTTTTAAAACTTCTCATCGAAAATTTATTTCTAAACATTCTACCTTCAAATTATTTCCTTAAAATGTTCACTGAATAAAAATCCTACTTTCAAAATATTGTCCTGAAAAATTCATTATACAATAATCTTGACTTCAAAATATTTTCTTGGAAAATCTACCATGTATTGATGGTATTATTACTACAATATTTGGGGTGAAAGAATTCTAGATCTTTCTTTAGCTCTGTAAGATTGAAGATTAATCTATTTTTGCAGAAGAAAATAAACCAGTTAATATATTAGTTACAACTAGTATACAAATTAGCTCATTCCAGTAACACTAGTTACACAGAAAGTTCAGTTTATTAATCCCCATGTAAAATGAGTGTTTTTTTTTGTTTATACAAAGGTTTGTTCTCTTATTCCCACCTTGCTGATGAAAGTGAACCACACCCTACACTGAAATCCATACTGGCTTGACTTACACAATGAGTTATTTCTTTATGAGAGTTAAACCATTACAGGAGAGACAGGAGGAAACAGCATGTAACATACTTGACTGGCCTGTGCGGGTATTTGGTAGAATGAGGGTTGTGCGATGTAACAGGGGAAAACATGCTGAGAGCCACCAGGGATAGGGAGATGTGAAAAGCCATAATCGCCTATGTTCTGAAGAGACAAGGCACATAAAAGAAGAAGAAGATGAAGTTTGAGAAAATATTGCATTTATAATATCCCAAGAAAATGAGGCAAAGAATATCAGGGAGAAAGCCATCAATCTCTGAAGTCAGACTGAAGGAACATTGACTTTCTTCTAATGAGTAACACAAATTAGTCCACCTAATTTTAAAAGTGGCCCAAAAGATAAAGACATTCAAAACTGAGTATCTCTGGGCTTTCAAAAATCATCCAATATGGCCACTCTCACTCAGTGTAAATTACATTTACACTTGTTAAAAACATAAAACAGTATTCAAATTCTTCCATTTTAGTCATAATGGCTTTCTTATGTTTATGTCTGCCTTGGAAATTACTGTTTAACTTACTGTTTAACTTACTGACATTACATGAGCTTGAATATTGTGTTGATAAAAATATACCATTACCGCAACAAAAATGCAAACCCTTTTAATAATAATGACAATATTAACCATTTTCTCATAAAAAACATTCTGAATTCATTCATTTACTGAGCAGCCTTTTGAATTTCCATACCTGCTTGATTTTAGTATCCCCAGCCGATTTTAGTATCCCCATGTCTTTTCTTTTAAAAGAATTTTTCTGGAAAACAAGTTTCTCATTTCAGTAACTGTTATTGCTCTTTCCATTACTGATTGGGGGTTACTCTTAACGTCTTGTTTAAAGTTGTGTAGAATGTCGACATATCATTATTTCTCTTCGTGCTATATGTGCTATCCATTTTAGTTGCTGATGCTGTTGAAAGTCTTCAAGTGATATAATTTCTGCTATTTAATACAGTTCTTTGTTTGTGATTCTGTAGCACTAGTCTGCAAGTTTCAAAGAATGATTGTCCTCGTTAAGATCAACATATTTCATTTGCTCAAAGGAAGCCTTTTTCAACCATTTTGAGAAAGTATACATGCTCATGAATGACCTCAACCTACAGAAAGAATACACTAACAGTGTGAAAATCCAATATGAAGAACAAGTTGGAAAAGGACAATTGAAATAGGACTCACTCAAGGAAGCGATAAGTGACATCAGCAAACAACTTTGCCCCAAATGAAATCAGGCACAGAAGAAAAAACGAGTGAATGACTGAAGAGATTCTCGACATAATGCAAAGAAGGTAGAAAATGATATCAAGACATGGAATGGAGTACAGGGAACTACACAAGGAAATAAGGAGAAAATGCAGACAGGCTAAAGAGGAATGGCTCAATGACAAATGTGCAGAAGTAGAGAAACTGAGCAGGCATAATAAAGCAGACATGCATAAAGAAACAAAAAAAAAACTGACAGGAAAAAAAACCTGCTCTTCAACAGGATGTATAAAATTCAAGGATAGAACAATCATATTAGAGAAAGAGGAAATACTGCAACGATGGGAAGAACAGGTAAAAGATCTTTTCCACAACAAGAGAGAGCAACCAATAATGCACAAAGATGTGGACGGACCAGAAATATTAAAGTCTGAAGTGGAATCTGCAATAGCCAAACTGAGCAGAAACAAAGCAGCAGGACCAGACGGCATAGTCATAGAGCTGCTGCTAGCCCTGGAAGAATTTGGCATAGAGAAAATTATAGAAATAATAAATGAAACTTATAATAGTGGTGTAATACCAGATGACCTCAGCAAGTTGATCTTCATAGCGTTGCCCAAGAAGCCAGGAGCAAATGAGTGCGAATTCCACAGAACCATCAGTTTAATGAGCCATGTAACAAAACTGATCATCCGAATCCTGATGAATAGAGCAAGAAGCAGAATCAGGCTAGAGATAGGACAAGAACAGTGTGGTTTTGTCAAAGACACTGGAACAAGGAACGCCATATTTATGATTAGGATGCTCCCTGAAAGGGCAATACAAATGAAGACGGACTTGTACCTATGTTTTATTGATTATGTAAAGGTGTTTGACAAAATACGCCACAAAGAATTGATGGAAATGCTTGGCAGCCTCAACATATTTGGGAAAGATCTAAGAGTAATCAAGAATCTCTACTGGCAGCAAACTGTCTGCATACAGACAGGTAACAAATTCAGCAATTATACTAATATTGAAAGGAGCGTAAAACAAGGATGCGTCTTTTCAATGGATCTATTCAACTTGTACAGTGAGACTATTCTGAGAACCCCAGAAGTTATCCCAGGATTCATCATCAGAGGCCACAATTTAAACAATATAAGGTATGCAGATGATATATTGAAATATATATTGAAAGGAAACTACAAGACCTCCTACAAAAGGTAGCTAAAGAGAGTGACAAGAAAGGACTACAAATAAACTGCAAGAAAACCGAATGCATGGTCATCAGCAAAAAGGGCAGCCCAAAATGCCAATTACAGGTGAGGGACTCTAAAATCACACAGGTACAGAAATTTAAATACTTCAGAAGTGTTCTAACAGAAGACAGAAAGTGCAAAACTGAGATCCAAAGGCAAATTGGCATGGCAAAAAAAGCATTCCAGAAGTTTAGTAAAGTATTAAGAAACAGGACAATTTCACTAGAAACAAAGAGGAGAGTACTGGATTGCTATGGGATGTCGGTTCTTCAATATGGCAGTGAATGCTGGACAATATCTTTGAAGATGAAGGAAAAACTTGAAGCAGCTAAAATGTGGTTCTACAGAAGGATGCTGCGGATATCATGGACCGAGCATGTGAGCAATGATGAGGTTTTGGAAATAATGGAGATGAAAAGGAAATTAATACTGAGCATCAGGAAGAGACAACTAAAGTTCCTGGGACATGCAATGAGGAAGGAGGGCTTGGAGAACCTGTTACTAACAGGTCAGATAGAGGAAAAAAGAGACAGAGGAAAGCAGCAGATAACATATTTGAAGGACCTGATCAGGTGGATGACAGAACGAGGGTTACATGGTGCAACAGGAAAAAGCGTGCTAAGAGCCACTAGGGACAGGAAGATGTGGAAAGCCATGATTGCCTACGTCCTGAAAGGACATGGCACATAAAAGAAGAAAAAGATTATACAAATGAGAGTTTGGATATTTTGGAATGTGTTTGTTACCATGCATGGAAGCCATATAAAAGTGTGGTTTTGGTTTTTGTGGTTAAAATTGTCATGCCTCAATACTGTACATACACACACTTTGGTTGTAACTCACGATTATAAATTACTACCTTCTCTGAAAACAGAGGCTTTTTATGGAAGCAGGCACCATCTTATTTGCATATGAAAATGGGATTTCATGTTACTTTGTGAGACCTGCCAGCATATAATCAGGCATGGCTACCATATTGTTTTTCTTTTTAGCATGTAACAGGACCTTACACGCTACTCGTACAGTTTGAAGTAAGTCCCTTCACACTCTTATTACTTGCCACAGTTGGTGACAGGCATTTTATCACATCAATTTGACCAGATTGTTTAAGAACCTTACTCAACATGTGCTTTGACGTTATTTTAATTTACAGCGTTGTACAAAACTACTCCTATATGATATTCAATTTCCTTTTCTACTCTAATAAATTTATTATAGAAGATGTAAATAAAATAATGCATTTGAAATCCAAAATAGGAAGAAACAAAAGGAAAATTATATATATGGCAAGCATGCGTCAGTACAGATGCAGAAGAGGCCCTGGATTGTATGCAGATCTGTCTGCCAAAACCAGTTACAATTGGAGTTTTCCTATTAGCAGTTGGACAGCTTGACATCGGCAGATATTAGCCACTTTGCAACTTGTGTAGGTCTGGGTTTCTGTCAACTGTTTCTAGTCAATAAAAGTGATACCGGGGGTGGGGGAGCAGGCATTCAGCAGTGGGAAGGGTTCGGTTTATTGTGAAATCAGTCCCACAGACATTTTGTTCCTACAGTTGATGTGCCTTCTGAGGCAGTGTTATTTTTTAATCAATCATCTTATTTCCTTTCTCTATCTATCCACCTCCACCCACCCAGTAGCTAGAAGAGATATCATTTAGGTGTTTCTCCTAATGTCAATGAACCCTTACCATAGTTTACAATAATTTATAAACAATTCAAATAATATTTCAAGGGCAATGAACCATACACAGTAGCAATTAATAAATGTCATTTTAGCCTAAAGGTAAACAACTGTATGGGGTCATTATCAGCAAGGATTTATAGACTTTTCTTTATTGATGGAAACATTACAGGTGAAAAATACTTGAATATGTTAGACCATTGCTTTTTTCCACAGAACCATTTTCACTCAGACAAGACATCACAAGACTCACACTACTTAACTATATTGAATATTCAGATGAACTACACTTTTTACTTCTACTATCCTTAACCTTCATGTCTAAGACCTGCCATGCCACACACATTATAGTGAATCTGTGGTGATACCAAGCAAAAGCAATGAACCAGATGTTTGCACTTTCACGACCAACAAGCAAATGACCAAAAGTCGTTGCTGCGCCGCCGGCTCCACGCAGATGTTCCAGTTGAAAACTAAAAATTAATTAAATATTAAATTTCCAGTTCACGAGCCTACGCAAATTTTATTTATCAGCCAATGGGAAGCCCAGAACCAATATAAGTGTGAAATCCCAAATGAGCTGCTGTGATCCAAAAAGAAGATATAAAAAGCGGATGCATAAAGAATTCAACAGGCAGACCGACCTGAAAAGAAGAGAGTAATCAATATCCCCTTGACCTCAGTCAAGTGGCTTACTATGCTTGCCTCCCTTACCTCTTTCCTTCTTCCCTGCTTCAAAAACTGCTTACTGACCTAAGGAGAGAATACATCAAAGACATTCCTTACTTACAAGCTCCCAAATTCCTAAGCATTAATTCTCTTTCAGCATTTTATTGCCATGAACATTTTAACCTCCGTTGGACCTATACTTCATGTATTACTTCAATTGTTAAAACATTAATTGATATGTGTTATATATAAAATGTTATCTTTCAACTCAATATGCTTTTCTTGGTTTATAACCTTTCTTTATGACTTATAGTGGGCTATCTACCACAAGGCCAAATTCTGTTAACCTGCAACAGTATATAACTACCCTTCACTAGAATGGACTCTCCATTACTAACAGAAAAGTATAGAAAAGCAACCCACTATAAATCACCCTCATTCTGTTCATATCTCCCTGGCAAGATATAAGTTCCACTCAAGCATCTTCTTCCAATAAACCACTGCCTTGTAGAACCAATTCCCAAGAGGCTGCTTTCCTGGTTGCTACAATCTTAACCTGTTCAAGTCTTGAGTTAAACATTATCTTCCACAGATATATGCATAAGCTGTACTCCTTACACTGTAACCCTCTACTGCAAGTAACCCCAGGCAAGTTCAATGTTTACATGAAAACTTGCAAATTTTTATTGATTACACATCTTTCCAGAAATATAAATGTTACTTGTTCTTTGAAAAAATGTTCCTTTTATATCTTATTTATTTTTCTTCTATGTTGGGCTTAAAATTTGGTAGTTACTTTACATCGTGTATTGATTATGGGACACTTTATCGTAAATAATAGTCCAGAAATGGTTTGCAAACAGAAGGATGGTGTATCTGGATATTACTATGTTCTAAGTAGAGGTTATAGATAAAAATTTACCAAATCAATAGTTTTGAAGAGTGTTAGGGCGCCGCTCCTATTTGACTACAAATGGACTGTTCCCATTGCTATATATAGCAATGGTGGATTCTATACAGGAGAGTCGTAGAGAGTCGTAGAGAGTCACTTGAGAGTCTCTAATGAGTTACTGAGTCAGTGCGAGTCAGTGAAAAGTTAGTCACACTTCCGGTGGCATACCGGAAGTAATCATGTATACACACGTCTTACAACAGATTGGACTCTTGTATCTTTCTATTGTAAATATCACTAATCACTTCTGTACATACTAACCGTCTTTCTGCGGAATACAACTTATATTGTGATTCTGTTGTTGAGTTATTCATTTATACTTGGTGACATAACAAAGAGTAGGACCCTAACCTGTTTAAGAGTTACCATCCAGTGGTGTTGGTTGAGATGCACTTTGGGTACACTTAGCATTTTTAAGTGACCAATAATGGATCCTACTTTTGGTCACCTGATCAACCTTGTATTTTTCTTTCCTGTATGAGTGCCTCTTACTATTGTTTAAGGGGGTGTGAAACATTTCTCCAACTTTCCCAAAATCTACCAGGGCCTTTTTCTCATTGGTCATCTGATCAACCCCCATTTCTTTCTCTCTTGTGTGAGTGCCTCCCACCACTGCCCAACAGTCAAATTTTAATATATTCTCTGAGGATTTATAATATTGAAGGCATATATGCCACATATGCCTCCAGAGATTATATTTTCTTGGTCAAATGCCTAGACTTCCTGCTATCTTGGTCTTTAAAATTTTATAAATAAATTTAAATCATTTGTAATTTTGGTCAGTTGAAATGGGTATTCAAAAGTGTCTTTGATGATGCATTAAGTTTTTTCTTGATATATATATAGGGGAAAAAAGTGTGAGAAGCTGTGAAGGTTTTGTTTAAAGTATAGATTTTTTGTTATTATTATTAATATTACATTTTTTTGTATTTTTTTGTGACTTGCAAAATTTGATTTTACCTTTTTTCTTCAAATTTGTTTTCAGCAATATTGATCCAATTCTGTATGTGTGCAATTTTACTTTTTAGTGATAAGAAATATGACACAGGTTATCAAATTCTGTTTCTTGTTTTTGGAATCCAGAATTACTATTTTTTGCAATGGCTTGCAAATTCTTTTTATTTTTAATTTAAAGCAAATTTGATCTTAGTGTGTCTGTGTGTGTATCTTATTTTTTTCTAGTTGCTTTGTTGAGGGAACGCTTGTATTCTTTTATAAATATTTTTTCTTTTACCACGAGTGTGTCATAGTCTGCATTTTGGTAGATAGGCACTACTTTGAATTTAACTCCACTACATTGGTGTAAATGTTGGGAAACCTACAATTCCCTGTTATTGGCTAGTTCAATGTTACTTCTGTGCATGGCTACTCTTATATATATATATATATATATATATATATATATATATATATATAAATTAATTCCACAATTTGATATTTACTTTTCAAAACTGCTTAATACAGAAGTAGTGCATAGATATATAGTTGTTATTATTATTATTATTATTATTATTATAATAACAGCAAAGTGCAACTCAAAAGCTATCAAGTTTTGGTGTTCAATTAAAATAACAAAATTCATCTAAAAATAAAAAAGGCCATTATATTAGATGATTACAGTGGGGTGGGAGGTTATTATATTTTAAAAGAATTGTGTATGAAGACACATGATATAAATATATATATATATATATATATATATATATTGTTATTTATTATTTTAAGTGTAGTTGTGGACTCAACTACATAGGCAGAACAACACAATGTTTAGATGTCAGGATTAAACAGGATGTACCTGCTAAAATACTTAACTAAAATTTTTCGTCTGGCGATAATATTCAAAATAGATACAGGTCTTCTATCGCGAATCACTTGATAAATAGTCCAACCTAAGCTATGAATTTCAGTGTGAACTGGTTCTCTGTTTTGGCTAGGGCACACTCGTTATTACATCTGAAAGTGTTGGAAATGCTGTTCATCAGTTCCCAGTGACCCACTTTTTGTAAACAAAGAGATTGTTTGCTTGGGCTTGTTTTGCTAGTTTCTAACATCTTTAGATATTATAACTTTTATTATTTTTTCCCCTGTCCATTCATTCATGTCATCCACTACAGATTTTCTTTTCATAATTTGTTTCCCCATTTACAGTTCTGATGAGAGGGGACGAAACTCGTCAACTGGTGTTTTTTGTTTTAAAATTTATCATGGCCTTTAGTAAAAAATTTCTTGCCTTTAATGCCATAATATATATATATATATATAGTGTATCGAGGCAGCAAGTAATTTTCTAAACATATGCTGTTAAATATAAGAGACAATGAATGTCTATTATGTTTAATCATGAGCCGTTCTAAACATCGTATTTTTGCTTTAATTTCGGTTGAAAATAAAGACAAAAATTCTCCAACATTTGGATAATTATTTATTGATTTTCTTCTAAGCTTTCGGCTCACCTGAGCCATCTTTAGAGAGGTTTTTAGACTGAAAAATTATAACATCCACCATCACCATTTGACTACATGGTTTTGTTGTCATTTCGCGCTATCACGCGGTGTGACGTCATAAAACCGCATCGCAAATTTAAGAACTGCGTTTATTATTTTTAGTAACTATTGCCGTTGCCAAGCGGAGTTTTATGTCAACACAAAATAAAATCGTCAGTGATGGTGGATGTTATAATTTTTCAGTCTAAAAACCTCTCTGAAGATGGCTCATGTGAGCCGAAAGCTTAGAAGAAAATCAATAAATAATTATCCAAATGTTAGAGAATTTTTGTCTTTATTTTCAACTGAAATTAAAGCAAAAATATGACGTTTAGAACGGCTCATGATTAAACATAATAGACATTCATTGTCTCTTATATTTAACAGCATATGTTTAGAAAATACATATATATATATATATATATATATATATATATATATATATATATATATCAGCTACTCTGGTTTTCTGAGCACACCTGTCTGCTTGAGCAGCTAACCAATCCCTGTGGTAGACACTTTTGTTAAACAACCGCTGAGCCCACCTCTGGTTTATAATGCAACTATTCTCAGAAGACCTTAGTTACAGTTTGTGGGAGAACACAGGACCTGGCAATATCAGCAGTTTGAATAATGTCAATACTCTCAGTCATGATAACTTGTGACTTTGTGCTAACACAACCATCAACAGCCTTTGAAGAGTTGCAGCTAACCAATTCTGCTCACAGGTACCTTCCAATAGTGCTGCATGCTCGGATCACAATCCCAGATTGATAGCATCATTAATTCAATTAACTTCTTGAGAAATGGAAAAGATTAAACCTAAGTATTATGGTCAGACTGTGAATGTGATAATCCCTGGGCTGCATGCATGCACACATACATACACTACCCACCATCATTATTAGGCCACCCCAGTGTTTTAAAAAAATGATGTAAGTCATACTATTTTTTAGTATTTATTGCCAAGTGAATAATTTTAAATGAAAATAGAATGGTTCTTTTATTAATACTGCACAATAACATGTGCATCAAATGAATTTATATATATTTAATAATTACCTATATTGCAGTTTCATCAATGAAAGAATGAAGAAAATATAGGGTGATTCGGACAAGTTCATTTTTGCTTCCTTGCCTTGTAAAATTTTTAAAAGTAATAATAACAAAAAAACAATTCTATTTACATTCAGAATTATCCACTTGGCAATAAATACTAAAAATAGTATGAAATACATCATTTCTTTTAGAAACTTGGGGTAGCTAATAATCATGGTCGGTAGTGTATATGCATACATGTTTTATCTCATGATTTTTTATTATCATTTTAATATTATGTAATGTGCATTGTAATGTGCATGTAATATTATGTAATATTATGTAATATCATTAATATTAATATTAATATTAATATTAATATTAATGTGCATGTAATATCATGTAATATTATGTAATATTATGTAATATCATGTAATATTATGTAATGTGCATTGTAATGTGCATGTAATATTATGTAATATTATGTAATATTGTGTAATATCATTAATATTAATATTAATGTGCATTGTAATGTGCATGTAATATTATGTAATATTATGTAATATTATGTAATATCATGTAATATTATGTAATGTGCATTGTAATGTGCATGTAATATTATGTAATATTATGTAATATCATTAATATTAATATTAATAATAATATTAATATTAATGTGCATTGTAATGTGCATGTAATATCAAGTAATATTATGTAATATTATGTAATATCATGTAATATTATGTAATGTGCATTGTAATGTGCATGTAATATTATGTAATATCATGTAATATTATGTAATGTGCATTGTAATGTGCATTGTAGAGCAATGAATATTGGCTTGAAACGCAAAATCAGAGAGCCGAGTCTGAATTCCAGTTGAATTTGTTTCATTTACTTAGATGCAAATACCCTTAGAAAAGGTATAAATCCATTCAGCTAAGTGTTAAATGGCAAAACAGATTGGGCTCTGTTGCCTTGGTTGGCAACCAATCCACTGCAGAAAGTAATGGCAACCTACTGTAGGAAAATATTTTACCCCCGTGTTAGTCATGTCTCCTTCGAGACATGAATGTCCAAGCATGTATCATGTATGGCACTAAACTAACTGACTGAATATTTTTATAATCTACGATATGTATGTATATATAGTTTTAAGTAATTAATGTAGATTTTTTTTATCCAACATTATTTCTTATGACTCAAACATATTTATATATGTTTGAAGAGATACGCGTTTAGGGATTTTTTTTTAAGACAGTGATATTAATATCTACTGACTAAAGTCATATAAAACTTCAATTTCCAATGCTGGTAGACATTAATTTTACTGTTTATCAAAAAACAATTAAAAAAAAAACAGGGATATCTATTCCAAAAATTTTATACACTAAATATAATCTCTATAGTATGTTTATAGTAACTGATGTGTGTTCTGGTACAGTGAATATTGGCACAGAATGAGAATTCAGAGAGCTGAGTTCAAAATCCAGTTGAATTCATTGCATTCACTTATGCATAAATATGCTTTGGAAAAGTATTAATCCATCTTTTCTCTCTCTAGCTATGGGTTAAATAGAAACAGAGATTGATTTCTATAGTTTTGGTTGACAATCAGTCTAAATCATCTGAAAAATAAAGAAGTTGACATAGAATCAACCTCCCTACCTGTAAAATAGTTACAAAAGCATCGTCAACCCTCTCATCAATGGTGAGGGGTTGTTTATGGTGATGGAAGTGATTTTTTTTTAGGTTATAGTAATTATATAAAAACATGCAGTTGTGTGAAGGTTATCAGCACAGAAATATTGCTCTTGCCCTTGGGAAAGGTATTGAATACCTTACAACCATTAAAGTAAGTTTCTCATTGTAGAAAGCAATATCTTGAACTAATAGGCTGCAGACATTATGAAAATAAAGAGAAAAAGGTATTCATGAAAAAACAAATCCTCGAGTGAAAGCAGTTCTAATAGCTTTTCAAGGAGAGACATTGTCCATCCAAGTTGACATTGGTGAAAAAAAAAATAACCAAAGAAAGTAAATATATTTAGAACTTGAAGTTCTTATAGCGAGAGCTGAATGTGAGTCTGCTTTGTGATCAATAACTTGTCAATAAGAGTGGACGTTGGATAGAATTAAGAGAAAATATCAATATTTTGAGAAATGTCTAATAGCAAAAGAGTTGATGCAAGTGAGCTTCATTTGGTTATTTCACCTTATGATCTTTCCTTTTCACTGTTTAGGTGCTGGTGATCAGAGACTGATGACTTCCCCCTCATGGATAAAACAGTTTTACTTGTTTCCTCTCTTCTCCTCTTCAAGCCAGTATATTCTTGTGAGTTAAATAGCAATGGTAATGATGAAATTAGCCATTTCCATACAGGAAACATTGAGCATTCGTTGACTGAGCAGATAGTTAATGTCAGTTGAAATTTATAAAATCTGTCTCTTTCTGGAAAGGCTTCCAAGTTCTCTCACAGCCACTTTTTCTGGTAAAGATGGGATTTTTCTTTGAAACCATTTTTAAGATAGCATGAAAATTGTAGTAAATGCACATCAATACAGATACAAAAAAGGCCTTTGATCATACAAACATGCTTGCTTGATATAGGTGTTTTAATAGACACAACGTTTTGATCAAGTACCCTTGGTCGGATGTGCGTTGTGGTACAGTGGATATCGGCTCGGAATGAGAAACCGGGGAGCCGAGTTCGAATTCCAGCTGAATCCATTGTATTCACTTACGCGCAAATACCCTTGGGAAAGGTATTAATCCATCTCTTCCTTCCAGTTATGGGTTAAATAGCAGGACAGATTGGGTTCTATAGCCTTGGTCGGCAACCAGTCTACCGCAGAAAGCAATGGCAACCTACTGCGGGATAATCTTCTGCCCAGTCAGTCATGTCTCTTTAGAGACATGATCGCCCAAGCGTGTATCACGTATGGCACCTATACTGACTGACCCTTTGGTCATCATCAGGTGTCCATAAATTTGCTGATGTGGATTATCTCATTGATTATTGCAAAATACCTTGTGAAATCAGTTATTGTTCTTTCAACTATATTGCAATACCTACAATAATATTCCAAGATTATTGAAAATTACTCATCTCAAAAATAAATACTAACATGTTTGTCATCATCATTTACATATGGTTTTTTTTCCATTAGCAGCAGAACAGTTTGGCATATCTAGATACAGGCCTCCCTGCAACTGGTCAATATCTGGATACATGATCTTGATAAAAACAGGAGGAAAACCAGCAGTTAACAAGACAGTTTCTTGTGAAGTCAGTCTTGTACATTTTTGTTTTTCAAGTGACTGTGTTTTCTGAGGCCGTGTTATTTCTGTTACCTCCTGTCTCTTTTCTCTCTCTGTCTACTCCTGCCATAGCTGTTGGGAGAGTTAGAATGATAAGAGACTGGTGTATTTCATACTATTTTTCAGTATTTATTGCTAAGTGAATAATTGTAAATGAAAATAGAATGGTTCTTTTGTTAATATTGCACAATAACATGTGCATCAATTAATTTATAAATATTTAATAATTACCTATATTGCAGTTTCATTAATGAAAGAATATAGAAAATTTAAGGTGATTCAGACGAGTTCATCTTTGCTTCCTTGTCTTGTAAAATGTTGCAAAGTAATAATAACAGAAGAAACATTCTATTTTTATTTGGCAATAAATGCTAAAAATAGTATGAAATGCATTATTTCTTTTAAAAAACTAGGGTGGCCTAATAATTATGACCAGTAGTGTACATCATTTACATTCTGGCCATTGTTCTCATATTTGTTATCACAATGTTTTGGCTGTTGGGCTCTCCAGTGTTCATCTGAACTTGTTGGTCCATTTTGTTCTTAGTCTTAATGACTTTCTTCATTTTCTATTGCTTTTTAGCTCATTTCTTCTTTGACCATCAAAATCATGGAAAGGACTTAGCTTCAGTTAAGACTTGAAATCATATCTCATTCCTTGAAAGCTTGTCTCAGCTTGCAACCACATCACATTGAAGCATCAGTTCCCCCATGATCCATGAAGTTAGGCAACATTGAGCCTGAGAATTCCAGGTGCTGTTAGCTTGAATATGCAAGTGGTGTAATGGATAATGGCTCAGAATTGTTAATTGGAGAACAGAGTCCCAAGTACAATTAGGTTTTTTATCTTCACATTTTCAAATAAACTTTGGAATATTATAAATTCACCTCTTATCCCTGCCAAGCTATGGATTAATTAGTAAGACTTGTAAACAATTATTTCCAAAAAAAAACATTCTTAAAATCTAAAAGTATTTTCTGTAAATAACCCGCAAAAGAGGTTTAGAAAACAAATGAATTCATTAATGAAAGTTTGTCAATCATAGATGCAACCATAACATCAACAAGCACTTGATAAAGTCCTGGAACAGAATCTGTCCAGACATAGGACAAGAACAATGCGGGTTTGTCAAAGACACCAGAACAAGGAATACAATATTCATGCTCAGAATGTTATCAGAAAGAGCAATACAAATGCAGAAGGACATGTACCTGGGTTTTATAGACTATGCAAAGGTATTTGATAAAGTATACCACAAAGACTTGTTAGAGGTGCTTGGCATCCTCAACATTGTCAGGAAAGACATTAGAGTCAGCAAGAAACTATGGTGGCAGCAAATCGCCTGCAAATAGACAGGAAATGAATTCTAAAATAGAAAGTAGTGTAAGACAAGTATTTCTCTTCTCACCAGATCTGTTCAGCTTGTACAGTTGAACAATTCTGAGAGAGTCTTGCCAGGATTAAATATTGGTGGTCACAATCTGAACAATATATGATACACAGACAATACACTGCTGACAGCAGGTATGGAAAGGAAGATACAAGACCTCTTACAGAAAGTAGCAAGGGAAAGAGAGAAGAAAGGGCTAAACTTAAATAAAGAAACCCCGAAAAAACAGGATCCCAAAATGCCACTTACAGGTCAGAGACCTGGGAACTGTTCTGATAGGAGAGAAAGTGAGACACTGACGTCTGAAAGCGCTTTTCAAAAGCTAAGCAGAATATTGAGAGACAAGAAGATTTCATTGGAAACAAAGAAAAGAGTACTGGACAGTTATACAATATCTGTCCTTCTAAATGGCAAAAAATGCTGAACAGTCACCTCAAAAGTGATGAGAGACTCAAAGCAACAGAAATGTGGTTCTACAGAAGGATGCTGAGAATACCATGAACTGAACATGTGAGCAACAACAAGATTTTGGAAAGGATAGAAATGAAAAGCAAACTTATACTTGGCATCAGGAAAAGACTGCTGAGGCTTCTGGGACACATAATGAGAAAGGAGAGCTTGGAGAATCTAATAGGCACAGGATAGAGGGAAAGAGACAGGGGGAAAGCAGTGTGAGACATACTTGATAGGCTTCAACAAGTGGATGGCATTTGGGAGAGATATCAAGAGGAAAAATGTTAAGAGTGATAAGGGATGGGAGCAAGTGGAACTCTATGATCACTTACGTCATGAAAGGACACAGTGCGTAAAGAAAAAGAAGAAGAGGTCATTGTAAGTTCAAGCTCTGAGTCAGATAGTGCAGACCTGGACTCAGTGAAAACAGGATGAGCAGTAACTGAGCAATAACTGAGTAGTATTAAGTAAAAACCAGATGAGATATCACTGGATGTAAACAGTAGAATGAGAACAATCTGGTCTTAAAAGATTCAGTTCAAGAAAAAATAATATAAATAAATTATACAATTTTTATAAATATTATTTCAGTCACAAGAAAGAAACCACACTTTGATTGTGACCTGAGTATCATTCTAAATATTGAAGGAAAATACTTTGGTCAAGATAACGAATAATGAGACAGGGAACTAAGAAAACTGAATATACATTTTTTCCCTGGTTTCCCAGCCACATGTATTTTCTTGTGCTACTAAATTGGCATCAAAATCCCACTCTTTTATCATTGAAATAAAGAAACTACAAGACCTCCTACAGAAGGTAGCTGAAGAGAGTGACAAAAAAGGACTATGAATAAACTGCAAGAAAACCAAATGCATGGTCATCAGCAAAAAGGGCAGCCCAAAATGACAAATACAGGTGGGAAATATTAAAATCAAGCAGATACAAAAATTTAAATACCTGGGAAGTGTTCTAACAGAAGACAGAAAGTTCAACACAGAGATGTGAAGACAAACTGACATGGCAAAGGACTCATTCCAGAAGTTGAGTAAAGTATTAAGAGACAGGAAAATTTCACTAGAAAAAAAGAGGAGAGTACAGGATTGCTATGTGATGACAGTTCTTCAATATGGTAGTGAATGCTGGACAATATCATCAAAGATGAAAAAAACTTGAAGCAGCTGAAATGTGGTTCTACAGAAGGATGCTGTGGATATCATGGATCGAGTATGTGAGCAATGATGAGGTTTTGGAAAGGACGGAAATGAAAAGGAAATAATACTGAGCAACAGGAAGAGATAGCTGAAGTTCCTGGGACATGCAATGAGGAAGGGCGGCTTAGAGAACCTGATACTAACAGGTCAGATAGAGGGAAAAAGAGAGAGGAAAGCAAAGGATAACATATCTGAAGGACCTGGGCAGGTGGATGACAGGACAGGGGTGTAACAGGAGAAAGCGTGCTAAGAGCCACCTGGGATAGTGAGACGTGGAAAGTCATGATCTCCTACATCCTGAAAGTAAAGGGGCATAGAAGAAGAACTGCTTCTTATACTCTTTTCTTGCACTTTCTGTTTGTGGAACTCCCTTTAGCTACAATTTACAAAAGTTTAAATGCAATGTCAATTGCTGTCTTCTATCCCCTTGATTCCTATCCATCTCTTATCAATTCTTCAATGTCCCCTGTACCTTGTTTTTTCTCTTTTTATAATCTTTTACGCACAAGTGGCAGTCCTGCCTTGTTTGAAGTGAAATGATTATAAAAGATAAAAATATGCCTCTCCTGACATTCATTTATCTTTAATGACATGCCACTTCAAGACATAGTTGATCATGGATATCCACAGATTTTCTTCTATATTTCAATCCAAAGAACAAAATACCACTCACAGTTTTTTCTTCCACATTGATACTTTGTATAATAGACTTCCACTTGGATACTTCCCTAAAATCTATAATTTTAACCTCTTCAAGTCAAGGGTCTATCATTGCCTGCCTTCCATATTCACATTATCATTACTTTCTTCTGTAAAATTCAAATTGCTCAACTTATGTCATAACTTCCTATCTTGAGTGACTCTTGTGCCTTGTATTAGGTGAACACAAGTAAAAGCAATGTTTAAATATCTGAATTGCCCTAACTTCTTTGGAAAGACAGTAGAATGCCATCAAATGCTAAAGAACTGTCTATTCTGCTATTTAAACCATAGATGCTAAATCTGAGATTTCTCATTGATCTGTGTAAAAAAGCTTTATCTAAAAGCATTTTGATCTTTATGTAACTGAGCATTTTAATACATTATTATGTGTCTTTTATTATTTGTAAAGTTATTGTTAGTAGATACTTATACTTGAGTGGATACTCCCTATATTTTAAACAGTATTTATTTCATTAATCAGTCTGCATACTCAAAAAAAATTTAATAAGGAAAATTGACACTCTAGCTGAATTCAAATTTGCATCCATCTAATCTCCTGTCTGATTCAGCACATTTTACCACTGAGCTATAGCTTCACAATAAAGCAAGGTTCAATTTTACCTTTAAAGCACACTGACTCTTTCTCTTCATACCTAAATAATAAAAGCATGGTAGATCAAATGATGGTCTCTCCTGCAAAGGGGTGTCCAGATCCAACTACTGCCAGAGGGTAAATTTTCTTTATTAAGTTTTCTTAATATTTGTCTATATTTCTGAGATGTGGTACTGCAGTTATTTACACTGTTCAGACTGTTGTCCCCATCTTTGTTGCCATATTCACAATGCTTTGTGACTCATGTAGATTAAGGTTACCTACATATGAAATCCTGTTGTATAAAAGTCATAAAAGTTTGAACTAGAATTAAAACTGAGTTTACAGATTCTGTGTTATGTCAGTTTAGTTTCCATTTTCTCTAAAACTTCATTATTTTCATGGCAAAAGTTTGGACAAGTTGTTGTATACCAATATGAAGACGACAAAAATAAAACTTGGACACAAAACTTGTTATCTTCTCTCTTATAAAATGAACTGTTTTTTTTTCACACTAATAAAATGATGATATTAACACATATATATAAAAAAGTTTTACAACATATTTTTTATTTATATCTTGGTGACGTCAGCTGTCAAGTGGAAGGTAGTTGGGTTGAGGCATCAGCACACATGCATACGAAGGAACCCATTGGGCTTAGCCCAATTTCGCTATCTGTCTCTCTCTGTCTATCTTCCTATCTCAACTGTTGCCTGACTTTTAATACTACTAAATGAGTTTCATTAAAAAATATGTAATTTTCCACCCACATTTTTTTACAATATTAAATTCAAGGTTTACATGATCTGATCTTGGCTATGCTGGTTATCAAAACACAACACACAATTACATTCCTTTAATGCAATAATATTTATTTTACTATAAATACATTCCTGTCTCTACATTTTCTGACCTGGGAAATTCTGCCCACCACCCAACATCTGCATTCTTTATTTTTAAAACAATATTTATTTTCTTTTGTCAGCCAGCTTGCATTTTTGCTGATTCAAGAAAATACTCTTCTACACGAAATTACACACGACGTCAGATGATATATAAAAAAGTTTCATTCTTTTGTTCCAATAGTTCAGACCTTGCAGCAAAAACACTCCATGTTATATCTATGGAACTGAACCATGCTCATACTCTTCATATTCCAATCCAAAGAAGGAAATACCACTCAGTTTTTTCTTTAAAATTGATTCTTTGTGTAACAGACCTCCATGTGGATGCCTCCCTAAAGTCTATAATTTTAACCTCTTTAAGTCAACAGTCAGTAGTTGTCTATGTTTCATATTCACATAACCATCACTTTCTACTCTAACATTCAAATCACTCACCTTATTCAGTAACTCTCTATCTTGAATGACTCTTGAGCCTTGTATTGTGTGAACACAAGTAAAAGCAATGTCTTCTTTTGATGAATTGTCTGTAAGAAAAGTGAGAGGTCTCTTTATCCAGAAATGCTAACAAACAGAAAAGAATGGTGGTAAATATATTGATTGGTCTGATCTATTCCCAGCATACAAGTGGTTCCATTTTCAGCCACTCATGTAACACAGGTGATCCCATATATTTTGTATGCAGGGATCAATAGCCTGAGCTGCTCTTAAAATAGATAAATTTATTCAGCCACTTCTTTTACATATCGGCATCATTGACATCTATGGAGTTTGGCTCCCAAGTCACCTCATTTAGAACTAATAAATGGACAGTTATGGAAGTAGAGAAAATATTATCCAATTAGGGAAAAGCTTCACTAAATGGAGCACAATGGGAGGATAGGAAGATTATATTGTACCAATATTTTGGTGGGTGGGGGAAAGCCTTCCTGCTATTAAAATTATGATTCAAAGTACTTCTCTTTCACCTTGGTTGAAGTATCAACTTATATCAATGGTATCAGTTCTCAACTTGGTTTCTATGCTGATGACACAACTATTTACTCCTGTAAGCCTGACTGGTTCAATCATGTCAAATTGGCAGCTGATCTCAGAAAATCACCTAAAATCTGTTGTGAATTGGGGCAAGAAATTATTTGTTAACTTTAATGTCTCCAAAACAAATCTGCCCTCAGTATTTACACTATTTGGTCTCATCTTTGTTGCTATTTGTAGGACGTTTCGGCTGTTGTATGCTCCAGCCTTTTTCAGGTGCTAGGAATTTCAAACTGAACCCTTTATTACAATCACTGGTATATGATCTTCCTTCCTTGTGTAGTAATGCTGCAATTGGATGTCATGAGTTATCTCCCTTTAACCCTGAAAGTTACTTGTTCACCACTGCTGTAGCCTGGTACTGAACTCACAACTCTTTAGGTCAAGTCACAGGAACTTCTTCTTCTTCTATGTGCCCTGTCCCTTCAGGACGTAGGCGATCATGGATCTCCACGTCTCCCTATCCCTTGTGGCTCTTAGTATGTTTGCTCCTGTTGCTCCTGGCAACCCCCTTTCCATCATCCACCTGATCAGACCCTGCAAATATGTTATCCGCTGCCTTCCTCTGTCTCTCCTTCCTTCTATCTGTCCAGTCAGTATCAGGTTCTCCAGGCTCTCCTTCCTCATTGCATGTCCCAGGAACTTCAGTTGTCTCTTCCTGATGCTCAGCATCAATTTCCTTTTTGTTGCCATTCTTTCTAACACTTCGTCGTTGCTTGTATGCTCAGTCCATGATATCCGTAGCATCCTTCTGTAGAACCACATTTCGGCCGCTTCCAGTTTTGTCCTCATTTTCAATGATATTGTCCAGCATTCACAGCCGTATTGAAGAACTGACATCACGTAGCAGTCTAGCACTCTTTTCTTCGTTTACATTGAGATCTTCCTGTGTGCTAGTATTTTGCTCATCTTCTGGAACGCGTCCTTTGCCATGCCAATTCGCCTTCGGATCTCCGTGTCGCACTTTCCATCTCCTGTTAGAACACTTCCTAGGTACTTAAATTCTTGGACTTGTTTGATTCTGTTATCCCCCACCTGTATTTAGCATTTTGGGTTGTATCTTTTGCTGATGACCATGCACTCAGTTTTCTTAAAGTTTATTTGTAGTCCCTTCTTGTCACTCTCCACTGCTACTTTCTGTATGAGATCTTGCAGTTTCCTTTCCGTGTCCGCAATCAGTACTGTATCGTCCGCGTATCTTATGTTGTTCAGGTTGTGGCCTCCAATAACAAATCCTGGCGTGTCATCTAGGGTCCTCAAAATATTCTTGCTGTATAGGTTGAACAAATCCGGTGAAAAGACACATCCTTGTCTTATGCCTTTTTCTATCTTTGTGTATCTATTGAGGTCGTTACCTGTCCGTATGCAGGCCGTTCGCTGCCAGTAGAGATTCTTGATTATTCTTATGTCTTTGCCGAAAATGTCGAGGTTGCCTAGCATTTCCATCAATTCTTTGTGTCGTATTTTGTCGAATGCTTTCGCGTAATCAATGAAGCATAGGTACAAGTCTTTCTTCATTTGTAATGCCCTTTCAGAGAGCATCCTAATCATGAATATGGCGTTCCTTGTTCCAGTGTCTTTGACGAACCCGCACTGTTCCTGCCCTATCTCTGGCCTGATTCTGCTTCTTGCTCTATTCATCAGGATTCTGACAATCAGTTTTGTAATGTGACTCATTAAGCTGATAGTTCTGTGTAGTTCACACTCATTTGCACCAGGTTTCTTCGGCAGTGCTATAAATATCGACTTACATAGGTCGTCTGGTATTATTCCGCTGCTATAAATTTCGTTTATTATGTCGGTAATCTTTTCTATGCCATATTCTTCTAAGGCTATCAGCAGCTCTATCACTATGCCATCTGGGCCAGGTGCTTTGTTTCTGTTCATTTTGGCCATTGCAGCTTCCACTTCGGATTTTAGTATTTCCGGTCCATCCATCTCCTTGTGTATTCTCGGTTGTTCTCTCTTGTAGCAAAAGAGATCCTTTATGTATTCTTCCCATCGCTGGAGTATTTCACAGGAACTAACCAACATTTATATCCACTGGGTCATGTGTCCTTAATGACAAGAACAACTGAATTTTTGGAACTTATAAACCTAATGTCCAGTAAACCTTTTTACCAGAGTTCATATTTCAAAATTTTGATGTTATGGTTTTCTATAGTATGTTTGATGTTAATGGTTTTCTCTAGTATTTTTTATCAGAGCTCATATTGCAATTTTTGACACTAATGATTTTCTCTGACACTCAATCATTAGTTTCAGGAGCATACAACAGCTGAAACACCGTACAAATGGCAACAAAGATGAGAAAAATAGTCCAAATAATGTAAATACTGTAAATACTACCTCATCTCAGAAATATAGACAAATCTGCCCTCTTTTAATCATCGTAGAGGGCTCTTTCTGAAATTCATCAGCATGGCTGATTCTAATCACTAGAAGAGTGACTTCTTGCACCTTCTTCAGCTAACATTTTCCACTGACATGAAAATAAAAAGATTATATTGAATCAATTGCTAAGCTTGCTTCTTGAAAACTTTGTTTTCAGTGTTGTGCTAGACAATTTTTCTCACCTGAATCCATTTTACATATCTATGAATCTACCATTCATTCATGCCTTGGATATTGATCTAACATATGGTCTGGTCCTCCTGGTATATATTTAGAGATCATGGATAAAATTTAAAGAAGGATCTGCAATGTTATAGGTTTTGATGTGGCATCTTGGCTTCAGTCACTTACCCATTTTCATAATGTGACTTCTCTGTGACTATAAATACTTTCTTGTTAATTGCCCTGATGAACTTGTCTCTATAGTACCTAGACTTTATGTATTTAAGCACAATACTAGATTGGTGGCAAGGTCTTGTCATTTTAAAGTTGAAACGGCTAGATTCAATCATGAGTACTTGTACTTGAGTATTCACTGTGAGTGGGTTGGGCCAGCTTCTTCCTTTGAAGTTTTATGGGAGTTTTCTGTGCTTCTTTTTCCCAACTTCATGTGGTGTGAAGATTTTCCTACAGTACCTTGCCAACTCTTCCTGCAGTAGACTGGTTGCCAACCAAGTCTATAGAACCCAGTCTGTTTTGTTATTTAGCCATAGCTAGAGAGAAAAGATATGGATTCATACCTTTTCCAAAGGTATTAGCATGTAAGTGGATGTAATGAATTTGACTAGTATTCGAACTTGGCTCTTTGATTTCTCGATCTGAGCCACTATCAATTAATCCATCATGCCTCCACCACTCCCTCATTCCTCATTTAACAATGAGTACTATGATAAGTTTTCTTTTTGCACTTGTTTCTTGTAGAACTCTTTCAGTTTCTTGTTTTCTGGTCAAGTTTGATCTTCAAAAATGTAAATGCAATGTCAAACATTATCTTCTGTCTTCTTAATTCCTGTTCTTTCTTCTTCTTGCTTCTTGATAATGTTTTTCCTTTTCTTATATTCTTTCACACTTAGTAATCCCCTGCATCTTAGTGGCTTTATTACCTTTCTCAGTGTGAAATGATTAAAAAAATATCATCAATAGATTTGCAAGTATACTTTTGTATGCAAGGATCAATGAAATGTTATCACATTCATGAGCAAACAAGCTTAATGTATTTCATGAAAAAAAATTTTAGTTTTGACATTTTAAATATTAATGTGTTTGAGAGCAACTCCTAAAGAAATGTTTTTGATTATTCTGTGGATTTTCTTCTTAGCTTTAATGACTTCCTTCATTTTTTTTATTGCTTTTTAGCCAATTTCCCCTTTGACCATCAAAATTATGGAAGAAAACATTGCTTTAGTTAAGACTTAAATTCATATCAAATTCCGTGAAAGCCTGTCAATCATGAATGCAAATATACCGTCTTCTTCTTTAATGTGCTATATCATTTCAAGATGTGGACGATCATTAATCTCCACAACTTCCTATTTAGTGTAGTTCTAAAAACCATTTATCTTTGTCTCTACCTTGCCATAAACTTATAACTCAATGATTCCCTTTGTACTCTTTCTTTCAGTATGTCTTGTTCGTGTTTAATTCTCCAAAGATTTATTCCTTAGTATTTTCCAGCAAATTTCATCTATTTTTGATTTCAAGTGTTAATGTATTTGAGATCAATACCAAACAGATGTCTTTGATATAGTGTCCATTTACAAAATATTTATATTTGTTGAGGATCACTTTGAAAAGAATATTTTTGTATTCTGATTCTTGGTTTTCACAGGGAATGTTTTTTGTGTCATGGCCCTTCAAGACATGGAAGATCATGGCTCTTTTTCTTTATTATCCATGAATTGGCATGTAATCCTGAGAAAGTCAGAGGGACAGTTTACCAGTTTTTCTTTTTCCTAGTTTGGAGATTTACAGCTCTTAAACTGATTGTCACAAGAGGTTAGAAGAAAAAGAGATCGGTTCTTCCCTTTTCCAAGAGCATTTTATTAAAAATTAAAGGCAACACACTAAGCCAGAATTTGCACTTACCTAACTGATTTCAATTTCCACATCAGTATTGCCAGAATATTCTATGGAATTTATACTTAGACTAAAAATTCCATGATGCTGTTCTAAACAAACTACATGGTATATTTGATTTGGTCCTTTATTGAGGTTTTTAGAAAGCAAAAATATTTTAAGTAAATCTTCTCACACACACACACACACACACACACACACACACACACACACACACACACACACACACACACACCCTGCATTTGAAATACATAAATAAAATATAACTATTATATTATATTAAATTTTATTATATATATATATACATATAAAATAGTAATATTATAAATAATATATATAGATATTTATTGTCAATAGATAATGATATATATATAATAGATATATATTATCAATATTACATATATACATATATATATATATATATGTAATATTTATAATATATATCTATTATATTATATTATATTTATAATATATAATATCTATATATTATATTATATTTATAATATATATATATATATATATATATATATATATATTCTTAAACCCATTCATTTTTTATCCTTTTCTCAATACTACTTGTACCCAGTATTTTCAATGTTTCATCAGGTAGTTAACATTGTTAACTACCTGATGAGACATTCTTCTTTCATTGTCAAAACAATATGTATAACTTTGTCGTAGTTTGTAGTTTGCACATTTTCTAATGTAATAATTAATAATAAATTAATAAATATATATATATATATATATATATATATATATATATATATATATATATATTTGTGTTAGAGCAATAAATTATATGTGTGTATTGGTACTAATAATATTTTTCATAGCAGATGTAAAAGTTAACTTTTATATTTTTGTAATAATATAACGATCCTTATATAGATGAGATAAGAAAATGGTATATAACACATGTCAAAATGCTATCTTTAACTACAATTGTCAGGGCTTCACTAGATGTCAGCACAAATGCTTGGCATCATCAATATGTTAAGGTTTTAATGATATTACGAAACAGTAATGTAATATTTTATGTATGTCTAGTTAACAACTGCATTTGTTATCATTTATGGTTAAATGACAAAAAGGGGATCAGCAGGCTTTTTTAAACATTTTCAGTGCTAAAGCTTTTTCACTGAACCAAACCCCATACTGCCCAGCCTGGGGATTGAACTCACCATTACTGTTTTGCCCCATATTTACAAATCAATTCTTTAATATGATGACCTGAAGATGCTAACCTAACAGACAAAGGTAAAACATCATTAAAAGGCTTTTTCACTTTGCCTCATTTTTCCACTGTATTCTAATAACATATATATATATATATATATATATATATATATATATATATATATATATTAGTCATCCACATACAAGCCTGTTTCGCTGTATCACAGCTCATCATATATATATATATGTGTGTGTGTGTGTATATATATATATATATATATATATAGTCATCCGCAGACAGACCTGTTTTGCTGTATCACAGCTCATCATACAGTTAGATATCTGATTGCTTTTAGCCAGGATTGAAACCCAATTGACTTGACATCAGTTGGCAATTCATATATATAGTCATCAGCAGACAGTCTTTTTTTGATGTATCACAGCTCATCAGTACAGTTAGGCATCTGATTACTTCTAGCCAGAATTGAAACTGGACTGAATTAACATCAGTCGGCAATTCTACCTCTGAGCTATGGGCACTTGGTAGAGGGAGGCAATTCAAAATCTTGTAAATTGTGATGGACAGCTAGTCTAAGCACCTGTGTCGATAAAAATTAGGCAGTTTTATATTATTGTAGACAATAAAATTTAATTGTCTCTGTAATAACTGTATTAGCAAATATAATTGTTAATGTAATATCTAAATAAATGTTACCATTTAACTTCACCTAGTTTTTGACCACCACACACACACACACACTGATATATATAGGTCTTGAAGACTGCATTTAAGCATAAAATGGAGAATTGAAATGGACCCTCCTGGGTGTTGACATCAATGTTCACTTTTATATTTACATACACTCTATTCCTGATATGGAACACTTGCACTTATAAACATAGCATACCTTAAAACTATACTTTTATCATCAAATGCCCATAGCCCAGAGGTAGAATCGCCGACTGATGCCAATTCAGTCGGGTTTCAATCCTGGGTTAAAAGCAATCGGAGTCTAACAGTACTGATGAGCTGTGATACAGCAAAACAGATCTGTCTGTGGATGAATATATATATATATATATATATATATATATATAATTTGGGATCAAATATGGATCTGAATCTGACAGAATTATAAAATAGAGAACAAATAGGAAACATTGATTGATCTAACATGTTTCATGACGAAGCTTAATAAAAGTTTTTGATGGATAATTGCTTGCTATTTCTCCTTAATTCTATAAAATATAGGTATTTTATTCTCTGAATATATATAGTGACATGAAATTATAAATATACATATGAGGGTTCACATATGTATATAGTATTATTATTCAGGTGTTAATGAAACAGTGTTCAATGTATGAACAGAGCCATTTTATATACATATTAATAAACATACATATTATTCTGTCAGTGGCATGATTCAAAGTTTCATGAGTTATGCAATCATCAGGTGCATATTTTAAAGTGAGTTTGAAATATGCACTTGATGATTGCATAATGCATGAAACTCCAAGTCATGCCATCAACATAGGACAGTATGTATGTTTATTAATATATATGTATATATAAATGAAGATAATAATTTGATGACTGTAATGTATCTGAAGGATATGAATCATATTTAGATGTTGCAGCTTTTTTTTAAATTGTGGGTATATACTTTTATTATGTCAAGAGGACCCTCCTAAAAAAACATACAAAGCTTCAAAGGCAAATGAAGTTATGTGTATGAAAATGGATAAGGAAGAATTAGCAGGTGAAAAATAGATAACAAACCTGTTTCCTTTGATGAAAGATTAAAAAAATAGCCCAAGAAACTTACTTGTTAATCTGTCTATAGAATTTGGTTTTTCCTGCACATTGATCCTGTAATTGATCTCTACCTATTCCGTGCTGGTTTATGCAGTTCTACTTTTCTATAAAGGACACAGTCATCAATAAATGTAAGCAAATTTCATGAAGGTACTCTAGTACCTAATACTAAGGTAAGTCTTAATAATCAGGGGGATTATTTTCATTATGCAATAAATAGGAAGGTTCTTAAACATGGGAGGTAAAATCATTTAAAGATTCCAAAATTTGATTAGTTGGTTAATTTTATTTAGCAGCATATCAGACTTTATTGGTTATTTAACCCCAAAATCTAAATACTTTGAACACAATCTTCTGGCTTCACTTGTGGATAAAATGTATATTGTTGATATTTCTGTTATAAATAGCTATTGTTGGTAATTTTTTTGTTTTATATAAAAATGTGTTGCTGGTATTTTTACTATAAAAATCCATTTTTTTACTTTCATAGACTTGTTTATTTTTTTTGTGAGTTCACTATTTACTCATAGGTGTATCCTAACAGGTGCTAATAGACCCCAGATTTGGAAATGAATAATCAATTTTAATGTTCAAAAATTGAAATGCACTGTCAATTGTAATTTGTCTTTTTACTTTTTTATCTTTCATGGTTGTATCTCTTTATGTTTTTTTTTTCATATTCTCTCAATCTCAATAACCTCTTGTGTCTTAGTGGCTTTATTGCCGTTCTTGGAGAGAAATGATTAAAAAAAAAGAAATGGAGTGGTTTTATTAATTCCATTAGAGTTAGAAAATTTTCTAAAAAATAAAAACCCCCTTCACAAAATCTTTCTATTAGTCTCCTAAGAGTAACCATTTAAATAAAACCAATATTTTTTCACCTGACCTGAAGTGGAATGAATGCATCAGATCTATAGATGCATCTACTGCTAAAAAGGTTGGATCTCTGTGTCTGGCCAGAAGGTTTATCTCATCAGAATCCATCTTGCACATTTATAAAACTACCATTCGTTCTTGCATTGAATACAGTTGCCACATCTGGTTCATTGCTCTTGCTATTCATCTTGATGTTTTCAACAAAATTTGAAGAAGGATCTGCAATATAATTGGTCCTGACTTGGCATCTTGACTTCAGTCACTTTCTCACTGACATGACATGGATTCCCTCTGTCTTTTCTACAAATACATTTATGGTAACTGCTCTGATTAGCTTTTTTCCTTGGTGCTCCATCTATGTGAATTTAAGCGTGCTACTAAGGATGCTGAGGATATCGTGGACTGAACATGCAAGCAACGGTGAGGTGTTGGAAAGAATGGCAACAAAAAGGAAATTGATACTGAGCATCAGGAAGAGACAACTGAAGTTCCTAGGACACACAATGAGGAAGGAGAGCCTGGAGAACCTGATACTGACTGGCCAGATAGAAGGAAAGAGAGACAGAGGAAGGCAGCGGATAACATATTTGCAGGGCCTGATCAGGTGGGTGACGGAACGGGGGTTGCCAGGAGTAACAGGAACAAATATACTAAGAGCCACAAGGGATAGGGAGATGTGGAGAACCATGATCGCCTACATCCTGAAGGAACAGGGCACATAGAAGAAGAAGAACTATATTGACATCTAAGTCCCACCCATTTACCATTGAAATAGTTAAATGCAACTGTCACTTCTACTCGAACATTTTCTTTTATGGCACTTTCCACCCTTAAATCTCCCTTCCATTTATTTGTTTTCTTAATAGCTGTAATCTCCAAAAATTTAAATGCAACATCAATTACCTTCTTCTATTATCTTGTATCCCATTCATCTTTTATCTTTTCTTCAATATTTCCTGTACCCAGTCTTTTTCTCACTGTAACCCCCAATGCACAAGTGGTAGCCCCACCTTACTTAGGGTGAAGTGATTAAATAAAAAAAAGGTATAGAATTGGCAAAAGCATCTTTGGAACCAAATCTTTTCTACCTTTATTATCTTTCTTGTTTTATGTCACAAACCTGCTATAAGCCAAGACAATATTTCACTTTACATCACCTCTTTTCCTCTTTATTGGAGACAATGTTTTTTTTTTTTGGAAGGGTAGATTTGAAAACTACTAGAACATATATCTTGTTTTATATAATGATGATCTAATCTAATGTCACCTGGCAAATAGATTTTATAGTGATTTTCTAAGCAGAGCTTCATAAGACCAAAATTATGGCATACCCAGTGAGAACTGACCTCATTATTCAGTTGTTATTGATTTAATGAGACAAGCTTGCTAACCATTAAACCATGTCAAGTGCCGATAAAAAATATTTACTATGGCTCCTGCCATGCAACAAATGAGACACAAGGTCAGTTTAAAGTGAGTTTATTGGCAATCCTATGAAAAAATTCACAAACCTCCCCAGCACCACCCCTTTTGTGGATGCCTCAGGTGCTAAGCAATAAACTCAACCCCTTCCCAAGGGAGAAATGCACCCTGGAAGTATGGCCACTAGAGGCTTGAGTTAAAATATCAATCCCCACCAAAGCAAATGGATTTTATAACATTTACTAGTAATCCCACCATGCAACAGATGTGACACAAGGTCAGTTTAAAGTGAGTTTACGGGTAGTACTATGGAAAAATTCCCAAACCTCCTCAGCACTTTGTCTTTTGGGGACCCCCTCAGACACCAGGCAATAAACTCAGCCCCCTTCTGAGAGGGAGGAAAACGCATAGGACATAGAATAGAGCCTTGAGAGATACCAGCATTTGCATGATAGAATCTGGAAGCAAGCCCATTCAATACTACCTTCATTATGTGATTTGAAAGGAATGACTGGATTAGATCAAACAAGCATCCAGTTATGCCATAGCCATGTAGCTTGCATAGAAGGTCAGCATGCCAGACTCTGTCAAGTGCTTTGGAGATATCTTGGGCAACAACTTGATCTTTGATGTTCTTATCAAGAGCCTAGTACATATACTCTATGATGGTTGTTAGGATATTAGCAGTAGACCCGGGGAAGCAGAAACCATGTTGTTTATTGGAGAAGGGGCTGTGAGATATTGAACCATTCAGCATTGATAATAGCCTTGAACACTTTGCCAAAAGTCAGTAGAAGGCTGATAGGGCAATAATTAGAGGGGTCTAAGGGTTCTTCAGAATTCTTAAATACAGAAACCACAGAGGAGGACTTCCAGCAGGAAGGAAAGCAACAAACAGTGAAGCAGTAGTTGTAGAGTTTGGAGAGGACAGAGGAGAGTTCAAGGGCCCATTTCTTTAAGACAATGATTGGTATTCTGTCACATCCACTAACAAGCTTTGAAATTATGTTAGAGACCAGCAAGGGGTAATGTGAACATCATTTAGTTGAGCCTCAGTTCTAGGTGGGATGTCAGGTGCGGATACTCCAGATGAATCAAATGTTGAGCTGGTGCAGAATCTGTGAGCAAAGCACTTGGCCTTGTCCGCTGAAGATGTGAGGACCTCAAATTTATTGATTAAAGTGGGGATTAAAGTAGCTTGCTGTTATTTAACACATTTTTACAGAGCTGCCAGTAGTCTTTGGTGTCAAACTTGTGGAATGTTATACACTGCTTTATTCTGTCAGTAAACAACAGTTTAGCATCGTTTAGGATCTTCTTGCACTCATTAGAAGCAGAGGCAAAAAGGTACCTATTATGGTCAGATGTGTGGCTTCAATAAAGCTGAAAGAAGTGATTCCTTTGGACAGTAGTAGTCCAGCAAGCCAGGGAAAACCAGGGGATGAATGGGGCTTAAGACGTTACTTCTTTGCAGGGCTAAAAGCATTGATGCCAGCTTTAACATAAGAGGAAACCTCGAATGCACAGTCTTCAACAAGAAAACTAAAAACTTTGTTCCAAGGAACATCACACAGGAAATCATGGAATGACTCCCAGTCTGCTTTTTGGTAGTAGCAAAATATTCTGCTGTTTGGAAAATATAGAAATCAGAGGAAGGAATAGAAGGGTCAAGGTTAGTTTCACAGAGAGCTAAGATGTCAGATGAGCTTATGTGGAGGAAGAATTCAACACTGAATAAGGGTATTTACTTTGCTCCCCACTGTTTAATACACTCAATACAATTGTCATCTTTTATAATGGTTAATGTAAGCCAAAAGCTCATAAAGGATTAAATAAAATAAACATGTATATTGTGATTTTCTTTCTTCTTTTAATGATAATGCTATTAAGCTTATCAGACGATATGAAAAGAACTTGCATAAAATAAATCGACAAAACTTGTCTATATTATTTCATGAAACATGTATCAATGAAAAAATGCTGCCTAAATACACACAATATCTCTTTCTCTCTCTCTCTCTCTCTCTCTCTCTATATATATATATATATATATATATCAGCATGCAGTGTGGGTATAGAAGAATCCAAAAGAATATCCTGTACATACAGTGGTAGGATAACTCTCTAAGAGAGCTCTAAATATATATGCATATAAATACATATAAAGTAAATATAAGAAAAATTAAGGCAGACATGTTATTTCATGGTAAATTGGAAGTATAGACCTATTTCAGGATTTTACACAAATGAGATTCACAAAGACCTAAAGAAAAACGAATGAAAATAATGTTCGCTGTAAAAATTATGTAAAATCCTTTGTAAAATAAAGAAGGAAGCTGATGATAGTTCACCTGAAATAGGCCTATACTTCCAATTTACCATGAAATAACATGTCTGCCTTAATTTTTCTTACATATATATATATCACCCGGTTCACACTCCACCCACATCTATTGAACAGGTGAAGAGGCTCATCCCTTGTTCCCTGTTTAGGATGTGGTTTCCGGCTTTCTCTTTTCCATTCTTTTTACCCTTACGTAGCCCTCTGCGCATCAGTGGCGTTATCGCCTTGCTTGGGGTGATATGATTAAAAAAAAAAAAAAAAATATATATATATATATGCGAACTTAATGAGAGAGGCAGGCTTACATATACAAACTTAAATTCCCTGAAAATCTTAGCCAATAGGTATAAGGAAATCTACATGCCAAAGTTGAAACTTTCTGGTGGCACCCTACCCCATGCCTTGAGAGAGAGAGCTTTCAATTGAAAACCCTCATCTAAGGTGAAAATAGATTGATTTTTCAATTGAAAATAAGAAAGATATATTCTAATGAATTGTTTATAGACTTTTTAAGAGTAAACAGAATAGAATAAAAATGAAAGTTGTCAAGAATGACTAAATAATGGTTTTATGTTTAATCTTATTTAATTTATTGGTCAACTTGGAATTCTGCAAATAATCTTGTAAATTCCACGATTTGTGTTGGTAGATTTTTGTCTTGCATTCAGATTTATTTTAACATTCTTAGTTTGCTTGTTAGAAATCAATTAGAACCTAATTGGTAAGCATTTTTTGACTTTAAAAGCTACTTTCAAAATTGATGCATCTATCAACAGGTATGAAAATCAATACAAAGAAAAACAAATTGGCTCAATATGTGAAAATCAACACTTATCTATTTGCCTCAATTATTTTTAGGATATATATATATATATATCCAAAAGGAAGTGGCTTGATGGTAAAATCCCAAAGGATATCCTGTTAATATTAATTGTTAAAAAATTGAATACTAGAACTGATCCAGCCAGAGAGTAAATGTAATTAAAATTATTTATTTACAGAGTCAATTTATATATTACATAAAAAAAGTCAAATCTCCTGAGATTGTATGGCCATTTCAACTGCTACTTCTGTTGTTTTTACACATAACACACTAAAACAAATAACTGCAATTTATCAACATGATTATGATTGCCAACAAAGTGGGGTTAGTTTAAAAATCTCATGAGATTGCATGGCCATATGATCTCACAAGATTTTAATTTTTTATATATATATATATATTATTTTATCATCTGCACATACACTAATGTTACCGACCAATGAACATGCACATTCATAAATTTGATTACCTAAGGTTTTCTCACACATATTTAAAAAAAATTGGCCTTTGTTTTAATATCACACACATATAAACAGACAAGCTTTCCTCTACATACATACTTCCATTTAAAATAAATGTCTATTGCTTTATTTACATGTGATATGCATCTGACCAATCAGAATCAAATGCTAAACAACATTCTAGTATACTGTCTCTTTGTTTTAAAAGTTTTAAAACCACATTTTATTTCTTGTCCTAAACAGATCTTTGAAGAAGCTTAATAAAAGTGAAACATGTTAGATTAAGACACATTTCCTACTTTCTTCTTAATTAGTGATCTTGTTTTGTACATTGTTATAATTTCTTGTAATTTTAAAAATTGCACATTCAAAAATTTCCCATTACATGAGAGTTAAAAAACACCATTACATCAGTGTTCTTAAAAAAAACAGTTAACGGTAAAATCAGTTATTGCAAAGCGCATGAAGACACTACATGGTAGAAACCTAGGTCATGTAAATACTCGTTTACAAATGAAGAATATATATATAAATACATGCATACATATATATATATATATATATATATATATATATATATATGCATATATACACATATATATATGCATGTATGTAGGTATGTACATATATATATATATATATATATATATATATATAATTATTTAATTACTTAGTTTTAGGTACTAATTAAATTAGACCAGTACACAGTTGTATTAAAAAGTGTTCAATAAGATTATATTGGAGAGATTTTAAATATTTTTCATTTGCAAACATGTTATATTAAGCAACCCAGGTAGAAATCTGGGTTGCGTAATATAACTCATTTACAAATGAAATATATATATATATATATATATATATATATACATGTATATATATATAGATTTCATATATATATAAATATACATAAATTAAATATTTTTAAATTAGAAATTTAAAACTGCTAACTTCATTGTCAGCAATAACAATTAACCTGCAAGATCTAAACAGCAGAGAATCAGTATCATTTACAGATTTACTTGTCCTTTGAAGAACTGTTTTCTTAAACAATCCAAATTCGTAAACAGTTACATTGGCCATACTACCACATGATTAGTGAGAGGATTGACAATGCACCTTTCAGACTATTATCCAATTTGATCTCATTTAAACACACACAAAGATTTACCTGGCCTTATCTGTGACATACTTGTTGACAATACACACATAATAGCATCATCTAAAAAGAAAGATTGAAAGAAAAAAATGATTAAAAATAAAGGAAACATTATTAATACAAAAGAAAAATCCTACACTTAATAATATCAATTATGAACACAGTAATAACGTGTTTGCCAGGTTAGGAATATAACACACATATGACTCTATGCACATAAACTTTACACATATTCAGTTACAAGTAAAATAATATTAACCCTTGATAATGGATAAAAGTATAGCTGAAAGCACTCAGAAAAACAAAATATTTGGACAGTTCCTATATAATTTGAGTTCTGAAAAGAAAAGGTTAAAAGAACACATGAAAAGTTATATAAAAAACTTAATGATAATACCTTGTCTGTCATTTTCAGTTAAACCTACATAAAAGAGAGATTACTGCCCATATATATGCACACACACTCACATTTATATATATATAACGGTCATGTCACGTTGGATACACCGGTTCCCGCTCGATCACCGAAGTTAAGCAACGTTGAGCCTGGTCAGTACTTAGGTGGGTGACCACTTGGGAATACTAGGTGCTGTTAGCATTCACGGATGTGCGTTGGGGTGCGGTGGATGTCGGCTTGGAGGGGGAAATCGGTGAGCCGAGTTCCAATTTCAGTCGAGCACGCTGCATTCACTTGCGCACTGGTGCCCTTGGGAAAGGTATTAATCCGTTCGTTCCCTCCAATTATGGGTTAAATAATTGAGGTCTGCTGTTCGTGCGATCTGTGGCAGTCATCTGCACCAATTGTTTGTTATCAGCAGTTCCAAAAAGTGTGGATGGTACTACACAATGCCTTCACCACTATAAACAAATCTCTGTGTGGTTGTCTTGCTGGAAAAAGGTTGGACCCTCATACGTTGAACGCGACGGGAGAATCCATTACATTATATATATAGTCATCCACAGACAGATCTGTCCCACTGCATCACAACTCATGAGTATGGTTAGAGTCCGATTGCTTTTTAAACCAGGATCAAAACCCGACCAAATTGGTGTCAGTCGGTGATTCTACCTCTGGGCCACGAGTGTTCAGTTGAAGAAAGCAGACATTTTAGCGCATATATCATTATACACACCCAATAGCCATAGTGCTCTAGTTTATTATTGAATGAGCGATGTGTATATGCCAGAGTAGCTACTGTTTTCAAAGTCTCCCATTCTTCCAGAGTGCTCAATCAGGGTGTGAGAGTGTAAATATTGTCATCTGCAAACCGATCTGTCCTGCTGCATCACAGCTCACCAGTATGGTTAGACTCCAATTACTTTTTAACTTGGGATGGGAACTCAACCGAATTTTAGGATCATACAAACATGGATGAAACTCCTTCCTAATTTTGAAATTTCAGTTATTTTAAACCTCCAGTGGCGCATTCATAAAAGTCCATGCTGTACGTTTGAAAATCATAAAATCATTGGGAATCAGTTGTTATAAATTGTTTGAAGATACCGAAAGATTGAAACCAAAGTTGTGTAAATAACTGGCTTCCAAAGGAAAAATATTCAAAAGCTCTACATTATACAATATTGAGCACTTTTTAATACAACTCTATACTGATTTAATTTAATTATGACCAAAAACTAGTTAACAATAATTATATATAAATATATGTATAATTTATTACCAATATACAAAAAGTATGTTAACACTCACAAAGGCCCCCAAAGTGCACAATGTCCAAAATAGAGCCTATTATTTCATTAACAAATGAAAAAGTTTGTGTTGCTATAAACTTCTGTGACTATATAGTTTCGTGGCATTGTGTCAATATTCAGGTGGAAATTGTTTATTAACTTCCACTTGGAGATTTCCTTTAGTTAATCAATTTCTACCTGGAAATTACCATAACACTATAAAACTCTGAGGAATCCCAAGGAGATAGTGATAGAGTAAATATAAGCAACACAAAAGATTTTCCTAGTTAAATATACATCCTTGAAGATGACTTTTTAGATTGTTAGGAAAATTATTAAAGATGCTCTTTTTTAGAAGTAGAATAGCTAAGACAGGTGACTCAACAGACTCTGGATCCAAACACAACAGCAAGATACTCAACAAACCATTTGATATATACATTCCTTCCTCTTGCCAAAATTATACACTCTAATCACTTACACTTTGTGGTTATGAACAACAGATGTCCTGGATATGACAATAAAATAAATCTGACAACAAGGTATCTGATCTGGAGAGTGGAATTTTGAGGAGTGTGGAACCACCTCTTAATTGCTGTTGTTTCTGGTTTTACCCTGATCCAGGGTGGTTGTACCTATTAGGGTCCTATCTATGGGTAAATAGTGAACTGCAAAACAAAAATAAAACACTATGAAAGTATAAAAACACATTTTTATATAAAAAATTGCTAACAATACATATGCATATAAAAAAAATTATTAGCATTACATATTTATATGAAAAAGAGATATTTATATAAAAATACTAACAATATATATTTATATAAAAATAGTTATTTATATAAAAAATTACTATCTAAACTTATTTATAAATGGAACTTTGTCTGTGTGTGTGTGTGTGTGTGTGTGTGTGTGTGTGTGTGTGTGTGTTTGTTACCTATAGATTCCAAAATGGCTGAACCGATTTACTTGAAAATTTACAGTTGTACTATAAGCAACTGCGAGTGTTCTTAGCTAGGTTTTGTGTTGAGGTACACCCAATAAATATTGAAAATCGATAATCGAAAAAATCAGGTTATAGAAAGAGTGGTTCGATTTTAATCAAATTTGATACACTCATAGACAAAGACATAAAAAATGATATTCAGAAGTTTCAAGGTTGCAGTTCTTACAACAGTGCAGAAAATTTGATATCAATACCAGGAAATGAAAATTTGACTTACATCCATTCATTTTTCTTTCAGTCTACGGTTTCGCTTTAACTGGAAACAACTATTGCTTTTTGGTCTTCCGTGCCAACGTCCAAAGTGTCTGAGCTCCAAAACCATGGATTAGTTTTAAAGCTTTCATTATATCCAAGCACCGCCAGGATATACTGCTAGTTAATACATATTTATATGAAAAACAATTATTTATATAAGAATTTACATATTGATATGAAAAATAGATATGAAAAATAGATATTTATATAAAAAAATTACTAACAATACATATTTATATGAAAAAAAGATATTTATATAAAAAAATTACTAACCATACATATTTATATAAAAATTAGATATTTATATAGAAATATTACTAACAATGCATATTTATATTTAAAAAAATTACTATATTTATATAAAAATAGATATTTATATGAAAAATTACCCACAAAACATATTTATATAAAAATTTTACTGGCATACATTTTATAATAAAATGACCAACTGTAGTTGAAGGCATACAATTGTGTTCTAAATATTTAAAGTTTGGCATTAAATATATAGTTTGGCATTAAATATATAGAGTTTGGCATTAAATATATAGAGTTTGGCATTAAATTGTCCATAGAGATTAATACACTGCCAAACAAAATCAACCAATGAACAAACAACAGAAACATTCTTCAGTATCACTGGGGATATTGATTTTCTAAACTCAGCTTAGATGTGACACAAGGCTGAATGTAGGGTGTTTTTGCTTTTGAATCATTCGTAATGATTTCAAACATTTTGAAACTGTTGTGTGATCAAATTCTAATGATTCTGCAAGTTCAGCTTGCACCTGACATGAGTCTTCATCAAGTAATGCCTCTAGTTCTTTGTCTTTGAACGTTTTTTTTGTGTGCCAGAGTGTTCTTTATCTTCAATATCAAAATCATTATTTTTGAGGTATCTAAACCAATCTCTGCATGTTGTTTCTGGCAAAGAATAGTTGTCATAAGTCTCAACAAGAATTGTGTGTGCTTCAGCTGCAGATTTCTTTTAAATAAATTAGTGCAGTAAAATACCCTACAAATACATTTTCTTTGGCACAAAATCCAACAGTTTTAACACTATGAAAAACAAAGTTGTTTACACTTCGACGAAGTGACATACACTGAATTTCAAGCTTGCTTGTAGTGCTTTCTTATACACTACAAGCTTGCTAATAATGCCTTCCTTATGCATAACCATATGAAACTGCACACATGCAGTTCTGGGAATGCTATCTGTTGGAAAGCCGCAATAACTTATTCAAGGCCCTAATGTTCAAAAGTTATAGACATCAGGCTTATTACCTCTATTTCTAAGTCAAGACTTTGTCATTTGATATTCTAAACTAGATGCTAAATTCTTTAATCTTTAAGAAGAAGTGGATAATATTTTCCCTTCTGAATTCCTCAATGGATTTAAAACAGTTACTATCAGTCTTGGATCTGCATAGTGGTGCAGTGGATATCAGTTCAGAATGAGAAATCAGGGAGCCGAGTTCAAATTCCAGTTGAATTGGTTGCATTCACTTATGCGCAAATACCCTTGGGAAAGGCATTAATCCGTCTCATCCCTCCAGTTATGGGTTAAGTAACAGAACAGATTGGGTTCTACAGCCTTGGTTGGCAACCAGTCTACCACAGAAAGTAATGGCAACCTACTGCGGGATAATCTTCTGCCTAGTCAGTCATGTCTTGAAAGAGACATGATTGCCCAAGCGTGTATCACATATGGCACTTAACTGACTGACTATCAGTCACCCACTGAAAAAAAACTGAACCTCTAATCCTCTTTTAAAATGTTAATTCAAAATTTTTAATATTTTCAAATTTCATGACTAATTTTTCCTTATTAAAATGTAAAGTACACCCCACTGTTTTAGTTTTTTCTAAAAGTGTTCCCTGAAGTAAAAAGGTTGATAAACACTGGACTCATATTTTGAGGCAAAGCAACAGTAATAAGTATGTCTTCTAACATGATGTGACAAAAAGAAACAATAATTAGAGGAAATAAATTGAGTAATAAAATAATAGTTCTGTGAATTCCAATATTCTGCTTGAAGTCTTGAATGAGACAAAAGCAAAGTTATAGTGAATGTTTTATTGAGAACTGGCTGTTGAAAAATTGCCCTAAATGTCTTCTCTTTGTGCATTTTTATGATGAATAAATTGATTGTTTGTAGTTTGTTAATGTCTGTTGCTGTGCAGACAAAGAAAAGTGCTACTTACTGAGAAGAAATTAGATAATTTCTTTTACTGTTTGGTTATATAAATCGATGTGGGCAATATTTATCAGATGGTGTCATCTTTGAAAATACAAAACCGGTTTATGTCTTCTAGATACCATGTCCATTCATAACTTAGGTGATCACAGCTCTCTAAAAGTTTTTACTATTGATCCCACTACCTATTCTGGCTTACATTGTTGTTATTATTTGTATATATATGGAGAGAGATATGAAAGTGTAAAGCTGAATATATATATAAAGAAAAATTTAATTTTTTCAGTTTGCAATTTTCTCATATGTATATACTAGCAGTATAGACTGGTGTTGCTTGGGTGTAATGAAAGCTTTAAAACTAATCCATGGTCCTGGAGCTCAGACTCTTTGGACGTTGGCATGAAAGATTAAAAAGCAATAGTTGTTTCCAGTTAAAGCAAAACCGTAGACTGAAAGAAAAATGAATGGATGTAAGTCAAATTTTGATTTCCTGGTATTGATATCAAATAAGGTTTTTCATCGTAAACTGAATTTTGAAGGCTAAATAAGTCCTCTGAGTAAATGGTATCATGGCTGAGACTAAGAACTACAATTATACCTACTTAGAGCCAAAACCAAAGCAAAAACTAAAATAAAAGGGCTGAAAAAAATACAGACATACAGGTAGATAAACAGACACACACACAAACATGTTACCTTTTATATATATATATTATCAATTTTCTGAACTATTGTAAGAACAGCAACTTTGAAACTTCTGAATATCATTTCTTATGTCTTTGTCTATGAGTGTATCAAATTTAATTAAAATCGGACCACTCTTTCTATAACCTGATTTTTTCGATTATCAATTTTCGATATTTATTGGGGGTACCTCGACAAAAAACCTAGCTAAGAACAATTGCAGATGCTTATAGTATAACTGTGTAAATTTTCAAGAAAATCGATTCATCTGTTTTGGAGTCTATAGGTGACAGACACACACACACACACACACACACACACACAGATAAAGTTCCATTTATAAATAAGTTTATATGTATATATATATATTATATATATAGTGTTAAATTGTGATGATGCTTATTGCCAAGATTGCTGAGTCTTTTTTAATAGTTTACTGGTAGAAAGGCATTTCTGGCAAGCTGTTTTTTTTGTTAAGTGCTCAATATTGAGGTAGAGATAGAATGTTATTAAAATTAATGTGGAGAATTTGTCACTTACCTGAGATTTGCTGATGTCAAAGTTTCCTGAAAGCATTATTGTGATGTCTTCCCATTTCAGAGAGTTTGTTTCTTCTGCTATATATATAAAAATTTCCCCCATAAATAAATGAACTATTTTAATAGTAGGTTATAAATATAAATATTAAAATTTTGCAGTGGCCTGGTTCCAAGCTTTGTCTAATGATTACCTTGTGCATGATACTGTATTTGAGTTGAATTAAATAGCAAGAAAGAAACTGCATATTTATTATTAGTGTGTGTCTGTTTATATGTGTGTGTGTGTGTGTGTGTGTGTGTGTGTGTGTGAACACACACATTTAAAAATTGTGTATTTTGGCAGCAATCCCTTTTTTATGAAAGTTTTGTTGAAAATGACAGACAAGATGCTAATCTGAAAATTATATAATAAATTTAACCACAGCAACGTATCTGTCATTTTTAATGAAGCTTGCATAAAAGAGAGATTGCTGACTAAACACACAATTTTTAAATGACATGACTTGGCAACCAACAAGGTAAGTAACACACACACACACACACACACACACACACACACACACACACACACACACACACACATATATATAAATGCTTATAATCTGAATGAGAAAGTAGGAATTCTTTAAAAGGGTAGATTGAACGTTGCTGAACTGTGATGCCCTCTGCAGCCAAGTGAGTTAAATCACACCAAATCACACAGTTGTTTCTCTTAAAAAAAGTTTTCTCAAGCATGCAGACATGTAAACATAATACATACTGTTTGAAATGAAAAAAAAAGTGGAACATTAATTAAAAATGATGGCATATCAACTAAAGATAACATCTGAAGTAATATATATATATATATATATATATATATATATATATATATATAACACAAATATTTTGGTGGCAATTGATCTCATAGGCTTTTTTTTCCTGGTGCCCCCATTTAAGCATGCCACTAGACTGGCATCTATCATTGAAATAGTTAAATTTAACTTTTGCTCTAACAGTTTCTTTTCTTGTACTTCCCACCTGTGAAAATCCCTCCAATTTACTAGCTTCCCTGATAGCTACAATCTTCAAAAATTTAAATCTAATGTCAATTGCTATCTTTTATCTTCTTGAATTCTATTCATCTTTTACCCTTTCTTCAATATTCCTTGTACCAAGATTTTTCTCTTTCTGTAACCCCCTTTACACTAGTGATGGTCCCACCTTTCTTGGAGTGAAATGCATAAAAAAAATATAGTGTGGAGCAGAAGGAATGATCTACTTAGGTAAAGAACAAATTTGTTTCATTTTTACTCAGAAGCTATAAACAATAAACCATAAAGGAGTTATGTCGCTGATGATTTCAACTGTAGTCCATTTGAAGGCATTATGAGGGTAGAGAGAACTTGCATTACAATCATAAATGACCACAGATATGACTCCTAGAAGTATGTTATTAAATGCTTATTACTTCTGAAGGAATTGATTTTTTTATTTAGATGGTTCATTTCTTTTGCTTGCCACTCCACGTAACATAAATGGTTGGCTACTCTCATTTGCCAAGCACACTCATCTGATAGGGCAGCTAGCCAATTCCTGTTACAGGCACTTTGTCAATCAACACCCACAGACTCCACAGTCAACACCCACAGGGGTCTATATTGCAACTATGCTAAGTGGACCTTAGTTACAGTTTTTAGAAGAAAGCACATAATCTGACATCATAGTTATTTGAACAACACCAGTATTTACAAACCCTTAGCCATTTTTACTTGTGATTTTGTACTAGAAAAACTATTGTGAGCATATGAACAATTCCATCTATCCAATTCCATTTAAGCCAATTCTTGAATGAAATTTCTGTGTGTGTGTGTGTGTGTGTGTGTGTGTGTGTACAAAATTTTATAGCAGTTGTCTGCGGATTCACGTTTTCTAAAAAAGAAGCTTTTTGAACACACACACACACACACACACACACACACACACACACACATATATATATATATATATATATATATATATACATACAACTATACATACACTACACATACTATACTATACAACTATACATACATATATATACATACACATATGTATTTATATATATATATATGTATATATATATACAACTGATTTGAACATTGAAATTTATTTTATATATATGTATATATATATATAACCACTTTAAATGTTATTTTAGTAGAAACTCATATTTGAATAGGTGCCTTGTTTATTTATTAAACAATACATTTATTTATTTTTGTCTGCTCAAGTATGAGTATTCACTAAAATAACATTTAAAGTGATAAAATCTATTGGATTAATAAATAAAATTTCATTAGTTCTTTAAATATATATATATATATATATATGTCTGTATAAAATATATATATATATTTATATCTATATCTATATATATATATAATTGACGAAGTGGAAAAATACTGTGTAACATATTTCATAATCTAGAATGATTTCATCAGACTAAAATAATGTTTTTTGTTGATGGAATTATATATATAGTGGGATATATATAGTGGGATGAGGTGGAGCTATAAATATGAGAAGTAAATGCTGAAGATGTGGAATTGGTAAATTTACATTTTTGAGTTTTAGATTTTTTCAGGATTTTGCCTATTTAAATATCAGCTTTGCAGATCTTATATCTGCCTGGGTTTCTGGCACAGATGGAACATGAACACCTGTCTAATCCATAAAACAAGCCAGTTATATATATATATATATATATATATATATATATAATTAAGGAGGTATATATATATGTGTACACACATAGATACACATTAATATATAAACATTAATCGAGTGTGAATAGAACAGTGCCCAATACTTTATAACAGAGCAAAACTACATATTAATAAATATTCATATTATCCTTAGGCATGACTCATATTTTCATGCTGTAAGGGTTTCTAACGAGCAGAAGAAATAACATTAAAATCTCTCTGGAATCTAAAAAACCAAAAAAGTCATGATAAATAAGAAAACATTCTTGCATACGTTTCCACACACAACAGAAGCAACCCAGAATTATTAACAATGATCAAAAGACACATAGAATTACTCAACAAAAATGATAAAATAAAGGAAATCTTAAAGACCACTGAAATAATTAAAAGCAAACACCAACCCCAAAATTTTAAAAACATCTTAACCTCATCAAAATTCGAGCAACACACAACACAGGGGGTCACAAAATGCAACAAAAAAGATGTGGGATATACAACATAATAATAGAAGGAAAACACATCTACATTCAAAATAAAAATAAATCTGAGCGGCAATTCTAAAAACGTAATTTATGCTCTAAACTGCAATGAATGAACAAAAATACACATGGGGTGACACAAGGCCTGAATAAAAGAAATAACACTAAACTAGCCAATAACAAGAACTTGTACGTCTACCAACATTTACATTAATACAGTGAAGGTAAATTTAGAGTAATCCCTATTTACCAAAATGCAGATTATGACACACTCATGATGCAGGAAGAAATATTTATAAAAAAATACAAGCCTTCCCTCAACAAAGCAACATGAAAATCCTAAGACACACACAGACACACTAAATTCAAATGTAAAAAGAAAACACACACTAAATTCAAACAGTATTCCAAAAACAATAAAAAGAACTAGATGATCCATAGAGTAGAAGTGAAAACAATTTTGAAGTATAAAGACGAAATCAAATTTCGCAAGTCAGTGAAAACATTTTTTATAGCCAACAAAAGGTGATTTAACATGCGAGTTTAAAAAAGCCCAACAAGCATGCATGCATATGAACTTTCTGACCTGCTCATCACTTATCTATTTATACGTGATACCTTGGCCATCAGAAAAACAAACGGATCTGAATATGTAAAATCACAAGTTTATTCGCCTGAAGAAAGTCAACTTTAGATTTGAAACATATGTAGCAACACAAACACCATTATGAACACTTAATATATCATACAAAAAGCAAGTAATATTAATAATAATAACAACAATAAATCTAAACTTTAAACAAAATATTCACAGCTTCTTGCACTTATTTTATATATATATATATATATATATATATATATATATATATATATCCTAATGTAGACATGGCCCAGTGGATAAAAGCATTGGTTGAATCCAGTGACTTGGCCTAAGGACTTGTAAGTTCAATGAACAAAACTTGGAGAATTGAGTTAAAAGGGAGATAACCGATACTGAGATATCTAGAAGCAGCATGACATGTGGAACTAGAACAATCTATCTCAGTGGATAAAATAAAGGTTTTGGTTTGAAATTACAATCACTGGAAGAAGTGTACCACAGCTGCTGCTAGGAAGGTCAGTTCACTGTATAGGGCCAGGAAGTTTTTCTTGTCTGAATCCATTCTGCACACATATAAATTTCCCCTCCGACCATGTATTGAATACTGCTGTCACATCTGGTCGGGTGCCCCTGCTATTCACCTTGGGGTTTTTGACAAAATCCAATGGAGAATCTGCAATGTGATTGATCCCGACTAGGTAGCTCAGGTGCAGTCACTTTCTCAATGCTGTAATATGGCTTCCCTCTGTCTCTTCTATAAATACTTCCATGGATTCTGCTCCAACGAGCTTAGTTCCCTGGTGCCCCCTCTGCATGAACTTACCCGAGCTACTGAACTAGCAAGTAGGTCCCACCTTTTTATAGTGAAACCAATAAAATGTAACAGCAACTTTACTCTATCAGCTTCTTTTCTTGCACTTCCCACCTATGAATTTCCCTTCCGTACACTTGCTTCCCTGACAGCTATAATCTCCAACAATTTAAATATAAGGTCAATTGCTATCTCCTATCACTGTCTCACATTCTTCTCCTTCATGTTCTTTTCTTTGTCCACTCTACTCTCATCAGCTCTCTTCACACCAGTATTCTCATCCTTCTCTTACCCATTCTTTGACATCCTTTATAACTTGTTCCTCTTTTTCATCAGTCTCCTCCTATGTAACCCCCTGCACACCAGTGGCAGCAAAACTTCCTTGCTTGGCATGAAATGTTAAATTGTAAATATGTCAATAAAGATAAGGGCAACAGTCCAAACAATCTATATATATATATATATATATATACAAACTAAATCTAAAAGTGAGCCAAAGCCGACCGCGGTTTCACGCACAGATCGTCAGGACAAGGCTAACAAATTAGACAGAAACAGCAAATTAAATAGACTGATTGGGAGATACCAAACCAAAAACAAGGGTAAAACAAACTTTATTGATGACAACAGTAAAATATATATATATATATATATATATATATATAAAGAAAGTAATCTAATAGTTAAAATTAAAGTAAGTGATTTTTTAAATGAATGCACTTATTTAGAATTTCCGTTTTAGAATTGAGTAAATTATGGGATGGCTCAAATAAAGTTATTGCTAATTTTTCTTCAGCACAAAGCTGGCAAAACTTACTCCCTACTTTATATTTAGGGCATTTTTTTATTATTTCCCATTTTAGAATGGGGTCTTTATTAATTGTGTTTTTTAGATGCCAAACATATGTAGCTAAGGCAGTGTTGTGGCTATATTTTATGTGCTTAAATGCATAAATGTTATAATATCACTACAAAGTAGTCATTAACAATCATAACAGCAAAAATATATATAAATAAATATACATATTATCATACATTTTATGCTTCACTCATAGTTTCATGCATTTTTCAGTAATTATCAGGTGCTTATCATATTATATCATTTTTTTTCGACAAAAGGTCAGTATAATATGATAAGTACTCGATAATTGCTGAAAAATGCATGAAACTCTGAGTCATGCATAAAATGTACACTAATATATATATTTGTTAATACATATATATATTATTATATATCCAAACAGAAAGTGGCATGTAGGTAAAATCTCAAGGAGGATCCCATTAATATTAATCTTATTAATATTAAAACTGATCCAGCCAGAGAGCTCATGTAAATAAAATTATCTATTTACAGAGTTAATATTTTTCATGTCTGCTTATCCAACATACTTTTAGCCTCTTTCTCTCTTTTATCATTTCTCCTTTTTCCCCCTCTATTTTTCTCTATCTCTCCTTTTTTCATTTTCCCCTCATTTCTCATTTCCCTCTCCACACTTCTTTTCTGTGACATGCTTATTTTTTTATTTCTTTACACATATATGTAATCTTTAAATGTCCCTTTCAAAAAACAAGTTTGAATCCATTTCATTATCTCTCTTTATTTTCCCTCTCTCTTCCATCTCTCTTCTCTTTTCCCTCTCTCTTCTTAAAGTGCCTATCTTTTAACATAATCTTTCTTCTCTTTTTTAACTCCATCTCCCACTTTTCTTTCTTATTTCTTTTTTTTTTTTTTACTTTTTTAAGTGAAATTCCGGTGTATGAAAATCTTTTGAATTTTCTATAATAAATGGATCAAGTGAATTTACTTTGATCATACAACACATGTAATTTTGTAATATTTATTTGAGAAAAAAAATTATATATATATGCAAATAAACATTACAATTTTTATTTCTTGTAAATTTAATAAATTATCCAGTAAAATGTGTTAAGTAATAAACATAAAATAATGTCTGTGTCAGACAAGGAAGGATTGAAAGAAATAATTTAATAATATTGATACATTTATTTTCTTAACATTTAAAATTATGATATCATAATTAATATGGCTTAAGAATTAAAAACAAAAATGTCTGTTTGGTTTATCTGATTTATATTTAAATTTTTTACAAAGCCAGCACCTTAAAAAAGTAAACAAATAGGATACCAAACACTCCAACAAAACAGAACAATAAATAAATAAGTGAATAAATTAACAAACTATGAATATATGCATAAACACAAGTAAATTTAGTAATAATTATCAACCATATGTAAGTAAACTATAATAATGTTAAGAAAGCTAATATTATGAAATAGCTACAAATTACCACATTCAGATAGTCAATTATTCCTACTCAATACTCTCAAGAATAATTTTAACAATAACTGCTGTCATCTATTTAATAACCATTAGGATAATAAAATCTTTTTACCCATATTGCACCATTGACTGCATACATAAATAGTCAACCCTACCCATCAGATATGTCTTGAAAATTCATTCAAGTATGAAATACTGTTGCTATTCAGTGTTGAACACTGAAAAGTATACTTTATAGATAGATAGATAGATAGATAGATAGAAAAAAACGAGGTAAATATGAACAGGCTGAGATAGATAGATAGATAGATAGATAGATAGATAGATAGATAGATAGAAAAAAACCGAGGTAAATATGAACAGGCTGAGATAGATAGATAGATAGATAGATAGATAGAAAAAAAAACGAGGTAAATATGAACAGGCTGAGATAGATAGATAGATAGATAGATAGATAGACAGATAGATAGATAGATAGATAGATAGAAAAAACGAGGTAAATATGAACAGGCTGCGATAGATAGATAGATAGATAGATAGATAGATAGATAGATAGATAGATAGATAGATAGGAAAAGACTGAGGTAGAGATGAACAGGCGGCAATAGATAGATAGATAGATAGATAGATAGAAAAAAAACGAGGTAAATATGAACAGGCTGAGATAGATAGATAGATAGATAGATAGATAGATAGATAGATAGAAAAAAAACGAGGTAAATATGAACAGGCTGAGATAGATAGATAGATAGATAGATAGATAGATAGATAGATAGAAAAAAAACCGAGGTAAATATGAACAGGCTGAGATAGATAGATAGATAGATAGATAGATAGATAGATAGATATATTTTATTATTGTTAGAATAATAGCATACTGCAACTCAAAAGCTATCAAGTTTCTGTGTTCAATACACCATTATCATTGAACACTGAAACTTGATAGTTTTTGAACTGCAGTATGCTATTATTATAGCAATGATAATAACTTTATATCTATAAATGCTCTTCTTCTGTATTGAGCACTTTCTATAAAAAGTAAATATTAAACTGTAGAATATATATATATAGCCATTTATTTAAATCACTTATATAGGACACCTCAGCGTGGTGTAATGGTTGGCAAGCTCATCTCACTAGAATCATTATAACTGAGTAGTGAGTTCGATACTCACTGAGTACCCCCTACTTTCAGCCGTGTGTTATGTCTAAGCTACGTTTAGAGAATCACTTTCCTCCAGGTTTGGGGGTTGGACGAAGGGCTAACAACCCTGTCCCATAAAAATAGTTTGTTACAGAAACAGCAAAAACGCTGCCTTACACACCATTAGGTGTAAGGAAAAGTTTATTTATTATTTACTTATATATATATATATATATATTATTTACTTATATATACATATATTCTTCCCCCCACCGTTAGTGATTTGCAAAAAACCAATGTAGTATATAAATTCATATGTCCATTTAGAGAATGTATCTCTAACAACCTCAATAATATCTACATCGGCCACACCACAAATTCGCTCTCACGGCGTCTGACGTTGCACTTAAATAAAAATTCAAATATATTCCATCATTTAGAACAACACGGTTATCAACGCACACTTCTGAGAAAAACGCTTGTTGATAACACGTATATACTCAAACAAGAAAATAATAAGCAGAAACTAAAAATCCTCGAAGCACTCTACATTAAACAATTTAAACCTGGTTTGAATACAATCAATTTCGATATTTCCAACAACGTACTCAAATGTCTGTAATCAGACCAGGGACCACAACACCACTATTTTGTCACTGTCTTCGGCCATCCGCCATGGTAGGGATGGACTTATATTTTCAATTCAATTATCTTTATTGTTAATAGCTTAAATGTTCTATGTTTACTGTGTGTTAATATTTACTCTTTGATAATGGCTTATGTGAGCCGAAAGCTTAGACCTGATAAAAAATTCAACAAATACTGTGATTTTTTGTTGTCTTTTAACGACATCACCATCAAGTATATCAGACGGTATGAACGGATCCTACACAAAATTAATAGACAAAACTTGTCTATATTATTCAATGAAACCTGCATTAATATATATATATATATATATATATTGTTACCTAGACATGTATTGGAAGAGCAAAAACAATACCATCTTTCTAGCATAAACTAGGTAATAATAGCAGTAATTGTTAACTGACCATCAGTAGGTAAGGGGAAATGGAAGACATATTAACCCATGAGTTTGAAAACAAAGACCCTTTTTCTTGGAAGAAAACCCACATGACAAGAAAAAATGGCACAAAAAGCCAGAGATAAAAATAGAGTCAAATGAAACAGGCACACGCATTCAGCCTTACTAAAGAGATAAAATTTTAAATTCTCTGACTTTAAGCAAGAATATTGCCTTTGGCTTAGGGTAATTTCTATTGACTTTTTCACCTTAAGCTCAGCAAAAATTCAACACAAGAATATTGTTTTCTTTGTGAAATATGTATATGAACATTCTTTTGTTGATGATGACAAACATCTTTAGTATCTTTGGACAATTTATATTTCCTTCCCAAACACAGGTGTAAACATTTTATATGTATCGCACATCTCGCATATGCGCATAATATTTTTTCTCCCTTTAATCAATTATTGCTTGTTGAACTTTTGAATATATCAAAATTCATTTCTGTTATTTAAATTATTAGTTGTTCATTCATTCCGTTATTGCTGATCTTTTATTTTTCTCCTCATACATTCCTCTACTAGTCATTGACACTAAAATACAATTAATAGAATCTGAGCCAATCCGGACAACAATACAAATTTAATTTTAAATATTACAAATCAGAACTTTGTCTGGGGTCCTAATAAAATTGGGAATTACCCTTTTGCATGTACATAACAAAGTTCTGAGCTCATCTAAGATTCATAACATAATTGGGGGCTGGTCCTATGCCAGTAACAAAATATATAGGAAACAGATGCTATTATTTCCAAAGTACATTTAATGCATAAACAAATACAATAAATTCAGTTTAAAAAAATCTCACTGAACTAAATATAGAATGAAGTGTATTTAAGAAGAAATGTGTGAAAACAAGTTGGATGCTTGAGTTTTTTTGTTTTTTTTGTTGGCAATGTTTCATCAAAACATCTTTAAAAAATTGTTATCATTGCAGTCTTGCTACTTAAGCTGAGTTGAATTTGTATGCTTTCTTTTTAATTTAACATTTAATAAAATGAAAAATAAATATTTATATATTCTATATCATATACTTTAGATATTATAGAAGGATATATATATATATATATATATATATATATATATATAAAATCTAGGTAAAGAGGACCCAAGGTTTTATGATTTTGAGTTCTCTGGCATTTACTTTTCATTTTCACAACTAACATCTAACATTGCCTGATGATGAGATAGAAATCTCAAAACAGAAATTTCCGTGTCGCAATGTATTTTTAATTTTGAATTCTATAACAAATTTAATTATATATATATATATATATTCTTCAAAAGTGCTTAATACAAAGTAGAGCAAATAATATTTATTTGGAATTTATAATATGAATATATTATGATATCTCTACAAAAGTAGCTATTTTGTTTTGACACTATCTGAGACTTATCAAGAAGACACAGATAGTCACAAAACAAAGTGGCTACTTTTGTAGTGATATTATAACATATTCATGTTATAACTTCTAAATAAATATATATATATATATATATATATATATATGCTCTTAGTATAACCTGAAGATGTTTGTATTTAGAATCAGTGACTGCTGAAATTTCTAGGAGAAAAAAAAAGGAAAAAGGATTGGAAAATTTGACACTCACAAGATATGCAGAAGGGATATAATGAGTAACTGACCTAATAAGCTTGTGATAATAGATAGCAGAACAGGGATAGGAAGGGATGTTGAAAAAGAAAATCTTACTATGAGTAGCAAAGGAAAGGAAGTTGCATAAAGCCATGATTCTCCACATCCTCAAGCGACACAGCACAGAAAAGAAGCAGTAACCTGTAGTATCACAGGTAGGATTTATTTGCCCTTATAAATTCATATATAGTGATATAGCAAAAATTAAGGAAAAGATATAAATAAGTAATAACGTTCAGAATCTTAAGAGTTGAAGTAGACTTTAGAAAGAACTGGAAACCCAATTCTAAACAAGGGATAAGCCTCTACTTCAGTTTAAAAGATCCAGGATGAGTGTGATCCACATGTTAAGCAAACCTATCTACTCTTACATCCATAACAGTACACTACATTATGACATAGAGAGGCACTACTGGAGACTACTGCATGGTCAAAAAACCCATTCATAGAGTAGCAGCACAATAGATCTGATGTTATACAACTGCTAATAGTCAAGGATCTTTGAAGGAGGCTATCTTTTAAGTAGAGAAAATTCATTGAAAATTTGAAAGGAAGGGATTCTCAGTGGTCATGAATTAATACAAGTATTTCTATCTGACAAAATACGACTATTATACATTCATTTCAGATCAGAGTCAAACCATTAACTCTCGTAGACTGAACATGTCATTAATGGACAAGGGATAACATCTCTATATCCATGTAAATCAGCAGAATGCTCATCTATTATTGTAACTCTGTGCTAGGTTGGTGATGCTCATCAATCATGGCAACTGTATCAACAAGGAAAAGGAAAGTCTTACTTTGAATTCTTGGCAGTTAAAGCTCAGGAGATTTCAATATTGTCCAAAGAAAAAATGCAAATGGTTAACTATTGTTATTATTATATTCCCTTAATGATTAAAGAGAACCATTTGACACTGAGTCACCCATGATGAATTGCGATGGTTGTGTCTTTTAAAATGAAGTGATTAACTATTGATTGCAACTAGTGAGAAATCGATTGATTGTGATGAATAAAAAAGGAATGAGAACTGAAGAAAAAGGAAAGGAAAGAGAATAATGAAAAAGAAAATTAATAGACAACATGAAAGTCATAAAGGTAAAAAAAAGAGAATAAAAAACTTAATGCGTAAGATGAATGGAAGAGAGAAGAATGAGAAATGGAAAAAGAAAGAGAATATATAAAAGGATTTGTCAAAGAAATTTAAAATGCAAGAAAGTGGAAAGAGAAACCTAGAAAAAAAAAGAAAATGAAAATAACTGAAACAGAAAATGAAAGAAATAAATGGAAAGAAAAAGGAAAACTACTATTTTAATTACAATTTAATTAAATTTTCAGTACCTGATTTTCTTATATGTTTTTCAGTTCCTATTAATGTTAACTCAAAGTACAAATTTTGAAGTGCCTGCATGTAAAACATTTCAAATAAAGATTTATATTTAATATTATTTTGATATTTTCAAAATCAGGAATAATATACACATGGTTAATAGTGGTGTAACTTTAACAATTTAATTAAATTTTCAGTACCTGATTTTCTTATATGTTTTTCAGTTCCTATTAATGTTAACTCAAAGTACAAATTTTGAAGTGCCTGCATGTAAAACATTTCAAATAAAGATTTATATTTAATATTATTTTGATATTTTCAAAATCAGGAATAATATACACATGGTTAATAGTGGTGTAACTTTAACAATTTAATTAAATTTTCAGTACCTGATTTTCTTATATGTTTTTCAGTTCCTATTAATGTTAACTCAAAGTACAAATTTTGAAGTGCCTGCATGTAAAACATTTCAAATAAAGATTTATATTTAATATTATTTTGATATTTTCAAAATCAGGAATAATATACACATGGTTAATAGTGGTGTAACTTTAACAATTTAATTAAATTTTCAGTACCTGATTTTCTTATATGTTTTTCAGTTCCTATTAATGTTAACTCAAAGTACAAATTTTGAAGTGCCTGCATGTAAAACATTTCAAATAAAGATTTATATTTAATATTATTTTGATATTTTCAAAATCAGGAATAATATACACATGGTTAATAGTGGTGTAACTTTAATTTATGGTGAGTGTTCCTGGGTTAATATTGCCTGTAGTGAAAGTGTGGATGGTGCAATAGATATTTCCACTGAAATTAAATTAGGCATGCCGAGTTTAATTCCCACTTGCTTTTGTTTTGTGCACTTTGTGCTAAAGCCCTTGAAAAAACCACAAATCCATTTTACTTTAAATATATATAAATAGCATGGGTCCTATAGCCTTGGGTGTCAAGGAAAATGTTTGAACTCAAAACTAGCTTGGAGAGGGTTGGGTTCCATCAGACTATCTTGCCCAGGAAATATTGCTGCTAATGTGGTGGCAGTATATGTTGTGCCTCCACAACCCTAATAGGGTTACAGGTTTTGTGAATGCAACCATGAAACCACCTCTGTCTTAAACACATCCAAAACAATAAAGAGAAATTCCCCCAAAAAAATCAATATTTTCTGGCATTTTATGATAAACTCACAAACTTGAAATATTGTAAAAATTTTTTTCATGAAACCTCTAAAATATTAATCAGGGAAAAAGAACACTGCTGATTTTTGATATTTACTGACCTTTTTAGTGAAAAAAAAAGGTCAAAATTGTCTAAATCTTACTCTTTTGGCAGTTATAGAATCAGCACATCAGACTTCTAAATCTAGTTAACTCTGATTCCTTCATAAATGGTAAATGTGTGTTAATAAATAATAACCCCTGGGTTTTGAGTCATACTCTGACATAAAAATTATATACGCCATCTTGAATTATGATCAAAAGTTAGGATACGGTTAACTTCATGAAAAGCTTTTTTGACTTTGGGGATTTGTATCTAAAGAAATTGGAAAATAAAATCATTTTTCAAAAATTATTACTGATAAAGAAATGTTCCAAAATATATTTGCCTATAAGTTTGAGAAAAGCCTTTATCATATCAAGATTTATTCAAATGATTATTTGTTTGTTGTGGTGATATCATTTGATCAATCTATTCAACAGCATAGATCAGTTTTTCTTAACCAGTTTTTCCCTGGAACTCTAGCTTTCTGCAAAAGCTTCCTAGTGATGCTGCAAGAAATGCTCTTAAATAGTGTTGTGTCGTGGGTCGTACCATGTAACATCTGGTCATGAAGTGACACCTGCTACTGTGAGAGACTTTAAATATTGTGTATACCTCTTAGTTGTACCACTCTGGTAATAAAGTAGTTTATCTACATTTCACTGTGTATCTCTTCATTCCAACAAATAGGCTGATGCATTCTTGAGAAATTTTTGTTTAATTTTACATTAATAATTTTACGATAAACATATGGTATATTGTTGGAAAATCCTTGGTTATTATTATAAAGGCTTCAGCCTCTTATGTTATTTAAAATTACAATAATCAGAGAGTATGTGTTTAATGATGTCTCTATGGCTTCACTATAAAACCTCTTTCACTGGTTAGTGGATAAGACATGTATGTAACGGAATTGTGTATCATTGAGTGACTTACTAAATCACAGGATACAAGTACAAACATGTTGGAAAGCCTAATCTAAAAAAAATCCATCAGATATAAAATTTGCTACCAGAATCTGCAAAGGAAACATAGTAGAGACCATAGTAAAAATAGCAAAATGACTCCGAATTCACAACAGGATTCATTCAAGGTATAATCGCTTTTGATATAGAAACCAATAAAGAAACTACATTACCACTCAGTCAGTTAAGTGCCATACGTGAAACATACTTGGGCGATCATGTCTCGAAAGAGACATGACTGACTGGGCAGAAGATTATCCCGCAGTAGGTTGCCATTGCTTTCTGCGGTAGATTGGTTACCAGCCAAGGCTATAGAACCCAATCTGTCCTGTTATTTAACCCATAACTGGAAGGAATAGACGGATTAATACCTTTCCCAAGGATATTTGCGTGTAAGTGAATGCAATGAATTCAGCCAGAATTTGAACTCGGCTCCCCAATTTCTCGTTCCAAGCCAATATCCACTGCACCACAACACACATCCATTACCACTGAGACACCTAAATGCACTAAACTTAGCAAGAAATAAGGAAATCCATGTCATTCCTTCTGACAAGGGAGAAGGATTTCATCATAAACAAGAATCCTGTTATAAATGTTATAAATTCTATGTTGTGATGCAGTGGATATCGACTCAGAACAACAAATTGGGGAGCTGAGTTTGAAATCCAGTTGAATTCCTTGCATTCACTTATGCATGAATACATGGTGTTATGGGTGTGGGTGAAACAATCTTTTAATTGCTGTTGATTTCAGGTTCATCCCAATCCAGGGTGGTAGACCTGTTAGGATCCCAGCTATAGGTAAATGATGAACCTTCAAACAAAAACAAAGCATAAAAATAGATTTTTGTAGTAAAAATACTAGCAATATATTTTCATATAGTAAAATTACCATCAGTACCTATTCATGATAAAATTATCAACACATTTTATCTGTAATTGAAAGCATACAATTGCATTCAAAATATTTAGATTTTGTCATTGAATATTCCATAGATATAGTTGATATTCTGCTAAATAAAATCAACCAAAGCAATTTATAGAGAATGGCTTAAATATGGCTGATCTCATGAACAATGTCTTTTATAACTGAGATTTAAATTTTTATATAATTTAAGGGAAATGAGAAATATTTCTTCTGAAAAATAAAAATTTGCTCGATGCTGAAGACATGATAAGATGAGATTACACAGCACTGCAATATTATATTCAAAACAGTAAGTCACCAAGTGTTGGTTGTTCATTTATACAGAATATCACAAGATCTAATATTGTTCTATTAAAATATAGAATATAATTTATGCTAGAATGCACAAAATATGATTATTTAAACTATTATATACAAACATGTCAAAGAAATCACTATGAAGTGGACGGAGAAAATAAAAAAATCATCAATGACCAAATACAACAACAATTTATTAAAAGGAATGATATACAAAGCAAACTATAGTGAACCAGATTAAATAACATCATAGAAAAGTAATATTATTTGCCGACATTATTTTTATTTTTTCTGATGATTTTAAGCAACCTAGTGTCCATACTATGTGTTGTGGTGCAGTGTATATTGCCTCGAAACAAGAAATCAGAGAGCCAAGTTCAAAATCCAGATAAATTCATTGCATTCACTTATGTGCAAATATCCTTAGGAAAAGTGTTAATTCTCCCTCCAGCTGTGGGTTAAAGAGCAGGACAGATTGGGTTCTATAATCTTGGTTGGCAACCAATTTACCACAGAAAGTAACAGCAACTTACTATCTTCTGTCTAGTTTGTCATGTCTCTTTTGAGACATGATCACCCAAACATGTATCATGTATGACACTTAACTGACTGAATGTCCATAGAAGATATTAAATTCAGAATTTCACAAACCATTGATGATGCTTTACAAAGTTTATTTCTGGATGAAAATTGTTCACTGCTTTCATAAAAACCTCTGTTAATGCTGTTTCAAAATTTTTAGTTGGGTTAAAAGCCATTGAATATACTGACAGAAGGTAGCAAGAGAAAGTGAGAAGAAAGGACTGAGCATAAACTTCAAGAAAACTGAATGTGTGGTCATCAGCAAAAAGAAGAACCCAAAATGCCAACTACAGGGAAGAGAAACTAAAATAAAACAAGTAAAGAAATTTAAATACCTGGGAAGAGTTTGGATAGAGGATGAAAAGTGTGATGTTGAGATCCAAAGATGCATTGGCATGGCTGAGGATGCATTTTAAAAGCTAACCAGAGTACTGAGAGACAGGAAAATCTCATTGGAAACAAAGAAAAGAGTGCTGGACTGCTGTATGATATCTGTCTTTCTGTATGGTAGTGAATGTTGTATGATGTCTTCAAGGATGAAGGAGAGGCTCAAGGCAGCAGAAATGTGGTTCTACAGGAAAATGCTGAAGATACCATGGATTGAGCACATGAACAATGATGAGGTGTTGGAGAAGATGTAAATGAGAAGAAAACTCTCACTTAACATCAGGAAGAGACAGATGAAGTTCCTGAGGAATGTAATGAGGAAGAAGGGCCTGGAGAATCTAATACTCACAGAATGGAAAGAAGAAAAGAAAGACAGGGGAAAGCAATGCAAGACCTTCTTGATAGGTTTGAGCAAATGGATGGTGAAGTGAGGTTTGGGAGATATACCAAGAAGAAAAATATTGATAGTGATATAAGATGGAGTAAGAAGTCCATGATCGCCCACATCCTGAAGAGACATGACATGTGAAGAAGAAAAGGAATTCAACAGTTATGAAAGCAGTATGAGCTGGAACATTGTCATACATAAATATCACTTTTCATTTGAATGACATTGCCAGTTTAATTTTTTGAGCCATGGCTTTAGGTTCATATTTAAGAACTCAATGTAGACAAGAGAGTTCATTTTGACACTATCAACAGCACTCAAGGGCTAGTCATCTTATTACCAGTAATTACCACTACCCTAAATAGCCTTCCTCTACATCATTATGGGTTCTGGGTATGACGATAAACTGCATCCGGCAGCAAGGCTGCTGATTGGGAAGTTGTGAGGAAGCACAGAACCACCTCTTAATGGTTGTTGTTCCCAGGCCCACCCTGACCCAGGGTGGTAGCACCTGTGAGGGTTCCAGCTATGGGCAAATACTTAACCACCAAATTGGGGTCAAAACACTATGAAAGTATAAAAATAGACTTTTTTAGAAAAATATATATTTTTGAAGTAAAATTATTACCAACAATACATTTTTAAAGGAAAAAATTATTACCATAACACATTTTTGAAGAAAATATAAATTACCAGCAATACATTTTTAAACTCAAAACTAGAAGACATCTTTAGTTTTCTAAAATAAAAAATAAAAATTTTTTTCATCAAACTCTAACTCAACATTTTCACTATAAACAAACATTAAAAAAATACCTTAAACACCCCCTTTTTGGCATTAAATAACCCACAGAAGTTGATATACCATTAAACAAAACTCACTCACTCACTCTACATCATTATGGATGCCTTAGTTGAATAGGCTTAGAACCATGCTTTAGGCATCATTCTGTTTGCCAGCTGTTGGAAACATTCAGTGTCCCCCTGTATTTATCTGTGAATAACAAAAAAAGAATCTGATTTTAAATAGGTTTTGGCAGAGGCAAACATGTTTAGGGATGTGATTAGGCTTTAGGGGAGAAAAAGTGTACAATGGATATTCATGAACCCTTTCAGGTTTAGTATCATTTGCAGCTTCATTTGCAACAAATAACTTTTTGCTATTCTTAAGATGATGTCTATAATATCTACTGAACTTGAGAAACTTATTTTTTCTAAAAAATTATATTAATTGAAAGATTTTATAAATTTCACCCAACAACTATACTAGATGCTTGGTCAATGAATGCCAAATGTTTCTTTGTAGTGAAATGGATAATATTACCGTTTATATATCTCTCTTCAAATAGATTTCACTTCTCTGAGTAAGAATCTGTTTCTCAGCCTGTGCATTGCATGCACCTTACATTTGAGATGCATTTCTGGATTATACAGTGGTTGCTTTCAAGGGATTTTTGCAATATTTTGCTGTTTCATTTCCTTCATACAGCATTTTAATAATTTTTGCATTCTCATCCTAACATGGAAATGTTACAAGGCCTATGTTACATATAATTTGAAAAAGAAATGATACAATCAAAATTGCTACCAGTTGTTTATTAGTAAACATAATCATTTGACATTGCACACCATTAAACATGTTAATGCTGCCAAACCTTCATGAAAATTTGTAACAACACTGCAGTCAACCAGAGGGTAATTTATGTTATAATTTTAGAATGCAATGTATATTGTTATCTTATGTAATCTAAACTTATTTATAAATGGAGCTTGGTCTGTGTGTGTGTGTGTGTGTCTGCATGTGTGTGTGTCCATTACCTATAGACTCCGAAACGGCTGAACTGATTTTCTTGAAAATTTACACAGTTGTACTATAAGCATCTGCGAGTGTTCTTAGCTAGGTTTTGTATCGAGGTACCCCCAATAAAAACAACAAAGGTGAGAATACTTATCTGAACTTGACGATGATTCATTCCAGTATTTCAAACAATAAAGAAGGCTGGGGAACACAGTCGCTAAAATCTAAACTTATTTATAAATGGAACTTTGTGTGTGTGTGTGTGTTAGTTATAGACTCCGAAACGGATGAACCGATTTTCTTGAAAATTTACACAGTTGTACTATAAGCGTCTGCAAGTGTTCTTAGCTAGGTTTTGTGTTGAGGTACTCTTGATAAATATTGAAAATTGATAATCAGAAAAATCAGGTTATAGAAGGAGTGGTCCAATTTTAATCAAATTTGATACACTCATAGACAAAAACATAAGAAATGATATTCAGAAGTTTCAAGGTTGCAGTTCTTACAATAGTGCAGAAAATCAATAATATATATGTATAAAAGGCAATATGTTTGTGTGTGTGTCTGTTTATCTGCCTGTATGTCTGTATTTTATCAGCCCTTTTATTTTAATTTTTGCTTTGGGTTTGGCTCTAAGTAGATATAATTGTAGTTCTTAGTCTCAGCCATGATACCATTTACTCAGAGGACTTATTTAGCCTTCAAAATTCAGTTTACGATGAAAAATCTTATTTGATATCGATACCAGGAAATCAAAATTTGACTTACATCCATTTATTTTTCTTTCAGTCTACGGTTTCACTTTAACTGGAAACAACTATTGCTTCTTAGTCTTTTGTGCCAATGTCCAAAGAGTCTGAGTTCCAGGACTTAGTTTTAAAGCTTTTATTACACCCAAGCAACGCCGGGCTATACTGCTAGTAGCATTATAATATGATAAATTAATTCTTAAGTTGAAGTTTACATGTGTGCATGTATATGTGTGTGCATGTATATATATATATATATACACACACGAACACATACATACTCACATGCAACAGTAAGTATACAAGACAAGAGTCTGACCCTGCTGTCAGCAGTGTCTTAAGGATATCTTTGACTGAGCATAAGGGCTTGGAAATTGACCTTGTGTCGCATTCACCTTGGGCATCCACCATAGTGGGAAGGTGGTAAATACTATATATATATAAATGCCATTTTCATTAAAAGTGCCAGACAAGGTGCTATGGTTAAGTTTTTACATCATTTTTCATGAGATCTTATCATTATTTTTCTTTTTAGAACATAAATTATATAAAAATTGACCTACTGTTTTATTTTCCCAAGCACCTTTGTCTATGCTTTTAGCCATAATCAAGGATGAATTTTATTTTACTTTTAATTGATATTTAAATTGTTTTGTTTATTCATATATATTCAGTTAAATGCATATATATTTAGTTAAGAGTAAAATAAAATTCATCCTTGATAATTTTTATATAGAAGCTGGACTCTGCACCATGCCACACAAACAGGAAAACCAAGTAATGGCTGCCAGACAATTTTGGTTACCTAACTCCACAAACTGCAACCCCTTGATTATTATGTGAGGGTCAAAGTTGAGTGAGAGATTAAGAAAACTCTTTGTAATGCCAAAAATGAACTGAAGGCAAGGATTATGGCAGGATTGTCAAAATTAAACAAGAAGACTATACAGAAGAGATGAAGGAGGTTTCAAAATCATTTAGAGGCTGCGGTTGAAGCCAATAGTGATTTTATTGAATAAATTTATTTTTTTGTATTTCAAGATATATTTGTGTAATTTTGGTATATATATATATATATATATCTGTTAAAATGAGATGTCAGTGTTAGTTTCATTTTTGCTTAATTTAAATGACAATTTATACACCACACCTGGTGTATGATATATATATATATATAATTATTTCAAAGAGATTTTTTCTCTTCTGTCTTTACTGTCAACATCTGCTTGCATATTGAATAATCAATATTCTGAAATCTTTGAAAGTAAGACATTGGCTTCTTGAGACCGACCTAGACAGAAAGAGAATCAATACCTGGCCGACAATCACCCTCAAACGTGCAATGCAAGGTGAATTATAAAAGAATTTCATCACAACAGCACCCATCATCTGTAACTGAGAAGCAGAGATTTTGCAAAGTAGTAACAGAAGTTTTGAAAATTGATTAATTAAATTAATCCGATTTTGCTTCAACTGGGAATTTCTTATAATTTGATGAATTATTCAGACTAGTACCCTCATCTTAGTTGTTTCAGTCACTAGATTTTGACTTGTTGATTCTCTAGTCTAATTTATCTATTTGTTTATTTAATTCATTTTCTTTTTTTTTAATAATAATCATACATAGTGCTGTTATGTCACTTTGGATGTGTGGTTAGTTTAATGGATATAGCATAGAAAATTATATTGGTGGGCTGTTCTGGCCAAGTCTGTAGCATTCATATTTGACCAAATATCCTTGGGAAAGGTGTAAATTTGTTACTTCTTTCCCTAGCATAAATAACAAGGCAAACTGGGCTCTATGGCCTTGAAAGGCAACCAGTTTCAAAAAAGGGCATCACTGAATTCTAAACCAGCCTGAGGAGGGATGGACTTTGTCATACTATTTTACCTTAGATAGACCTACTGATACAATACTTGCATACATGTGAGGTAACTACACCTATAACAGGTTACTGAACTCATGATTTGGATTCTATTAAGAAAGATTGTCTTAAATCAAGACAACTGACAATCTCTTTCTTCCTGATCTTTAATATATTTCTATACTAATCATTAGTAAATCAGTTGCATTATACAATGGTAAGTCAGTAAGTTCATGACTTCACACGGATGAATTTTTAACATAAAAGTATGTGATTAATGGAGAATAGTTGAATTAAATTCTTCTTATTCATTTGCTGTTTCCCTTCAGGATGTAGGTGGTTACAGACTTGTCACTCTCATTATTTTTCTTCTTGGCATTTCTCCTAAACCCTGCTCCACCATCCATCAAGCCTATCAAATATGTCTCACACTGCTTTCCCCTGTCTCTCTTTCCTTTTGTCTATCCTGTGAGTATTAGATTCTCCAGGCCCGCCTTTCTTATTACGTGTCCCAGGAACCTCAGCTGTCTCTTCCTGATGCTAAGTATGAGTTTTCTTTTTGTTTGCATCCTCTCCAACACCTCATCATTGCTCACATTCTATAAAACCACATTTCTGCTGTCTCAAGCCTCTCCTTCATCCTTTAAATTGTCCAACAATCACTGTCATACCGAAGGACAGATATCACATAGCAGTTCAGCACTCTTTTCTTTGTTTCCAAATTAAATACATTGGTTAAATGAAGATAAAGTTAAAAAGTAAATATTTGTGTTAAATAAATACATTTTTCATTATTTACCTATGATTATTCATGTACCTATATGATGACTGTCACTTCTTTGCAAAAGAATATATCTTCACTTGGTAGCATGTTATTGTCTTTTTCATTAAGAAGTTTATTTTTTCCATAATTTTCTATCCAATCTAATGTTCTGCTATGGGCTCATAAGTGATTCTTAAGGCCAATTTTACTTTCACAACCTGTCTTACACATGTGGCAAACATAAGGTTTGTCCATGTTACTTATGTTCAAATTATGCCTGACCCTGTGTAAAACCATGTGATGTTCCAGTCTTGCAACAGATTTACAAACTTTGTCACAAAACATGCACAAGTAAACTGCAGGTCTTTCTAGTAGTGTTACATTCACAGGAATTTGCACCTGACCTCTCCGGTGTGATCTCATGTCACTAGCTAAACCAGCTGCCAAGAGCGTGCTTCAAGCATGTTGGTGTCTTAATAATTCCGGAATGCATTCTATTTCTCCTTTCCTAATGGCACACTTTACGGAACACTTCTTTTCTAATGGCACACTGTTTAAAATTGTTATAAAACAGCAACAGACTCTGTTATAATTTTGAGTGATGCCTTCATGTACATTATATATATAAAAAAAAGTAACTGCTTTGCCACAGAAATGCACTGTAAATAAATAAAAGTGTTAGTGTGCAGTTAAACATTAATGAATGATTTACTGAGAGAATAAAATCATTAAATGTATATTTTATGTGTAATTAAAGCTTGTCATTATTGAGAGAACCAAATATTGGCTCACTGTTGAATATCATCTTAAGGTTTGTCTTTTTTCATCTAAGTGTCACAATGAAAGGCTTGCATGACCAAACGTCAAGAGCTTTTAGATCAGAATGGGAATGCAAGCTAGTAGCAAAAAAAAAAAAAAAGAAAAAAATACACAATTTCCGCAAGTCTGGAAAGATATATTTTGAGATATTTTTTCCTTTTTTCTTAACTCTTCTGTTGCACACACACACACACACACACACTCTCTCTCTCTCTCTCTCTCTCTCTCTCTCTCTCTCTTGTTTAAGAAAGACACAATACAATGTCGTCTTTGTAGTGGTTTAAATTCAGGGAATCACCTTTGATCTTTCTAACAAGTATCTCTTAATTTCCTATGCTAAATTCAATGTTTAGGAGGTTTTTCTTGTCATTCTTGTCGCTGAGTTAAAAAGAAAGAACTACTAGCTAAAAAAAGTATACATTTTACACATATATATATATATATATATATATATATATATATACAGGTGTGTCCAAAAGTAGGTGGAATTAGTTTGTGTATTGGTTATATTATTACAATGGTGTTCATTGTTTCCTCAATATATATATATTTTAACAAAACTTAGTTATAAGCAACTGACAATTTGTAATGAATTATTTTGAACATTATTTTTACCGATACTCATATTTAAGTAGATATTCTGTTTTTAATTAAACAGTATTTTTATATTTATATCTACCGGCCTGATTATTTACGATAAATTTTTATTACGAAAATGTGTGCTACCCAGCAGGATTCGAACCTGCGACCCCTATTACATAAGGGAAGCATACCATTTGATCTGGTACTGTCTTGACCACTCAACCATGGATAGCCTCTTGATCAGACGAGGTTTGTAATGTATGCTTCCCCTATGTAATAGGGGTCGCAGGTTCGAATCCTGCTGGGTAGCACACATTTTCGTAATAAAAATTTATCGTAAATAATCAGGCCGGTAGATATAAATACAAAAATACTGTTTAATTGAAAACAGAATATCTACTTAAATACGAGTATCGGTAAAAATAATGTTCAAAATAATTCATTATATATATATATATATATATATATATATATATATACCATATTTTCTGGCTTACGAGATGCATTTTTTCCTAAAAAAATACCCTAAAAATACATGTGGGTCTTCCAAGAAGAGTCTATTAATTATCACCATGACATGAATGGTAGTGAGGATCATTTATTGCACATGACTGACAGTAGTGACAACTTCGCAGATGACAGTTTAGAGCTTTTACATGAATCTAGCAGTGATAAGTTTTTAGGATGAGATGATGAATAAAATGCTTTGATCATTTTATATTTTTACATGCTCATTTTTTAAATTTTTAATTTATTTTTATGAAAATAAAGCCACCCTTAGACAATTAAATATATATAGTATATTTATTAACCACCAACTAGCATGTCATTGCCATACAAACAAATAAGACAAGTGATTAAAGTAAACAATATGTGGTACCAGTATGTGAGGGACGCATGGTGTATGAGAGTGACTATTTTTTTCTAAGAAATTTGTTTCCAATATTAATGGGATCTTCAAAACCACAACATTTTGTACGCTAGAAAATACAGTGTATATATATATATATATATATATATATATATTTGGTATATTAGTCATCCACATACAAGCCTGTTTCGCTGTATCACAGCTCATCAGTGTGGCTAGACACATCCACTTGTTTCTAGCCAGCATCGAAACTCGACCGATTTGGTGTCAGTCAGAGTCACTACTCCCTAAGCCATCGACGCATGGCGTCAGAGAAGGGAAATTTTAACGTGTTGTATATAAGCAGTGTATACACACACCAGTCACCGAAAGAACTCAATTCATTTCTGAAGAGTCACACATGTAGCAGAAGTGGAAAATGTTTTTAAAATTTTCTTCTCCAGAGTGCTCAATCATAATGAGAGCATAATATATTAGTTATCCGCATACAAGCCTGTTTCGCTGTATCACAGCTCATCAGTGTGCTTAGACACATCCACTTGCTTCTGGCCGGGATCGGAACTCGACCAATTTGGTGTCAGTCGGAGTCGCTACTCCCTAAGCCATGATTTGGGAGCAAGTTCTCATCATTTTACAGTTGAAATGGCTAGATGTAACTGAAAGTTCTATGCTAACATTTTTTACTATCACATTTCTCACTTTATAATTCTTGTTTATCAAAAATTTAAATGCAGTATCAATTTTGTCTTCTCTCCTTAATAGTAGTTTTTCTCATATTCTCTAACACTCAGTATCCTCTTGTGTCTTAGTAGCTTTATTGCCTTGCTTTTGCAAAATGATTATATATATATATATATATATATATTTAGGAGAGAATGGCAACCCATGAAGACAATGAGAAAATCCAAAAGATTTTATCTAATTTATATAAATTATCAATTAGATAGAAATAGAGGACTCAAAGAATATTATCCAGAGCAAATGTATTGAGAAGAAAACTCAACACATAATTAAATGGTTATAAATGCAGAATTTATTTCAGCAATGTAAAGAAAAACTTTTACAGTTGCCTCAATCTTTTATTTTTTCCTTAATTCATGAATGGTCTGAATGAAGCAATTCTAAAAATTTTTCTTTGCATTGCTGAAATAAATTCTAGATTTATAATTGTATTAATTATGTGTTGAGTTTTTCTCAATAAATAAATAGTTCACACTCCACCCACGTCTTTTGAACAGGTGAAGAGACTTGTTTCTTGTTTAGGATGTGGTTCCCGGCTTTCTCTTTTTTTTTTAATCATTTCACCCTGAGCAAGGCAGAAACGCCACTGATGTGCAGGGGGTTACATAAATGTAAAAAGATTAATTAGAAAAGAGTGAGGAGTACAAGCTGGTTAGAAAGGAACAATAGAAAGCTGAGAAAGCAGGTGCAATGACAGATACATAGGTGGAGAGAAAGGGAAGGTTATACAGGGGAGGGGAGAGAGCTAGAGGCCAGTGGTTAGTAGATGAGTATTAATTTTGCATTTAAATTTCTGGAGGTTGTAGCCATCAGGAAAGCAAGAATACGGGAGTGAGTTCCACAGGTGGGAAGTGCGAGAGAGGAAGCTGCAGGAGTAGAATTGTCATCTGCATTTGGCTAACCTGACTGTGAACGGGTGGGACCCAGTTGCCAGTCTGGTTGCACGGGTAAACACCTGTTGAGGAGGCATCAGTGACTTAAGCTCATCCGAGCAGAAGCCATGAAAGTATTTATAGAAGAGACAGAGGGAGGCCACATTTCGACGATGGGAAAGTGGCTGCAGTCGAGTCGCCAGATCAGTACCTATCACATTACAGACTCTCCTTTGGAGCTTGTCAAGAACACTGAGGAGAACGGCAGGGGCACCTGACCATAAATGGCAGCAGTACTCTATGCACGGACGGATGGTTGACTTGTATATATGCAGGATGGACCAATCATTCTACTCTTAAGTAGCCCCATGTGCATCAGTGGCATCACCGCCTTGCTTGGGGTAATATGATTAAAAAATGTGTGTGTGTGTGTGTGTGTGTGTGTGTGTACTGTTTGACAAGATATAATGAATATGATAAAAATTTAATAATATCTTATTTTAATCCTTATCTCTGTTTTGTCAAATTTTAACTTCAAAAACTAATATTTTACACTTAGCTCACAGAAAAAAATAGTTCTAGCCTATTCTTAATGATACTTTTATCTTAATACAAGAAAAGAAAATCATGGTGGTCATTTTAGTGCTGCATCATTGGCACTTTTCCAATTAATAATAGTATAAAATCTATGCTTTTTATACATGACAGAATTCTGTTTCATCTAGAAAAATGGTCTGTTCCCTGCACCACTCCAGTAAGTACCTGACTCTTCCTGCTACTCTTTACCCTTACAAGAGTCAGATCAGGCCCAAAATGGAGAACTGCTGCCATATATGGTTAGGAGATCCTCCACTCCCCAAGTCTCAAAAAGTATCTTCTCAACCATGTGGGCCACAAATTATTTTCCATGTTACAACTCCTTTCACACAAAGGAAATGCTACTCTATCACTATTTGCATGGAAAGTGTTCGGAGTAACTTTATTCCTTAGTTCTACCAGTTCTAACTTCCACAGCTAAAACCAGCCATGCTATGCACATTGTAACAAACCACTTCCCTTTGGATTCCATTGATGAGATGACACTTCCACTTTATCAGTTTCTTTCCACAAACTGCTGCTTTTTGGGACCAAAAGGATCCTTTGCCAATTGCTATAATCTTAATTTCTTTAAGTCTATGATTAACCATTACCTTCCATAGATATCCCAATAATCTGTGCCTCTTAATCTGTAAATTTTACCACAAGTGGCTCTTGGGCCTTGTACAAGATGACCATCATTGTAAAAAGAAACAAAGAACCTGAGTATGGCAAAATCCAAAAAGTGTTCAGAGACTCTCTTCAAAAACCCAATCTCCTAACCTAAATTCTGTCGGAAATGACTTTTAGAGTAGGAAATAGATAAAAAACAAGAAATGATTCTATGAAAGAACATCTGCTTTGTATTGAGAATGAAACCTGGTGAGGTAAATCACATGAGTTCATATTAGATATGATGAATTGTGTACTCAAAAAATTTAGACAAAAAATCAAAAATTGATGAATTTAAGTGGTGAGAATAAGAGACACAGACTCAAGCTGCAATTGTTAGTTTCTACATTTTCACATGTGGGTTTATAAAAATGATAAAAATGTATCTTAGAATTTCAAACAAAACTTTGCTGAATTAATGATAATTATCAAATTTAATCTGTTTAAAAGTATTCTATTTTCCCCTAAATAATGTCTTCATCATTCTTTCACAGTATAGTACAATGTAACTTGTTTGAAAATAGATGTGTCTTTAATCAGGTTTCTTTCTATATCTAATTTATCTTTTTCTCTCCCTCCCTTTCCCTCCATATATATATATATATATATATATATATTAGTCATCCACATACAAGCCTGTTTTGCTGTATTACAGCTCATCAGTGTGGTTAGACACATCCTCTTGCTTCTGGCCGGGATCGAAACTCTACTGATTTGGTGTCAGTTAGAGTCGCTACCCGCTAAGCCATAGGCACATGGAATCAGAGAAGGGAAATTTTACCATGTTGTATATAAGCAGTGTATACATGCACCAGTCACTGAAAGAACTGAATTAATTTCTGAAGAGTTACACATATATCGCAGAAGTTGAAACTGTTTTTAAAATTTTCTTCTCTAGAGAGCCCAATCATAATGAGAGCATAATATATTAGTCATTATACTTATATATATATATATAAATCATTTGCAAACAAGCCTCTTTTGCTGTATCACAGCTCATCAGTGCAGCTAGATCAAATGCCTGCCTCAAGCCAGGATCAAAACCCAACTGACTATATATATATATATATATATATATAAAAGTTTCATTAAAAATGACAAAAAAAAGGTGCTGTGGCTAAGTACTGGAAAAAATCATAAGATTGCATGAAATTTAATATAAATGCCTAAATCCCCAATATGTATATACACACACACACATATATATATATATATATATAATTAATACTAGTAAATGATTTGTCCGTTAGCTGATTGATGATACTTTATATATATATATATATATATATATATATATATATAGTAATATTTTTATTATAAGTGTTTATAATAAAACATAGTTGCCTGCAACACAAGAGTTCTTGTGCTTTAGTACTACTTATTAGTAACTCATATGAGATCCTAACAAGTTGTACCAAAACACAACTATAATAAAACATAGTTGCAGTTAGCTATGTTTTATTATAAACACTTATAATAAAAATATTACAATAAATATTCCTCTACTAAGTATCAAGTACTTATCAAAACAGTAAATTACTATGATCAATGGACTGTTAACCCATTTGTTTGTACTATTCTTAATATATATATATATATATATATATATATATATGGTTGTGTTGAAATGGACACAGTTTAACTTACTTCTAAACATCTGAATAAAAGACAAAACATCAAAATTCATTTTGGAATTCTTTCTTGGTTGAAGAAAGAACTTTTTAACATTATCTTGCAGATACAAAAATGTCATATGTGATTGTGTGTATATATATATATATATATATATATATATATATATGCAGTATCTAAGATTTTTGCAGTTTTTTTGTTATTGTTAATAGATATGACTGAATATAAAAAATATATAATTTGTATGTTATGCTTGCTTATAGATAAAATTTTTGGGGTTTTCTGTAAAAGTAATTCTCTCAGTTCCATTAATGGCATTATTCCAATGTGATTGCTGATGGCTATTGAGTTGTCATTGCCACTCATGGTAAAGACATTTTTTTTATAGACTAAGATCTGTCTTGGTTGGGGCAAGAATGATCAGGCTACAAGAATTTGGAATAGAGAATCAATTTTGCACAAGACCCATTTTTATATATTAAATTATGGAATGAAGAATTTAAAGATGTGTAATTCTTAAAAGATTTTTGTGCTGTGCTGTGAAAGAATGATGAAGACATTATTTTTGGGAAATAAAATACTTTTAAACAGATTAAATCTGATAATTATCATTAATTCAGCAAAGTTTTGTTTGAAATTCTAAGATAAATTTTTCTCATTTTTATATATCCAAATGTGGACATTTGAAAAATAACAGTTGTTGCTTGAATCTGTGGCTCTTAATCTCATGAATTGAACTATAATTGGAGAGGCCAAAAATTATTTATGTTAAACCATTAACAGTTTTGATTGTGTGTGAGAATAATCAGGCTGAAAGAATTTGGAAGGTGGAATCAGTTTTACATGAAATTCATTCTCATATATTAAATAATTGGAATGAAGAACTTGTAAAAATATAGTTCTTTGAAGATAATTTTGTATAGCACAGTGAGAGAATGAGACAATTTTCTTTTAAAAATAGAATTCTTTTATGCAGCTTAAATCAGATAATTAACATTTATTCTGTATAGTTTTGCCTGAAACTATAATTTTTTAAACTATCATTTTTATATACACACCTATATGTAGAATATCACAAAAATTATGAGTGAATTTTAATTCCATATCTTTTAGTCTTATGAATGGAACTATAATTGGAAAGACCAAAAAATTACTTAAATGTTAGACGATTATCAGGTTTTGTTGGGAGTGAGAATGGTTTCATTTCAGAAAGTCTAGAAGTTATTAAGTAATGGTAAGATAATAAACTGTTATTGACATTTACTAAACTTTATTTAGCTTGGCAAGGAAGGGAGACTGTGTTGTACCAATTAAATAGAAAGTGCTTTGAAAAAAATACCAGCATTTGAGATTTGGAACTTTTACTCTGATTAGAAATCAATCCTCTACTAATTGTGATCATTATTCAATGGCTTCAGTTCAGGGTCTGAAATACAGAGTAAGAAAATTGTGTTGTACATATTTTCTAATTTGAGAGGGCTTGCTTATAGTTGTAAAATGATATTTAATATTTTGAATTACGAGATACAGGTAGAAAATAATTTTTTAGGATGCCTTATTCCTTCATGATAAGGCGTTATAAAACTTATTTCTTGATGTGTTTTGCAGTGCAATGGATATCAGCTCAGAGTGAGAAATCAGAGAGCCAAGTTCAAATTCCAGTAGAATTTATTGTATTCACTTATGCACAAGTACTTTTGGGAAAGTTATTAATCCATCTCTTGCCACCTTGCCTGGAGGATAAATGGGTTTACCTATAAAAAGACACATTACAAAAGTATCAATGACAACAAAGCAAGATATTCCTCTGAGTGGTGTGATGGTGAAGGGTCGCTTGAAGTGATGGGGATAGGAATAACTTTCCACTGTAGACAATCCTGACTCTCCAAAGATTTATTTCCTTATCATCAGTGAATTGTCATGCACTCTTGGGAAAAATAGTGGATCTGTGGATTAAATAGTCCACCCATCTATTTCACTTATAGCTGAGGAAAAAATAGTTGAATTCTTACCTTTCTCAAGGTCATTTGTATGAAAGTGAATACAACAGACAAGGTGACATTTTGAACTCAGTTTGTATATTTTATATTCTACATTCTATAATGATTAATCTACCTAATTCCTATCGCTGGAGTATTTCCTCTTTCTCCAATATTATCAGTCCATCCTTGGATTTTATGCATCCTGTTGAGGAGCAGGTTTTTTGTCCTGTCAGTTCTCTTATTTCTTTATGCATGTCTGCTTTATTGGTCCTGCTTAGTCTTTCTACCTCTGCACATTTATCGTTGAGCCATTCCTCTTCAGTCTGTCTGCATTTGTTCCTTATTTCCCTGTGTAGTTTCCTGTATTCTTTTCCACGTCTTGGCATTATTTTTTGTCTCCTTGGCATCACGTGGAAAATCTCTTCAGTCATCTACTTGTTTTTTCTCCTGTGTCTGGTTTCTTTTGGGGCAATGTTGTTTGATGATGTCACCATTGCTTCCTTCAGCAAGTTTCATTTTGAGTGTTCTTTTCCAATTTGTTCTTCATATTTCTTTCTCACGCTGTTAGTGTATTCTTTCTGCAGGTTGAGGTCATTCACAAGTGTGTTGTATTTCAACCTCGGTGCTGTGCTGGGCTTCTTCATTCTCCGGAGTTTTATCCTTAGTTTGCAGATGACTGGGACATGGTCACTTCTGCAGTTGGCACCTGGGTAGGTTTTGCATTGAACCACTGCATTCCTGAATCTCTTGTTTATAATTATGTATTCTATTTGGTTGTTTGTGTCACCTTCTCGGCTTCTCCATGTTCATGTCTTTTTTTAGGTTAAATGGTAAAAAATGAAAGTAATATAATTACATTGCATCAATCAAGGTCTCTTTGGTTTTAAGAAAATGGAAATCAACATTAAAATAATGTCTCACTGCACCGGAAATATTTATATGTATATTATAAATAGAAGTATCTGTATCAAGAAGCAAACTTACTAATTAATCATATACAGCTGTTAATATTTGTTTTATCTGATGATATAAAGTGAAGAATAGCATTTGCTTCAGCTGCTCTTGAAAAACTGAATGAAAAGATTTGGGATAGAAAAGATATTCTGTACTACATCAAGATCAGGTTTGACTATGCCCTGATCATCCTTGTAGTAGTTTATGTATGTGAAAGGTGAACATTGAAAATAAAAAGGACATACAAAGGGTTTCAAACTTTGAATAGGAATACCTTAGAGCTGCTGCTGGGAAAAATATCAGGCACAGAGTCAGAATGGCTTCTCTAAGGAAAAAGTGAAAAGTAAAAACTGATATAATTTCCAAGATTTAAAGAAGGTGCCTAAACTGGTTTGAGTATGTAATCAGAAGTGGACAATGAAGCTTTATGTATAGATCCTACTTGGGTAATTTCCTTGGCAAAAATCCATGTGGTCGACTACCTAAGAGACTGGAAGGTCAAATTAGGAAGAACATTACAGTTGACACTTGAAAGAATCTCTTTTGACTGGAAGAAATAGTAATGTTGTATGGACAAGAACTGTGCAAGGATTTCTTTCAGATTATCCAACTAAGAAAGGAAGGACATTTATAAAGTCTCAGGTTAAAAGGTGAAAAACTGCATTCATTTTGTGAACTTTCAAAAGATAAGATTTTACTTGGCTTATTCCTCAGCCATGCTTAGATCAAAGTGAAACCTGTGGATATAGTTTAGATATTATTATTAAATATTATTGTATTGATTTTTAAAATGCTCACTAAAAGTAACATTTATAGTAATAAGAAATAATATCAGGTAAATAATCCTTTAAAAAATATTACTTGTTTGTCTTTCATAAAGAATATGACCTGTTATTTATGTTTCAGATGTGAAACTGTAGATAGTAGATATAGTTTCATAGAAATCACAATGAAAAAATGTGCTTTCTTTTATCATTTCACCCCAAGCAAGACAGAGCCACCAATATTGTGCAGGGGGTTACAGTGAGAGAAAAGACTGGGTACAGGGCATATTAAAGAAAGGATAAAAGATGAACAGGATTCAAGAAAATAGATGACAGTTAATACTGTTGTGGATTCTTGTCTAGAAAACCACACAATATAATAATAAAAAAAACAGATATGAGAGGAAAAATGTAGGTATATTAAATTAAAGATATGCAACTTGTAAACAGTTAGGAATACTTGTTAGTAGGAGTCAAATATATACAAGAAGTAAGTCCGGGTAATAGTCTATATTCTTGCTGACTAACGAGTGGCGGTTCAACTGTTCTGACAAACACCAACTCTAACAACAACAACAACAGCAACAACAACTACAGTTCTCTGTAGGCAGGATTATTTGTATACTATAGAAGAGTCCATTGAGGGTGTAAAAAGGGTTGACACCCAACAAATACTGTGCTTAAATTTTTGGAGATTGTAGCTATCAGAGAAGCAAGTAAAGTGTTTTTTTTAAATAGGTAATTCTAATTTTGCCCAGTCCCATTAGTCTCCATGGCTGAACTGGTAAAGGCACACCTTGACTCAAAAGTGGTTTCCCTTATTGAAAAAAAGCGATCCAAGTTTGATTTCTTGTTTTTATGCCATTGTTATTAATTTCACTCTTTCATAAAAGAAAAAAAAGGATAGCAAATAAAATGTGTATCCACTAGAAACAATTTTTATAGAAATTAGTGCTCTTTGTATATAAATAAATAAAGATATTAAGAAAATATAAAGTATGTTTTAATATAAATCTTTTGTTATACTCAGGTGCCTGACTCTGCTGATATACATTATTCTTATTGGAGCCTAACATTATTGGAAATTGTCCATGTAATCCTGTATTTTTCAGATGTTTTTAATCTGACTCGTGTACAAACAAAAATATTTGCCTCTTTTTGAGAATCTGACTCAATGCATGTTTCATGTTCAGAGCTACATGAAGTTTATAAAACCCTGAACTTTTTCCAAAAATATAGATTCAACATATTGTTTGAAAAAGACATTGATCTTGTCTAAAATCTCTGAACAATCATGAGGGTTGAAAATGTTGGCCATATCTTCTAAATCAACTAACAAAAATTGGAGAAATTATAAGGTGTCTACAAATGGTGCACCTGTAAACACCTTATAATTTCTCCCTTCCAAAAATGATGCCTTGCAGCTTTTCTCTTGTTTCACCTACATTTCATAACTTAATGTAGAAATAACTGAGTATAATTAGTATCTTTTCATCATCACAAATCATATCTGGGTTTTTTTCTCTCACAATGAGTTTTTCGATACTTAGAGTATTTATGGTGTCTCAAGTTCACCCTAAACACCATAAAGTAGAACTCAGATAGACAGTGTGTGAGGGAAAAAAGTCATCTGAATTATGTAAAAATAAAAATGATGCTGACATCTCACTTTTACACAAAATATCTTGAAATAAGAAAGAGAAGATTTATTCTATAAAATTGCCATTGACTTCAGCCATGGCCTCCAGACTACTTTGGAATCTCTTGCATCTCTTCTGGATATCTCTTTGTTTTATGTTGGTGAATGGTGCCATAGTCTTTGCCTTCAGTTTATCTTTGGTGTTACAAGAAGTTTTGTTGGGCCCCTCTTCAACTGTGCCCCACAGATAATAATCAAAGGGTTTACAGTCCAGGGAGTTGGGTAGTCATATGTAAGGGGTAATATTATCACAGAAATTGTCTGACAACTATGATGGGTTCTACCTGTTTGGCATGGTGCAAAATCCTGTTGTCAGCTACAGGGTCTTCCAGTAGCCAACTTCTTGACCCATGGCAGCAATACCTCCTCAAGGCACTTGATGTCACTCTCAGTGTTGAGTCTGAGGCCCTCACCAACAAATTTGGGAGTTCTTTTCTTATCAGAAGAATCAGATTGACTTCTGCCATATTTTCTTAATTATTATTAGAATCTTTCAACTTTCCATACCCTCAGATTGACACCCAAACACTCTGAGATGTTTGTATTGAAGCTTCCAATGTGAATTCCAAGCAATATATCATGCTGTTTCCAAATTTCTAGTGGAGTGAATCACTTATGATGCTTTTTTTTCTCACAGATGGTGCCCAACTGACTCTACAATACTATGAAGATGACAAAATAAAAAACAAACAATGTGCAAGTGCAAAATGAAAAATATAAAATTGGCAACAATTTACCCATTGCATCCTGTACAATCCATTTTCAAAGATGCTTGGAAATCCTCCTGCCATATTTTATCCTTACAAGAGTAAGATTTGTGTAAAAATAGAGTATTGCTACTCTAGCTGGGTTGGAACATCTCATTATTATCCAGCCTTGATAGAGTTGATTTTGAATTTGCATTGTCTCATGGCAATGACTTATTTTTTACTCTACCGTTTCTTTGCCACAGGCACAACAATGTAAACATGTTGCTACTTATCACTAATTCCAGGGTAAATGCTTAGATATGCCCCAATCTTTAGTCCCACAAGTTCAGACCTTTACATTTAGGACATATACATCCTACTTCCACAGGGTCAAATCACCCTCATTTCCTTCATGTTCTATTGTATAAAGAAAATTCTACTCAACTTCTTCCTAAGAACTGTGATTTTGTAGAACTTACTTCTATGTGAGTACTTCCCTGGACCATTCATTGTTGACCTTGACAAATCAAGAGTCAATCATGATTTTTCCCCTATCCTTATTATAAGACATCCTTGAGGTTGGTTTTCAAAATTGCAAAAATCATGTTTTATTATCAGCCACTCATACAGTAGAATAGCAAAAAGCCTTACAAAAAAAGCAGAGAGTGATGAATATAATATAAATTTTCATATATGACAGTGAATGCTTGGCAAATTCTCCCGGAGAGTAATACACTACGCCTCCTCAGACTTACCCTGTCCTCAGACCTCAAATGGAACCACTGTATTGAATCCATAGCAAAATCTACTGCTAAGAAGATTAGGTCACTATGTCGATCCAGGATGTTTTTCCGCCTGAATCCATCCTGCATATATACAAGTCAACCATCTGTCTGTGCATGGAGTACTGCTGCCATTTATGGTCAGGTGCCCCTGCCGTTCTCCTCAGTGTTCTCGACAGGCTCCAATGTAATGTGATAGGTACTGATCTGGCGGCTTGACTGCAGCCACTTCCCCATGTGGCCTCCCTTTGTCTGTTCTATAAATACTTTCATGGCTTCTGCTCAGATGAACTTAAGTCACTGATGCCTCCTCAACAGGTGTTTACTCGTGCAACCAGACTGGCAACTGGGTCCCACCCATTCACAGTCAGGTTAGCCAAATGCAGACGACAATTCTACTCCTGCAGCTTCTTCTCTCGCACTTCCCGCCTGTGGAACTCGCTCCCATATTCTTGCTTTCCTGACGGCTACAACCTCCAGAAATTTAAATGCAAAATCAATACTCATCTACTAACCACTGGACTCTAGCTCTCTCCCCACCCCTGTATAACCTTCCCTTTCTCTCCACCTATGTATCTGTCATCACACCTGCTTTCTCAGCTTTCTATTGTTCCTTTCTAACTAGTTTGTACTCCTCACTCTTTTCTAATTAATCTTTTTACATTTATGTAGCCCCCTGCACATCAGTGGCGTTTCCGCCTTGCTCGGGGTGAAATGATTAAAAAAAGAAAAAAAATTGCCTCATAGAAACATAAGTCAACAGAGAAGTGGTTCAAAAGAAGGATGCTTAGAATTCCATGGATAAAACCTGTGAGCAATGGGGCTCTTTTTAAGAAAAATGGAAACAATAAGTTACTTTTACTTTGTATTAGAAGAGCTAAAATTTCTTGAAAGCATAAAAAGATAGGATTTGGAGAATTTGATCCGCCCATGACATATTACAAAGAAAATGAGCAGGAGTAAACATGGAGTAACCTACCAAATGAGTTTCTTTATGTAAATTAATGACAGAACAAAGATTATAAGGGATAGTGAAAAGGCAAATATTGTTTAGAGTTACAAAGCATAAGAAAGTGTACTTGTACTTGTGGCTGCATTCACTCTGGGTGGATTGAGTTGGCTTCTTCTCTTCATAGGATTTTTGACTCCACAAGTGGTCCCCAAACACAAGTGGTATTAAAATACCCTCTCTACAACATCACTGTTTTCTTTTCTATCTTCACATTCCATTCATTGTTGCCCCTGCACACCAGTGGCTGCACTACTTTGCCTTGGATAAAACAATTAAAAAAAAAACAAATTTTCCCACAGTAGGTTGCCAATTCCTACTGCAGTAGACTGGTCACCAACCAAGGTTATAGAACCTAGTCTGTCTTGCTATTTACTCATAGCTGGTGAGGAAAGAGATTCATAACTTTCCAAGTGGTATTAACACATAAGTGAATGCAATGGATTTGACTGGAATTTGAACTTCGTTCTTCGATCCCTCAGTCTAAGTCGCTATCCATTACTCCACTGTACCTCCATCTTAAGAAAGTGTGATGATGCAAAACTGCATATATTTTGAAAGGTCATAAATCCTTGTGTAAATTAATTGAAACAATTGCTTTAGTTTCCTTTCTTTTACCATACGGTAAGTTTTAGACCCACTTGAGTGACAGGGTGTAATCAATTTTTATTTTTTCCTCAAATTAGGTTATTTGCAGAGGTGTGCAGTCATATGAATCTATTTTCAAGGTATATGATAAAATTTGTTTGGCCTTAGAAAATATTGCGTCATCCGTGATTGCATCAGATTTTTGTCACACCCAGACACTACTGTCTTGACTGTCAATTAGTTGTCCTATGGCTATTGTCGGTTATAGATGCTACTCCAAGGAAGCTTATGATAATTGCATTGTTGCATGAATATACTAGCAAGCTTTACAAAGATATCATGGATATTGTTGGTGTCAACCTTTCAACTGTCAGTCGTATCATCAAGGTGAAGAAAGTTATGGTTGGAAAAGAAAAACAACACCAAGAGACGACATATATGTGATCAGGAAAAGTGTGAAAGATTCTAGGAAGACATTATTCATTTTGTTTCAATTAATTTGCACAAGGGTGTACATAAAATGAATATCAAAAGCAATAAAAAGACTGGTTTAAAAAAATATTTACATATATTTGATATACTGAAAAATAAACACACAAACATACCATTAATTAATATGATAATTTATAGATATTGATATAAAAATATGTTAGATCATTGCAAAAGTCTATGCCCAGTTTTTATTGTTAATATAATTTCTGATAAAGCACAAACTTCTGCAATGATCTAACATATTTTGTATCAGAGCAATGAAGAAAAGAGTCAGTCAGTTAAGTGCCATACATGATACACATTTGGGCGATCATGTCTCGAAAGAGACATGACTGACTGGGCAGAAGATTATCCTGCAGTAGGTTGCCATTGCTTTCTGTGGTAGACTGGTTGCTAGCCAAGGCTACAGAACCCAATCTGTTTTATTATTTAACCCATAACTGGAGGGAAGAGATGGATTAATACCTTTCCCAAGAGTATTTGTGCATAAGTGAATGCAAGGAATTTAACTGAAAACAGTACTTGTTATAAAGAGAAGAATTCAATTGAAAACAGTACTTGTTGTTATAAGGAGAAGAATGCAAAATCCTTATTTATTATAAGGCATTGATGTTACTCTTAAGTGCCAGTTTAATTATTATTACAATAACAACTGCTATTGATAAATAGGGAAGTGAGGAGTGAAAATGGAAGTGATTATAACATGGAAGACCCAAGATCATGGCTTTGTAAACTGGAAGGTTTCAGCAGATAATTAAGACTAGAATGAGGAATGGCTTCTTCACCCAGCTCTGGCATGGACATTATTTACTCTAGGAATAAACTGTCCGGACAATTTGTTTTGAACTTGCATTTGCATTATGAATATAGTAGAAGAAATCTTACTTGATTCGACAAACACAGATATCTTCATATATTTACATGTAGAAAAAAAAGCAAATATATATACATGCACACACATGTACACACAAAATGCATACATATCAATTGTAAAAGAAGATTCAAAGACAAACGTGCATATATAGAAACTCTGATACATTTCTACATGCATACACACAAACTATACATAACATCAACACAATGGTTCACAACTTTTTTCTTCTGACATATAATTCTATCAATAAAAACATTGTATAATCAGAAGGACAAAACAGGTAATAGAATTTTTTAGTTTTGTTATTCAATTACCAACTGTTAGTCTGCTAAATAGAGTCTATATATCATAATTTCTCACGTATTCATATATACAAACTCTGATATGTTTAATCACTCATACACACACTTGGCATATGTTAAAGTTAACTTAAACACACCAGTTCTCATTCATTCTTACACACAATTAGAATGGAAACAAAAACTTTTAATAGGTACACATTAAAGCTAAAATGTCCATACTAATTATTTGTCCTTCTCATAAAGTATAGAAAGAAACACTCACAATCAGTTAGTTAAGTGCCATATTTGAAACACTCTTGGACGATCATGTCTTGAAAGAGACATGACTGACTGGGAAGAAGATTTATCTGCAGTAGGTTGCCATTACTTTCTGTAGTAGACTGGTTGTCAACTACTGTTGTAGGAGCCTATGTGTTTTGCTATTTAACCCATAGCTGAAGAGAGAAGTGGGGGATTTATACCTTTTCCATGTGTATGTGTGCATAAGTGAATGTAATGAATTTGACTGGAATTTAAACTCAGCTCTTTGATTTCTCATTCCAAGCCGATATCCACTGCACCCCAATGCACAATTAGAATAGACAGAAACACTCAGAGTAGGCACACATTAAAGTTAACAAAGACGTGGTTTGCATTAAAGTTAAAATGCCCACATTAATTTTTTTTCATTCTCATACGAAGAACTGTTTGTGCATACCCGTTTCCATTCATTCTCAAATAATATAGGAAAAAATGTCCGTGCATACCAGTTTCAATTCATTCTTATAGAATATAAGAAGAAATGTCCACATATACCAGTTTTCATTCACTCTCATAGAATATAGAAAGGAACATTCACACATACTAATTTATATTAATTCTCATAGAATACAGAAAGAAATATTCACTCACAAATTTTCATTTATTCTCATACACAATTAGAGTATAGAAAGACACAGTCACAATTATCTTCATATGTCCAGACAAATTGGCATCTGTAGAAGTACACAAGGAATACAAATTGTACAGAAGCATACACATTGATTTTACAGTGAATAATTGCCTTCTGATTTGGATTGTTGATAAGTTATTTGCTGACCTTGGTCAGAACCATTTCTCTTGTTATCTTTCAAGATAATTTTAAGGCTGATTGCAATGACAAATTGGAACAAGGACAATTTCAGGCTTAAATAAAATCAGTAAAATAAATGTAAAAGCAAAAAATATACAAATGCAAGAAAGCAAATGAAGGAAAGGAGTTTGGTGCACTTTTGTCTTGTGGAAATTTCAGCTGAACACCATAACTTGGAAATGCTACCAATCATTGAAATGAAAAAAGATGAAAGAAAAACTAGTCTGAAATTAATAATAATAAATTCAGATAACTTAAGACTTTTATGAAATTCAGATAATTTTATACTATTGCATCTAATAAAACAACAAGTTCTAAGACAGAAACAAAAATGATAGAAAATGTAGCCAAAAATCAATAATGGTAATTTGATGAATAATAAAAAAGAGGAAATATGTGTTGTGTTGTAATGGATATCGGCTAAGAATTAGAAATTGAAGACCTGAGTTTGAATTCTGCTCAGGTACATTACATTCACTTATGTACAAATACCATTTTGTTTCAGCAGGTCTACCACTGACATGTTAACAGCCATCTCTTAAGTTATCTATCAAGCTTTACATAAGAATGGTGAAGCTCACGTAGTGGTTCTAGATATCTCAAAGACATTCTACAGGATTTGGCATGCTGGCCTACTATGTAAACTCAAGGGCTACAGTGTTGCAGGGCATATTATTAATTGAATGATGATGGGCATATTAAAGAGGCATGCTTCTATATAATTTCATATTAATGAAGGGGTCCTGCAGAACTCTATACTTGCACCTACATGATTTCTGATTTTCGGCAATTATATCATTTCTCAACTAGATATCTGTACAGATGGTACTGTCTTGGTAGCAAATCCAACAAATCTAACAAAGTAAACCTGGAAACTACTTTTAAAAAAAGGACACTAACCAGTGGTTAACTGGGGCAAGAAATGGCTTGTAAATTTTAACTCAACAAAAAAATAACTGCTTTCATTGAATCACCATAGAGAAATTTTTCTGCCTACTGTCAGAATGACTGATGCTGAGCTACAGGAGAGCAACACTCTGTGGCTTCTTGGCCTCACGTTTTCTACTGACATGAATTGGAGTGATTGTATCAAGTTGATTGCTTTGTCTGCTGCAAGGAATGTCGGTTCATTGTGTATAATGCCAGAATATTTTTCACATCTGCATCCATCTTACATATTTATAAATGTACCTCTTGTCCATGCATTGAAATCTGTTGCCATATCTGGTCAGGTGTTCCTGCTGTACATCTTGAAATTCTTGACAAAATCACGAGAATGGTCTGTAATACAATAGATCTTGACCAGGAATTTCATTTCCAGTCACTTTCTCAGCTGACAATTTTCACTGATTGATATTTCTACCTGATTTTAGTTATTTAGCAGTCACAGAACATAAAAGAAATGTAAATCAAGTTTGACCACAACTTTTTTAGAAAATTTTGGCACTCAATCTGTGTGTTGTTCACTGAAAATGACAAAAAAAAAGGATATAAATTGCAAATAAGCCAAGTGTTATTGTTAGACTTTGAAACATTTCTTATAAAGCTTGTGTATGTATGCAGATTTCAGAATTAGGGGCTACTCTTTGTGATTGATTTTGGTATCTTCAATTTGTAACTTGCGTTTTAAGCTGTGTTTCTTTTGCTAACAACCATACATTCTTTTTTATGAAACTGAGGTTCAGTCTTTTCTTCCTGCTTTCCTTCACTACCTTCTTAGGAGTGCTTGTAGTTTCTTTTCTATATCTAATATAATAAACACTGTGTCATTTGCATATCTTATCTTGTAAAGATTGTGGCTGCCAAAAATGAAACCTGTGTAGGACTTCAATTCTTTTAAAATCACCTCACTTTATAGTTTGAAGAAGTCTGGCAAGAATACACATTTTTGTTCTACACCCTTTTCTAGTCTTGTATATTTATTGAATTCATTTTCTATTTATATGCAGATGGTTTGCTGCCAGTACTGGTACTAGATTATTTTAATATCCTTTCCAAATATTTCAATGTTTCCTAGGAATTTCAACAGGTTTTTCTGATGTATTTTATCAAATGCGTTTGATATTTTGAAATTAAATACTATTTTTTTTCTTTTTAGTGAACATCAGACACAGACCATTTTGGATATACACTGTTCCATTTTGATCTTGCTTGAAAGACATAAGGTGAGTAATGTCTGTCTTCTGCTATATCTATCTCGTATATATGATCCATGTCTAAAGATGCTGAAAATAATAGTTAATTCCTTGTACTGCTCTAGAGGATACCTGACTTTTTCTGCCAAGCTCTGTCTTCACAGGAGTCAGACCAGAAAAAAAAGGAAGTAAATCTGTAACATCTGGACAGGAGATGCATAATCGTCACTTTCTAGCCTCAACAGAGTTAAAATAAAAGCATTTGTGCAGCCTTGTATTTATGAAGTGTTTTCCATTCTACAACCTGTTTCTCCACAGATGAAACATTAGAAGTTTTTCACTACTTTTTCACAATTTTCATGGCAGATTTTTGGGTGAACTACATTTTTTGCTTTTGTATGTTGTTATCAGAAAGAGCAATGCAAATGCAGAAGGACTTGTACCTGTGTTTCATAGATTAGGCATAGGTGTTTGATAAAATACGCTAAAAAATCTATTGGAACTGCTCAGCAACTTTGATGTATTTGGAAAGGATGCTAGAATAATCCAAAACATACTGGCAGCAAACCACCTGCATACAGGTAGAAAATGTGTTCAGCAGATATACAAAAATAGAAAGGAGTGTATGACAAAGATGTGACTTCTCACCAGATTTATTCAACCGATAAAGCAAGGCAATTCTGAGAGAATTAAAAGTCTTACAGGATTCATTATTGGCAGCCACAATCTCAACAATATAAGATATGCAGATGACACAGTGTTGATAGCAGACCCATAAGAAAAACTACAAAAACTCTCACAGGAAGTTGTAAAAGAAAATGAGAAGGAAGTATTAAACATCATCTGCAAGATGACAGAATGCATGTTATCAAAAGAAACAGCCCAAAATAAGAATTGAAAAATCAGAAATAACAAAATCAAACATGTACAAAAATTTAAATATCTATGAAGGTATGTTGAGAAAACCAAAGATGCATTCAAAGAGCTATGCAGAATATTAAGAAATAGAAAAACTTTGCAAGAATCAAGGAAAAGAGTACAAAACTGTTAACTGTCCTCCTCTATGAAATAATGGCAATATCCTCACTGATAAAGAAGAGGCTTGAAGCAATAGAAATATGGTTCTACAAAGAAAAGAGTTCTTAAATGCGATGCAATATCAGTCCTCCTATATGGCAGGGAATGCTGGATAATCTCCTCACTGATAAAGAAGAGGCTTGAAGCAATAGAAATATGGTTCTACAAAGAAAAGAATCCTTAACTGTTATGTAATATCAGTTCTCTTATATGGCAGTGAATGCTGGATAATCTCCTCAAAGATGAAGAAGAGAATTGAAGCAATAGAAATATGGTTCTACAAAGAAAAGAGTTCTTAAATGCTATGCAATATCAATCCTCCTATATGGCAGTGAATGCTGGATAATCTCCCCATAGATGAAGAAGAGTCTTGAAGCAATAGAAATATGATTCTACAAAGAAAAGTTTCCTTAACTGTCATGTAATATCACTCCTCCTATATGGTAGTGAATACTGGATAATCTCTTCCTGGGTGAAGAAGAGACTTGAAGCAACAGAAAGAAGGGAGCAATGATAACATATATTTTTAAAAACATATATTTAACACCTGGAAGAAACAGTTGAAATTTCTAGAGCTCATAATGAGGAAAGAGGGCTTAGAAAATCTGATACTCACAGAAGACATTAAAGTCAAAGTGGGGAAAAAGAAAAATATATAGCATATTTAATGAGTTAGAGTAATTGAATGGCAGAAGACTATTTGCGAGAAATAACAGAAAGACATCATTTTATAAGATCTAGAAAGGACAGAAGTTTTAGGGAGCCATGATCACCTACATTCTAAAGTGACACAACACATAAAGAAGAAGGTAAAACTGTTTGCTAGAAAGAATTGGTTCTAAAAATATGAATTTCTCTTGATGTAATGAATTTTACTAATCTAAGTAGAAATGTTTCGCAGGAAATGATCAGTTTTACACAACCTTTCAACTGTCAGTCGTATCATCAAGGTGAAGAAACCTATGGTTGGAAAAGAAAAACAACACCAAGAGACGACATATATGTGATCAGGAAAAGTGTGAAAAATTCTAGGAAGACATTATTCATTTTGTTTCAATTAATTTGCACAAGGGTGTACATAAAATGAATATCAAAAGCAATAAAAAGACTGGTTTAATAAATATTTACATATATTTGATAGACTGAAAAATAAATACACAAACATACCATTAATTAATATGATAATTTATAGGTATTGATATAAAAATATGTTAGATCATTGCAAAAGTCTATGCCCAGTTTTTATTGTTAATATAATTTCTGATAAAGCACAAACTTCTGCGATGATCTAACATATTTTGTATCAGAGCAATGAAGAAAAGAGTCAGTCAGTTAAGTGCCATATGTGATACACGCTTTGAGCGATCATGTCTCGAAAGAGACATGACTGACTGGGCAGAAGATTATCCTGCAGTAGGTTGCCATTGCTTTCTGTGGTAGATTGGTTGCTAGCCAAGGCTACAGTTTCATGGGAACCAGTCAGTTTTAAAATGTTTTATTTCTGTTGATATCACTACTATGTTTAAGTAAGAATGTTTGATTGGAATAAGTCAGTTTTATAAAGGGTTAGTTTTTCTTTGATTTCTTGACTTCTACTAGACTTATGTAGGAATGTTTGACTTGAATGAGAGTTAGTTTTAAAGTGTTAATTTGTCTTGGTGTCATGACTGCTTGGTGTCATGACTGCTTGGTGTCATGACTGCTACTAATCACAGATAAAAACAGTTATTAGGAATCAGATGTTTTTTTTTTTAAATCTATTTCTTTTAATGTCATTTGTGCTCTCAAGCTTATATGTTTAGTGGGAATTACAGTGTTTTAAAATGGTATATAAACAAATGTTATTGACTGGTTATTTTGCTTAATTTGGTGTTAATAATGTGTTGCCATTTGTAATTGGCTGTAAATCCCTATAAGAATTTTCATTTTGAATTTGATATAGTAATCACTGTCCCTTTGAAGGTCAAATTTAAACTTTCAACTATCTACTATTAGCATCAGCAGATAAAATTGTCAATCTGATTTTTCATTGAAAAAAATCAGAGATTTTATGATTTCCATGAAATAATCTTAATTATCTTTTATGAAATCTTTGGTTTCAAAGAATTCAATAAAACCTTTATTCCAAACAAGCATAATAAATAATGAGATTGAAGATTTAGATGACAAAGAAGTTTTATTAATCTTTAAAAACAGGTAGATAAATTAAAGATAAAGTGAAGTATCTTCTAGGTGTCATGTTTTTTCCTCGGATGTGGTCTTCCACAACTTTCTATTATCCCATTAGCTGTTCCACTATCCATTTACACAAGCCCATTAGGTAGGTTACTTGTTTGTTTGTTTTTTATTTATCTCTGCTTTGTTTTCTTTCAATATGCCCAACGATGGTTAAATTTTCTAAGTCTTCTGTTTATGTGATCTAGAAATTTCAACTTATTTTCATTCTAAGTATAACTATACTTTTTTATGTAAGCAATGAAGATTTAAGAAAAACAGATTTTCTTAAAGCTTCTTCATTGCTTACATCTTCTGTTGATGGTATTCTCAGTATCCTTCTGTAGAACCACATCGCTGCTGCCAAGTCTTCTTTTCATCTGTGAGGAAATTGTTCAGCATTCACTGTCACTTAGGAGAATTGATAATATATATCAGTTCAGCATACTTTTCTTTGTTTCAATATTTTTATCTGTCATTATAATATCTGAAAAAAAGTACACTTGAATAGGACTGATACTGATATGATATATTTGATAGTAATATTATATATTAACATTATTAAGAGGAGTAGTGGTCTATTTCTTGTTTCTTGTTTAGGAATGGGTTTATGATTCCTTCTAACATCTCTGCATAAACTCTGAAATTTTAATTACTATCTTTTTTTCACCTTAATAGGAGTAGATTAGTTTGCTTATCATCCAGTTCACACTCGTTTCCAGTTTTTTGAACAAGATTAAAGATTTATCACTTATTTCCTGTTTAAGATCAGGTTTCTAGTTCCTTCTAGAGTCTTTTTCCTTCTCTTTCACTCCTTGTGTCTTATTGGCATCATCACCTTGCTTGAAGTGAATGTTTTTTTTTAATTATAAAATAGAGTTATAGATAGTTTTCAGGTTTTTATTCTGAAGACTCCCCAAATACAAGGCTCAAAATCAACTCAAGGTAGAGGGTTACTGAATGAGGTGTGTGATATGTGTTATGGTGCCCTATCTACATTGGAATGAACTCTTCCTCCTTCATAACTACTAACCTGCGAGACTTCCTAAGGGAGGCAGAGTTCATTCTGATGTAGATAGGGTACCATAACAATATGAATGCAAGAGGAGAGAGTAGGAAGTGAAGATTATGAAGCCAAAGAGGATTTATAACAAATATCACTTGACTTAAGGAGATTAATATTGAAGTGTTCATGGAAGCATCTACATTGGTTTCTGTTTCACAAGGTGGCAATTTTGAGGAAAACAGTGTCTTAGTAGAATTTGCTCCTTACAATTGGCTTTAGAGTAAGTGTCTGTAAAAAAAAAATGATTCAAATGTCTAACTAAATGAAAAGGTCATGATATAGAAGTTGAAACAAAAGATAGCACAACTGAATAGCATTGATGATTATTTTCTATAAATAATTTCATGGTAATTGCCCTTTATTCTTTGATACCCTAACTTTACAAATTTTAGTGCAGTACTAGATTGGCAGCATGGTCTCATCCTTTTACAGTTGAAATAACTAGATGCAACTGTAAGTTTTTACTGCACATTTCTTCTCTAGCACTGTTTGATTGTGAAACTCTCTTCCAGCTTTCCAGTCAACGGTGATCTTAAAAAATTTAAATGCATTGTTAATCGTTATCTTCAGTCTTTATAATTTTTTCTTCTACTGATCTCTCCTTTAATAATTTTTAATAATCTTTAATAATAATTTTTAAAAATCTCTAATAATAATCTAATATTAATCTAATAATTGTTAATAGTAACCTTTAATAGTCTTTAATAATAATCTAATAATCTTTAATAATAATAAAACAGTATTTACATAATTTGAACTATTGTTCTGATCTTTGTTGCCATTTGTAAGACGTTTCAGCTGTTGTACAATCTGGCCTTCTTCAGGTGCTAGGAATTTTGAACTAAACTCTTTATTACAATCACTGAGTTATATCCTTCTCATTCTTTGTGTAGTAAAAATGCCACAATGGGAAGTCATGAGTTATCTCCCTCTAACCCTGCAAGTTACTTGTTCACCACTGCTATAGCCTGGTATTGAACTCACAATTCTTTGGGTCAAGTCACAGGAACTAACCAATGTCTATATCCACTGGGCCATGTGTCCTTAACTCATGACTTTCAATTGTGGCATTACTACTATGCAAGGAATGAGAATGATATACCCCAGTGATTGTAATAAAGTGTTTGGTTTGAAATTCCTAGCACCTGAAGAAGGCTGGAGTGTACAACGGCTGAAACATCATACAAATGGTAACAAAGATGAGGACAATAGTCCGAATAATGTTAATACTGTAAATACTACCTCATCTCAGAGATGTAGACAAATACTTTAATATTAATCTTTAATAATCTTTAATAATAATCTAATAATCTTTAATAATAATCCTTAACAATCTTTAATGATAATCTTTAATAATAATCTGATAATAATCTAATAATCTTTAATAAACATTATTTTTCTGATATTCTCAAATACTCAGTAACCCCTTGTATCTTAGTGCATTTATTGCTTTGCTTGGGGTGAAATGATTAAAAAAAATTTTCTTCCTAAAAGTATTCATGTCTTTCTCATACAATAGTTCTGTTTGACTCGCATTCCCATGTTGGTGTTCAGTTTGACTTTTTATTTAGATCAACTTTTAACAAAACAGCTTCCAAATTTAGAATGTTATGCGTTTTTTTTATTTGATAAAAGTCACTAACACGTTGAAGGGCATCAATCAGTTAAAATAATTTGGAAATGAAATTTGAAAAGGCTTCCTGAAAATTTCTGATATTCTTTAAAATTAAAAGAATGCTAAAAACCTAAACAAAATTCTTACTAGCAAAAGAGATTTTGTCATTATCTCTAATATTACAAGCCTAGAGTTAAAAAAAGAAAACAAACTCAGTATTAATACAATTCAAGTAAAAAAAAAATGGAAATGCCCAATAGTGTCAGCAACGCCCAGCTTTGTTGGAAACTTCTTTTCAAGTTGCTAAAGGGTAATTTATTTAAAATTGTTCAACTACTATTATAACATTGTTCATGAATAGTACCTTCTCTTGTTTGTATGACTTCTTCAGTTTTCTTTTGCAATGTAAAATATTTTCAAGCTATGTTTTAATGGATGACTGAGAAAGAATGGAGTAGGTGATGAAGAGAGATTTGCATTGATTATTTAACAAACAAAAAAGAAAATACTTTTAAATCATTTAAATATAGAATTGAGGCAAAAATAAGAAATCAACACAGCAAGAAAATTTTGAAAAATGGAAATTTGATCCTTTCAAAAATAATGCTTTCATTTTTTAATAACTGACTTTGCAAGAAGTAAATTTTATTTTTCTTAAATTCTTTCTTTTATGTATATAATAGGTAACATTTTTAAAAAAATTATTTTCTCTTCATGAAATCTTAAGAACAAACAAAAGGCCAACATTTTCAAAAATATATCTGACTGTTTTAAATGTTCAGTTTATTTATTTTTCTATAAATATCCAAAATTTGATTTTTATTCAGTTTTGAAAAAAATGTTATTTTTTTCAACAAATTCTTATCCCTTATTCATTAAATGATTCCACTGATTTAGAAATGTTTCTTACACAGCATAAAATTCAAGAGTTGCTTTGTGGAATTGCTTTAAATATGGTAAGACAAATTAGTAATGAAAATAGTCAAAAGCAAAATATATCATATTAATGCTGTCTGACAAAGCAGATTCTGAAAATAATTATGAAAATGTTAAGGCAAATAGTAATGAAAATTGTAAGACAACTTAGATTTAGAAATAGTAATGAAAACAGGCAAATAAAATTTGGAAATAGTAAGACAAATTGGGTTTGTAAATATGAAAATAGTAAGATTTTGTAGTAGAGCAGCTAACACTCCTCCAGCACTCTCAAAATGGATGGAATGAACTGTTGATTGAGATGGCTATAAATATAAAAACTAATAGCAGTCTGGTAATTCAGAATGTCATTGACAGTCTGAGTGGAATGACTGCATTCAGTGGTTGTTCACTTTGTTGGACTCACTGCCTTCGAGTGGAGAGGAACACAGACGGGGATCCGCTGAAGGGTAGAGTCTCATCTGTGGAAAAGCTGACAAGAATTTTTGTCCAAGCCTAAGTGCTTGGTGTTCCCACTTAAATGGCCTTATGCTGCATCCACCTCAAGCATCCACCCATGTGGGAAGGTGGTTGATACATTCAGAGTCTCAGCGATGATTATTATTGAACAGGGCTCTCTTTGACTCTAACAACTTAACCTCTCCTCTCTTCTACTATTTGTTGTTCTGTGTTACTCAGCAACACATCTTCTGGGTATCATCCTGTCACCTTGTTTATACAGTCAGTCAAATGCCATACGTGATACATGCTTGGGTGATCATGTCCCGAAAGAGACATGACTGACTAGGCAGAAGATTATCCCGCAGTAGGTTGCCATTGCTTTCTGCGGTAGACTGGTTGCCGACCAAGGCTATACAACCCAATCTGTCTTGCTATTCTGCTATTTAACCCATAACTGGAAGGAAGAGACGGATTAATACCTTTCCCAAGGGTATTTGTGCGCAAGTGAATACAATGGATTCAACTGGAATTCGAACTCGGCTCCCCGGTTTCTTGCTCCAAGCCGATATCCACTGTATCACAATGCACATCCTTTTTTTTTTATACAAGATAAAAAAAAATTAAATTTGGAAATAGTTAAGAAAATAATTAACAAATTAGATTTGGAAATAGTTAAGAAAATAATTAACAAATTAGATTTGGAAATAGTTAAGAAAATAATTAACAAATTAGATTTGGAAATAGTTAAGAAAATAATTAACAAATTAGATTTGGAAATAGTTAAGAAAATAATTAACAAATTAAATTTGGAAATAGTTAAGAAAATAATTAACAAATTAGATTTGGAAATAGTTATGAAATAGAAACTTTAGTAATGAAAAGAAAAATGTCATGTTAATGCTGTTTGGTAGAGCAAATTACTTTTGAAAAATAGTTATGAAAATGGTAAGGCAAATTAGCTTATGATTAAAAAAATTATCTTGAAATTTTTTTTAAGAAATTCTATTATATCGGTATATTAGTTTAGACTTCTGAAGATGAGTCAATTTATAATGAATTTACATAGCAAACTGGACCCTATATTAACTTTTCTAAAACTTAAAACAATATTTTTTTATATTTGTCATCTGGAATGCTTAATTTAAAAAATAAGAAAAAAAGAAACTTAGAAAAAAAGATAATTTCTGGTCACAGTGCTAATTTTTCATCTCCAACCATCATTGGAAATTTTTAACTAAAACCTTTATTCAGTTTATAGAGATTGAGTGTTCTTATTGGTTGAGAAAAAGGTTTGTTGTAAAAATTTCAGAAGGTTACTAATGAAAACATACCTTAAGAAGGCTGGAAGTTAGACCAGCTGAAATGTTGTCCTAAACAATTAAGATGAGGATAATAGTCAAGTGTATAACAATAAGAAGAACATTTTTGACAACCATCATGGAGAAATTCTCTTAACAAGGACAATAAACAATGGAGTGAAAGAAATGTGAGAAATATATATATATATATTACAATCCTCCATGGAATTTACCTTAAAAATTACTGAGGTTGCTACTATATATATATATATATATATATATATATATATATATATTATTGTAATAAAATTAATTTAACAGTTTTGAGATACAGTTTTGCAAAAATGTTAAATTAATAATATTACAATAATATTTAGCTCTACTTTTGTATTGAGCACTGTAAAATTAATAATAAATGTTAAGGTACAGTCATTTTTTTATTGTACATTCTTGCATATATATATATATATATATATATATATATATATATAAACATGCAGTGTAGATATAGAAGAATCACAATCCAAAGGAATATCCTGGACATACATAAAGTGGTAGGATAACTCTCTAGGAGAGCTCTAAATATATATGCATATAAATATATATATATATAGTAATAAATAAAATTATGCATTCACTTATCCTGTCACTGTTCAGAGATTTTTGGAGATAGTATCAACTTTACAGTAGACTTGATGCCATTGAATGCAACTCAGTTCAATTTAATTTTATATAATTGCTATTGATACTTTATTTCTTGAGATCATAATTACTGACTACTTCATTTTAAAATTATCTTACAGAAATTCCCTCACTGGCAGTTTTTCATTTTTGCTAAAAACATGTTTCAGTTTATATATATATATATATATACCGACTTAGCTGACCACCTGCAGTCACTCACTCACCGGCGTGACGTGGCTTCCCTGTGCCCCTTCTATAAATACTTTCATGGCTTCTGCTCTGATGAACTTAACTCACTGGTGCCCCCTAGGTGTGAGTTTGCATGAGATACTAGATTGGCAACTAGGTTCCACCCTTGTACAGTGAAACCGATGAAATATAACCGCAATTTCTACTCCAACAGCTTCTTTTCTTGCACTTCCCGCCTGTGGAATTCCCTTCCGCATGCTTGCTCCCCCGACGGATATAACCTCCAGGAGTTTAAATGTAAGGTCAATAGACACCTCCTAACGCACTAACCCTCCCATTCTCTCCAACTCTCCCCCTATGTACATCCTAACTGTCTATCGCCCTGTGTAACCCCCCTGCGCTATAGTGGCAGTGGAATGCCTTGCTTGGGGTGACATGATTAAATATATATATGTATATATATATATATATATATATATATATCACTCAATAAATCCTGGACCTAACTAATGAAACAATAACTTTTAGGCAAAATTTGACTTTATTTATCCATATAGTCTTCTTCTAGGTTATACACTGATTCCAACGCTTCTCTAACAATTTGATGACTTTTTTGTAGAATGATTTGTCATTGGCCTCAAAATATGCCAAATCTCTTTCTCTGTAGCATTCTTCTGAGGTTTGCAAACAGCCAATAGTCACTAGGGGCCAGATCTGGAGAATACAGTGGATGTGGAAGCAATTTGAAGTGCAATTCATGGTGATCAACTTGTGACACGGTGTGTTGTCTTGGTGAAAGGTCACTTTTTTTTCTTCATTTGTGGCTGTTTTTTGGTGATTTCTTTTTTTAAATGCACCAATAATGCTACATAATGTTTGCTAATACAGAGGCCAAATCCTTGCCTGCTGATGTTTGCATCTTTGGTCACTTTGGACAGCTTTCACAGGCTGCTGTAAACTCAGCTGTCTGGCAATTTGACTCTGGAGTGTAATGGCGGATCTATGATTCATCCATTGTCACATATTTATGCAAAAACTCCTTCTTGTTGTGTTGAAAGTGTTGCAAACAATGCTCTGTATCATTGACGTATTGTTGGTTTTGATCGACTGTGAGCAACCGCAACACCCACTTTGAATACATCTTTCTCATTGACAAATGTTCATGCAAAAATGGTGAATACACTGCCTTCTGATATGTTCAACTGCTATTCTATCTCACGCAACTTCAATTTATGATTGGTCAAAATGAGTTTGGGGATTTTTTTTGGTGTTTTCTGGGATGATTGCCGATTTTGGGTGACCTGAGCATTCAGCATCATTTGTGTCTGTATGACCGTGTTTAAATCGGCATACTACCTTGTAACCATTGTTTCCAAATGAGAAAAGTTTGAATGACACTTATTAAGCCATTTCTTTGCTTAAACAATATTTTTTACTATCAGAAAGCAATGCTTTATCAACATATGAAATTCAGATTTTTCTATAGTTTTGAAAATTTGCAACAGTAGCTTCACTTAAATAACTGTAATTTGTAAACTAATAATCTGATTGAGCCTAAATTTTGTCAAATGCCATTTGAAGTTTAGTACTTCATAAAAATCATATGGATTTTTTATTAGTGGTGCCACCTATGTGTCAGACGCGGGACTTATTGAATGATGTTTTAGGCTAGAAAGTAATTCATCAGACACAAGGACATGGAAATTATTTTATTGCAGCTTCTACCTATATATGGCGGCAGTACTCCTTGTTACAGAACTCCTTACATAAAACTTGTTACAGTACTCCTTGTTACAGAAGGATTCTGAAAATACCATGGGCTGAACATGTGAGCAACAGTAAAATTTTAGAGAAAATAAAAGCAAACGGAGATATACTTTGCACCAGAAAGATGCAGTTAAAATTTCTTAGAAAACTATTAAGGAAGGGAGTTTAGAAAAGTTGGCACTCATAAAACACACTGAAGGCAAAAAGGACAGAGAAAGCAGTGCATAACATACTTAATGAGCTTGAGTTAATGGTTGGCAGAACAGGGATTAGGAGAGATATTGGCATAACCATGGACCAAGCATATGAGCAATGATAGGTTTTGGATTGAATGGAAATGAAAAGAAAACTTATACTTAGCATCTAGAAAAGACAGCTGTTGTTTCTGGGACACATATTGAGGAGGGAGGGCTTGGAGAATTTGATACTCTCAGAGCAGATATATACACTTAGGAGAGGTAAGAATCCATCTTTTCTCTTCACCCAGTTATTGGTTAAATAGTAATGTAGATTGACCTCTTTAGCTGTGATTGACAACCAGTCAAGGTGAAGGAAAACTTTGAATTTCAAACTGTTTGTAGCCCAGGGGAAGAACGTATGATACAGACATCAAAAAGTTTATTTAGGTTAAAATTAATTGTGGTGTATGTTTGTGAACTCTATGATTGTAGTTTTATTTTCCAGTTTAAATATTTTTATTATTAATAGCTCCCATATATATATAATATTTTTATCTATACTGGGCCTAATCAGGAGGCCATCAAAGTAAAAGGTTCACTTTGAAATTCCTTAAAGCTCAAATTCCCTACCCAGCTCAACAGACACCTAAAGAAATCCGGAGAGTTCAATTAATGCTGCGAACTTGATGATTATGACTGCAATTGATTGAGTGATGGTGAAATAATTGCTATGTTTATCACAATACCTGTGCTTATTACTATTAGTAATCATGTCCTAGAGATTCAATTTAAGTAACTCTCTGTTTGTTAGCATTAAAATTGAAAATGTCTTAATGTGGTTGAGGAAAAGATTGCTGATATAGATAACAACTACAGTCCTGGATATAATTTTTGTACAGTTTATACCTTTGTTGATCATAAAAATCATACAAATATTTTGGGCTACAAGGTAAATTAGATTAAAATATCATTATCTTGCTGATAGCATCTTAATTAATTTTTTTCTTTTATATCTTATTGATTTATAAAAGGAAAAAACAAGCAAGAAAGGCAAAAATTTGTTTGCTAGAGGCAAAAGCAAAGAACTATTTGATGGAAGATAACAAGACCCTCAGGAGAGATAATCATCTGGTTCATTGAATGTCTCACTTTTTCAAACCAGAATTCTTTTAAAAGAAGCCAGAGAATTACTTGCTTCAGAGCAGACAACAACTTTGCAATTTACTAACCAGCAAAACAGTGCTTAAAATACCTGTTGGCTTCCAAGTATCAGATGGCATTATTTTGTGGAAGAGGATGTAAAATGATGGATGGATAGAAAAGACTGATGAAAATAAGACATAGGAAAGAGAAATATTTAAATGAGTTGGTCAGTTAAATATCATAATGTGAATAATTTTTGTATGAATTTTAAAATTATCATGAAGATGCCTGATAATATAAACACATTTAGTTCTACCCTTAATGTTTGAATCTTTATATAATACCATCTCTCAGCATTTATACAAGTACCATTAGTTGTGTAGGGATCTTGCAATCATGAGAAATAAGAATTTGTGAAATGATCTTGTAATCATGAGAAATAGAATATTGTGTAGTGATCTTATGATCACAAAAAATAAAAGAAAAACTAATCTTGCATAATTCTCTAGTAAAAAAAGAAACTGTCCTACTAGCAATAGTTCTGGATCTTTGGCTTTTCCAACAACCTCTCACCATGAGAACACAGGGATTTGGATTGTTCTGGGAATGAAGAGCAAAGATAAGTTCTACTCGAAGATCACATTCTCATGTTGAATATGACCTTTTAATGATAGAATTATCTCTTGAAAAGTAATTCATTTATTCACAAAGACAAACATAAATATCAGAGACATTTAACACATTACAAGAACTTTCATATATCAAACTCCTTCTGATAATAAATCCACCTGTTTTTGTATAAATGTCTCACTTCAGTGTTTGTCTCTACTTCTGAGATGAGGTAGTATTTACCCTATTTATGTGTATTGTGGTACAGTGGATATCGGCTCAGAATGAGAACTCGGGTAACCACATTCAAATTCCAGTTGAATTCTTTGCATTCACTTACACACAAATACCTTTGGGAAAGGTATTAATCCGTCTCTTTCCTCCAGGTATGGGTTAAATAACAAGAAAGATTGGGTTCTATAGCCTTGGCTGGCAACCAGTCTACCAGAGAAAGTAATGGCAACCTACTGTGGGATAATCATCTGCCCAGTCAGTTATGTCTCCTTCAAGACCTGATCGCCCAAGTGTGAATCATATATTGCACTTAGCTGATTGAAAATGTTAGGACTTTATTGCCATTATTATGATGTTTTGGCTGTTGTACACTCTGACTTCTTCAGGTGCTAGGAATTTCAAACTGAAACCTTTATTATGATCACTGGGGTATATCTTTCTTGTTCCATGTGAGATGCAATTTCTGATAGTTATGTAGTTATCTCCCTTTAACTACACTCATATAAATGTTGGTTAGTTCTAGTGACATGACCCAAAGAGTTGTGAGTTCAGTACCAGGCTACAGCAGTGGTGAACAAATAACTTAGACAGTTGTAAGGAACTGAAACCAGTGATAAGGATTTTTTTTTAAACATTATTTCATATTATTCTACATTATCTGCTCAAAAGCCTGAAAAAAGTTATTTATTGGATCTTGTTAACTGGGATCCAGTCTGCTAAGTAAATTCATTGTAAATCGATTCTCCTATAACAGACTGTCTCATTTGCTATGTAAATTCATTGTAAATTAATTCTCCTATAATAAGGTGTCCCATTTGCTATATAAATTCATTGTAAATTGATACCCCTATACCCCTCTTTTGCTTTATAAATAACTTCTTAGAAGTTATAAATAACTTCTTAGAAGTTATTTATAAAGCAAAAGTATATGACTAAAATGGTCAAAACAAAACATATTTGATATCAATCAAAGACACTTTTACAACTAGATGGCATAATCATAGGTCTACATTTAAAATAGAAAACTTAAAAATTTTTACAAAATTAGCTAGCCATGTATGAAAATTGAAATTAAAATATGGAAAAGACCCAGACATAATGTGGAGAATAATAAAAAAGTCAAGCCTTACAATGGTGGCAAAATATGTAGACTGAGTTAGGAAGAAAAGTTAATTATTATGTTATTACCAAACAAAAATGAATTACTAAATGAAAGAACAGAAGTTATGACTAAGTGTAACCATATCTACAAATACCTATTAATATTATACAACCATCGATAAAAATGTTCTAATTTCTCCTAATTTTAAAAATTGTGCATTTATTGAAAATTCCTGTTACATGAGTGCTTGCAAAAAAAAAAAATGGTAAAATCAGTTATTATAAATTACCTGAAGACACCAAAAAAGGTAGTAACCTGGGTTGCATAATAACTTGTTTACAAATGAAAAGTATTCAAAAGTTCTACAATATAATTGTATTGAACATTTTTAGTATAACTGTGTACTGATCTAATTTAATTATGACCAAAAACTAAATATTTAAATAATGTATATATCTACTGACATGTGTTAACATTATATATAACATGCTAAAGTCTGCCTTCCTCTACTGAGTGCCCATAGCTCAGAGGTAGAATCACTAACTGATGTCATTTCAGTCAGGTTTCAATCCTGGCTAGAAGCAATCAGATGTCTAATCATACCAATGAGCTGTGAAACAGCAAAACAGGACTGTCTGAGGATTACTATATATATATATATATATATATATATATATATATATATTATAAATTATATTTTAGAAGATGTACATAATTTTTTATATCCACTAAAAATAATACATTTGTTTTGACATTGAAACTTCAATGTCTCATCAGGTGGTGTGGATAGGAATAACCTGTTCCTACTTTAAGTTGAGCACTCTTACCATTAAGATAAAGGCCATTCCTATCCACACTGCCTGATGAGACATTGAAGTTTCAATGTCGAAACAAATGTACTATTTGTAGTGGATATAAAAAATTATGTACATGTCCTAAAATATAATTTATAATAAATATTCACAGCTCTATATATTATATATCGAGCACTGTTTTAAATTAATGTTTTAGACGGTGTAAAAATTCTTTCTTTGTTCTGTATTCACTTGGATATATATATATATATATATATATATATATATATATATACACACACACACTAATAATAAATATACATATTTTCCTTACCAGTAGAAAGTTACCTCACTGAGTTTCATGCACAATGTAATCATTAGGCGCTGATTTAAAACTGACTGTTGCAAAAATTAAATATTGATATTTATACTGTACTGTTATGTTAGTGGGGTATTTATTTACAGGGAAAAATAAAGTGTGTATGCTTACATGAATCCATTTACAAACATAGCATCGAGCACCATTTTATTAACGCCAGCAATGTACAATATATTTATATATAAATGGATAGATGCTATGCATCATTACACTGCTACTGCAAGTTTGCAAGCATCAGTTTCTATCCACATATAATATCAGACTGGCTTCCTATATTTTTTTCACTCTTCCACTTTTGTCTTTGAGGTGGTAAGTTCCCCGACAGCAAATGTCCTAATTGGTTCTATTTTAGTCTTTTTTATGGCCAAGCAAGCAGTGGTATACACAAGTTATGGCAGGTATAGTACATGCCCTGGGTACCACTTGAAGGGAACACCAGTGAGCAGTTTTTATGCAAGTCAGGCAAGCCATCCTCAGATAGTGAAAAAAGAATTTTCCACAGATATATGATCTGAATTTGATTATCATGGATGGGAAGCACTAAGATAACTAAATTGGTAAATCAGTTGTATAAATTATTAGTTAAAAATACATTAGTCAAGGAAGGCTTTGCATTCTGTCTTTGATGATGATCATGGATAAAAATCATGAAGATCTCCAGATTGTTGAACAACTTAGATAATATTTTATGTATAAAAAATAAGAAAATTAAAAGAACACAAGAAAAAAGATATTTTAGTCATTCATAGGACAGTTTCATTTTTCCTATAAAATTATGGGAATTTGAATTTTTTTATTGTTTCTCATGATCATAAGATATACACTTTTCCATTGGGGGCATCAATTTACAATGAATTTACAGAGTAAATGGTACACTCTATTATAAGAGGATCAATTTACAATTTAATTATAGGGGTATCAATTTACAATGAATGTACATAGCAAATGGTATATCCTATTACAGGAGGATCAATTTAAAATGAATTTACATAGCAAACTGGGTCCCAGTTAACAAGATTCAATAAATAACTTTTTTTCTGGCTCTTGAGTATATATTTAAGAATAATATGAAATATTTTTTTGAAAAAATTCTTATCTCTGGTTTCAGTTATGACTGATGTTGTTTGAATCTTGTGTTTGTTTTGTAGCCTGGTATTGAACTCACAACTCTTTGGGTCAAGCCACTGAAACTAACCAATGTCTATATCTACTGGGCTATGTGTCCTCAATGACACATGACTTTTTGCAAAAGAGTTGTGAGTTCAATACCAGGCTACAGCAGTGGTGAACAAATAACTTAAAGAGTTAATTTAAAGGAAGATAACCACATGGCTACCAGTAGTGGCCTCACACATAGAATGAGAATGATATACCCCAAATATCATAATAAAGACTTTGATTTGAAATTCCTAGTGCCTGAAGAAGGTCAGAGCGTACAACAACTGAAATGTCATAAACATGGCAGAGGAAAATAGTCGACCAATGTAAATAGTGTAAATACAACCCTTCTCAGAAGTATAGACAAATACTTATATAAGATTTGTCTATATTTCTGAGAAGAGATATTGTAAGCATTTACACTATTTACATTGTTTGGATTTTTGTCCTAATCCTTCTTACCATATTCACAACATTTTGGCTGCTGTATGCTCTGGCTTTTCTTCTTTAGGTGGAAATTTGAACCAAACCCTTTATTTAGACAATAGAGGTAGATTGTTCTAATTCCCCATGTCATGCCTTTTTTTGGTTATCTCAGTTTCAGTTAATTCCTCTTGACCAATCAACTCTCCAAGTTTTTGCTCACTCTGCTGTGACTAGGTATTGAACTCACAACTGTTTGGGTCAAATCACTCAACCAACACTTTTATCTACAATTTATATAAATTATTAGCTAAAAATACATGGATCAGGCAGATTCTGTAATGGTTATTGGCACATAGTGAACCAATTTCAGATTCCAGTCTAAGCCATTGCATTCACTTTCACAGAAATAATTTTGAGAAAGTTATGAATCTATTTCTTCTAATCTTCTAGTAATTTGCTAAATGGTAGGGCAGACTGAGCTATCCAGACTTGTTTGAAACCCAATCTAAGAGAAAGACAACTCTGATTTAAGTTCAGTTGTGCCCCTATACTCTACTAAGAGTCTAACGGTTAAAGAAGAAAAAGTAGACATATCTAGGGTTGATATCAGTACTCAACCAACAGATTAAATTTAATCTATCCATTACTAAAATCATCTTACACTCTATTATTTTTCTGTTTCTGACTCTCCACTTCTATGTGTCATGTCTTTTCAGGACATGGTTGGTCATGGCTTTCCAAAAAGCCATATTTTATAAGATTTTAGCTCTTTTTTTTTCCTTTTTGACAAGCCTTCCACCTCCATTCTGCCATTCATTCACACAACCTTGTCAGGTAGGTTGTCAGCTGCCTCCTACTGTCCCTTTTGCCTATCTTTTTAGTTTCAAATTCTCCAAGCTATATTTTTTTATTATGTGCCTTAGAAATTTCAATTGTTTCTGATTCTAATCATAAATGTCCTTTTTGTTTCAATTTTACTTAAAACCTCTTTCTTGCTTACATGCTCTGTTCATGGTTTTCCCAGTATTCTTCTGTAAAACCATTTTTCTGTTGTATTTAGAATTCACTTTATCTACAAGATTGTCTAGTATTTACTGTCATATGAGAGGATTTATATCAAATAACAGTCAACTCTTTTCTTTGTTTCAAATGAATTGTCCTGTTTCTTAGTACATTGCTTTGAGAAGGCTTTTTTGTACTCCAATATATCTTTGCATTTTAGCAGCACATTTTATGTCTTCTGTTATAACATTTCCCAGAATCTGAAGTGAGAGATGAAATTTATATCATACGTTATGAGGAAAGGGGGTTCAGAAAAGTTGTTACTCACAGGACAGATTGAAGGCAAGAGGGACAGAGAAAAACAATGCATAACCTCTGAGAAGAGCTTGAGTGGATGGATAGTGGAACAGTTTGGAAGATATAGCAAAAAGACAAAATTTATTAAGAGCTACAAAGAACAGGAAACTGTAGAGGGCCATGAACGCCAATGTCCTGAAGAGTTACAACAAATAGAAAATTTATAATTATGCTAAAATATTGTTTGAGTCTTTATTGTATCTTTTTATCTGGGATAAGGAGTTAACATTATTTACACTATTGACATTTACACTCCTCTGCTCATCTTTGTGGTTTTTATCAATGTTTCAGCCATTGTGTTTTCCAGCCTTCATCAGGTGTATGTCGATCTGAGTAATCTACTGTGAATTTCACACTGAACCCTTTATAGGGGTTGACAGTTTTTGTTCCACTGCTCATACACTCCTGATCAAAAATTTAAGACCGCTTAAAAATCTTTAAAAAGAAATATGTTTTTAACGGATACATTTTAAACTCCTCCCACTTAAGGTTACCAATACTACAATCTAAAAGGTAATGGAAACAAAAAACTACATTCCAAACATTCTTTTTAGAAATTTACATTTTTATAAAATGAGGCGATTTACACATGATCAAAATTATAAGACCAGAGACAAAAATTCTACGAAATTGTACAAAAAGTGTATGAAAACATTCAACAACCAAATTTAATAATGAATTCTACCTTCACTGCTTTTGATGACTTCAAAATTCTGTCGGGCATGCTAGAAATAAGCGTTTCCATTGAGGTGCAGGGGTTGTTGCTATAGCTTCTGAAGATGGCTTCATGAAATTCATTTTTTGTTGAATATTGTTTGCTATTTCAATAAACATCTCTTGTCATCCATCCCCAAACATTTTCAATTGGGTTCAAGTCTGATGAGCATGCCGGATGTCCCAAGAGATGGACCCCATTTTCTTGTAGAAAGGTCAAAGTCCATCTTGCAGCATGGATTGCAGCATTATCCTGTTGGAATAACCATCTATCCCCACACAAACGATGGCCCTCCATCATCAAAGATGCTTTTTGTAGCATGCTAACATAACCAGCCACTGTCTGCACCACCTGGAGCTCCATCGTCCCTCTATAAGAAAAGGCACCCCATACCATTAGGGACCCTCCACCACTATGACGAGTGGAGAAATTTTCAGGAGGCATGTTTTTGTTATGCCAATATCGTTGGAAGCCATCAAGACCATCTAGATGGAATTTTTTCTCATCAGAAAACAGGACTTTCTTCCACTTCTCAACGTCCCATGTTTGGTTTTCATGACCAAACTTTAAGCGGTCCACCTTGTGACATGGAAGCAGCCAAGGAATTTGTTTACAATTTTTATTTACCATGCCTTTTTGTCGTAAGTGTCATCTGATGGTTACGGGACTGCAATCAGCATCTGTGACTGCCTTAATTTGACTAGAAGAAAGTCCCCCGTCTTTCATAACAACCTGTCTTATTCTCCTACTCAATGCAGGAGAAATTTTTGGGACCTACCAGAGGATTTTGCTTTTCCATAATTCTCACTGTTCTTTAGAAAGTTGCAAATCACAGTTTTACTGTGATTTACCTTAGCTGTGATCGCCCACTGTGACAAACCTTGCTTATGGATTTCTAGAATTCAAGAATGCTAAACTTCGGTAATTTTGCTCACTTTAGGCATGGTAACACCTTTACGCAGTGATTGCTAATCTCTAACTGAACTAAAAACATTGGAATTACCATAGATCTAACAATTTATACCCCTGGTCTTATAATTTTGATCATGTGTAAATCGCCTCATTTTATAAAAATGTAAATTTCTAAATAAAATGTTTGGAATGTAGCTTTTTGTTTCCATAACCTTTTAGATTGTAGTATTGGTAACTTTAAGTGGGAGGAGTCTAAAATCTATCCGTAAAAAAAAATTTCTTTTTAAAGATTTTAAAGTGGTCTTAAATTTTTGATCGGGAGTATATCTATTTTTTTAATACTGCTCAGTCATTACTCTACCTGTTTCCACTAAGTCCAAGTACACACTGCCCAGCCCAGATATTAATCTAAGAATAACTATGCCATCAAATTCACACACCAATGCTTAAACCTAACCTACCTCCCTGTTGATGAAGGCTGTTGCTGCTTTTCATGTTTAATTGCACTCATTGATCTTGTTGTAGATTACACAGATTGAAATGCACCTGATGAAGACTGGAAAACATTACTCTCCTCATCTTTGTAGTTTTTATCAATGTTTCAGCCATTGTGTTTTCCAGCCTTCATCAGGTATATCTCAATCTGAGTAATCTACTATGAATTTCAAACTGAACCCTTTATAGGGGTTGACAGCTTTTGTTCCACTGCTCATATCTATTTTTTTTAGTACTGCTCAGTCATTACTCTGTTTCCACTAAGTCCAAGTACACACTGCCCGGCCCAGATATTGATCTAAGAATAACTATGCAATCAAATCCACACACCAATGCTTAAACCTAACCTACCTCCCTGGTGATGAGTGCTGTTGCTGTTTTTTATGTTTAATTGTACTCATTGACTTTCTTGTAGGTTACACAGATTTATATACACCTGATGAAGACTAGAGGATATAACAGCTGAAACATTGTGATAACAACAATAAAGTTGTGGACAGTAATCCAAATGTAAATAGTGCAAATAACAATATTATCTGCTTTGCCACAAAAGTTTAGAATTATAAATTTGGCTTATCGGAACAAATTTGCTGACAACCATGACTCATGAAGACCATTAAAAGAAGCTGACATGATGACAAGTTAGTAACTATTTTATACATAAAAAGCTTAATACCTATCCTTGATAATGGCAACTGTCACTAAAATGTATATATTTTGACAGCATATAATGCAAATATTTTGAAATCATCTTAGAAATATACTGTCAAAGTGGGACGAATAAAACAAATAAGTGTTTAAAAATAAAATATAGGAAATATTGATTGAGAATATTGTACACCAGCAGACATTTTCAAAAATAGTCATTTTAAAACAAGGGAGAAATGGTAATAATAATGATCATATTAGGCATTTCTTTATAAGGAAACATTCTGTATACATTGACAAAGCAGCTATGTGATACTCTTAAGAAACAAAAAACAGGAAAAAAGAAAAAAAACCATAACAAACATCAGGCATTGTAATGTCAAATATGAGAAAATGAATCTTGTATTCTCAATAGTCAGGACATCATTATTATCAGTCCCTTGACTGCTTCAGTCAAGCATTGGGGGGGCCTAAAGGTAGAAGAAACAGACAACTTCTTTCCCAATGATGCAATATAACAAGCCTATCGCTACTCTATTGCTAGTTCCATGACAAATGCTCAGATGAGCTCCATTCAGACCTTTACATCTACAACATCTAATGCTACATCCACAGAGTCAAATCACCCCATTGCCTCCATATTCCAAATATTCATCTTAAGGTTCTCAACAAAATCCAGAGGAGGATCTGCAATATAGTCGATCCTGATTTAGAAGTCTGCCATCAGTCACTTTCTCAATGACATAATGTGGCTTCCCTGTCTTTTCTACAAATATTTTCATGGCAACTGCTCTGATGAGCTTTTTTCCCCTGGTACCACATTTTCACTCATGCTACTAGACTGGCATTAAGGTCTCACCCTTTCACCTTCAAACTAGTTAAATATAACTCCCTCTTCTACTCTAATAGTTTCTTTTCTTGCACTTCCCGTTAGTGGAACCCACTTCCATTTGCATGCTTCCATGATAGCTACAATCTTCAAAAGTTTAAATGTAACATCGCTATCTTTTATGTACTTGATTCCCATTCATCTCTTATCTTTTCTTTGACATCTCCTGTACCTTTTTTATTCTGTCACTGAAACCCCCTGCACACCAGTAGCATTTCTACCTTGCTTGGGGTGAAATGATTATGAAAAAATGTAAGAAGAAATTCCACTTAGGTAGATTCTTCCAAAAAACTACTACTTTATCAAATAGACTCCCATATGAATACTACCCTGAACACTACATAGTAATCAGAAAAAAAAACTACTTTTAACAGTTAATATTTCTTGTGGTAAAGTTCACGACAAAACAAGTGGAAATCATTTATACAATCCATTGGGAAAGAAGCTGGAAAAATAATTGGCTCACATTATTTGCTCTAGAAAGTACTGACTCCTTCTGCCATGTTTTACATTTACAAAACTCAGATTAAACTAAAAATGAAATTTTGCTTCCATATCTGAATTGGAGCTGCTCTCAACCCCCACTTTACAGCCTTGATAAGAGTTCAAAATTTTTTATGTTTATCATTACTCTTATGCTATTTCCATGGCAAATGTTCAAATAAACTCCAGTCATTAGGTCTACCAGTTCAGATCTTTACAGCTAGGATGTACCATGCTATTTCCACATGGGATGAATAACCCTACATTTTCCCCAAAACCACTACCTTGTCGAACAAAATCTTGCAGGGTTGCTTCCACCAGGAATCTTCACCTCTTCAAGTCCAGGATCAATCATTAACTATCCTCATTATTATCATAATCTTTATGCACATCATTCATCATGACAGTAACCCCTTATTTTTTTTTTTTAATCATTTCACCCCGAGCAAGGCAGAAATGCCACTGATGAGTGGGGGGCTACATAACTGTAAAAAGATTAATTAGAAAAGAGTGAGGAGTACAAACTAGTTAGAAAGGAGCAATAGAAAGCTGAAAATGCAGGTGCGATGACAGATATATAGGTGAAGAGAAAGGAAAGGATACACGGGGGTGGGGAGAGAGATAGAGTCCAGTGGTTAATAGATGAGTATTGACATTGCATTTAAATTTCTGGAGGTTGTAGCCGTCAGGAAAGCAAGAATATGGGAGTGTGTTCCACAGGTGGGAAGTGCGAGAGAAGAAGCTGCATGAGTGGAATTGTTGTCTGCATTTGTCTAACCTGACTGTGAATGGGTGGGACCCAGTTGCCAGTCTGGTTGCACGAGTAAACACCTGTTGAGGAGGCATCAGTGACTTAAGTTCATCTGAGCAGAAGCCATGAAAGTATTTATAGAACAGACAAAGGGAGGCCACATGGGGAAGTGGCTGCAGTCAAGCCGCCAGATCAGTACCTATCACATTACAGACTCTCCTTTGGAGTCTGTCGAGAACACTGAGGAGAACGGCAGGGGCGCCTGACCATAAATGGCAGCAGTACTCCATGCATGGACAGATGGTTGACTTGTATATATGCAGGATGTATTCAGGCAGAAAAAACATCCTGGTTCGACATAGTGACCCAACCTTCTTAGCAGTAGATTTAGCTATGAATTCAATATAGTGGTTCCATTTGAGGTCTGAGGAGAGGGTAAGGCCAAGGAGGCATAGTGTGCTGCTCTCAGGGAGAATTGCTTGGTCCATGCTTATGGGAGGCAGAAGAGGTTGCCTGTGATGGTTGACAGACAACAGCTTGGTCTTAGACACATTGAAGTTGACAAGCCACTTCTTGCCCCAATTCACCACAGAGTGTAGATCCCATTCAAGGTCAGCAGCGAGATTATGTCTGTCCGCCACGACAGGTTTCTTACTGGTGCAGGAGTATATTGTGGTGTTGTCTGCATAGATGCCTACTTGGGAACTGATCTCATCTGGGAGGTCGTTGAAAATAAGGAAAAGTGTCGGGCCAAGGATAAAGCCCTGTGGGACACCAGCATTCATGCTGTAGGATGAAGAGGCATGCCCATTCAAAACGACCTTTTTGAGAAGCTCTTGAACATTCTATTGGGTGAATTTTAATATAGAAATGTATCCTATCTTAATAAGCTCACTAATGCATTCCTCAGTATAGCCCAAGAAAAAAGCAGTGCTTTAAAGAATAAAGTTCTCCCATTTTTGTCTGTGTACATGATAACAATAATAATATGAAACCTTAGCACTCGGTCCTGTGATTCTCTTAGATTGCATTATTCTAGTTAAGGAGATTAAAAAAGGAAAAGAAAACATATTAACTCTACCAACTAACATGAGACCTTAACACAGTCCTATGATTCTCTTATAGTGCAATATGCTCACCAGTGCTTTCTTCAATGCATTCCCATTTAACTCCATTTTGTAGTTGTTACTGGATTAAGTAACAAATATTTTTTGCCATTTTTTGTATTTGCCATTTCTTCTTCTATGTGCCGTGTCCCTTCAGGACGTGAGTGATCATGGTCTTCTACATCTCCCTATCTCTTGTAGCTCTCAACATCTCAACACCCTTTCTTGTGTTACCCCTCCCACACTTGCTCTACTATCCATTTGTTCATGCCCATCAAGTATGCCACATGTTGCTTTTCCCTGTCTCTCTTTCCCTCTATCTGCCCTGTGAGTATCAGATTCTCTAAGTTCTCTTTCCTCATTACATGTTCCAGAAACTTCAGCTGTCTTTTCCTGATGTTAAATATATGTTTCCTTTTTATTTCCATCCTCTCCAAAACCTCATCATTGCTAACATGTTCAGTCCATGGTATCCTCAGCATCCTTCTGTAGAACCACATTTGAATTGCTTCAAGTCTTTCCTTCATCTTTGATAAAATTGTCCACTATTTGCTGCCATATTAAAAAACAGATGTCCCATAACAATCCAGTACTCTCTTCTTTGTTTCTAATGAAATCTTCCTGTCTCTCAATATTCTACTCAGTTTTTGGAATGCATCCTTAATGGTTCTCAGTGTCGCACTTACCATTCCCTGTTTTGGCCTCCTCTTTTTATTGATGATCATGCATTCAGTTTTCTTGTAGTTTATGTTTAGTTCTTTTTTTTGCTTTTTTTAGCTACCTTCTGTAGGAGGTCCCGTTGTTTTCTTTCTGTATCTACTATCAACACTGTATCATCTACATATATTGTTCAGATTGTGGCTAGCAATGACAAATCCTGGCAGGACTTCTAGTTCTCAAAGAATTTCCTCACAGTATAGGTTAAATAGATCTGGTGCGAAGACACATCCTTGTCTTACACCCTTTTCTATTTTTGTATATCTGCTAAACTTATTTCCTGCTCGTATGTAGGCGATTTGCTGCCAGTACAGGTTCTTGATTATTCTAATGTCTTCCCCAAATATGTCTAGGTTGCTGAGCATCTCTATCAGGTCTTTGTTGCATATTTTATTGAATGCCTTTGTGTAGTCTATGAAACACAGGTACACATCCACCTGCATTTTTATTGCCCTTTTCGATAACATTCTGAGCATAAATATTGCATTCCTTATTCCAGTGTCCTTGATGAAACAGCACTGTTTTTTTTTCTTATCACTTGTCTGATTATATTGTGCATTCTATTCATCAAAATTTGGATGATGAATTTTGTTATGTAACTAATTAAGCTTTGTGTCCAGTTAAAAGCCAATACTTTGATTGCTGATTTTCAAATCAGGTACATCACCCTATCAACGTTTTTTCTATACTCATATTAGAATTCTAGTAAATGTCTAAGATCCCAGAAGCTGAATAGAGTATTGAGAGACAGGAAGATTTTGATGAAAAGAAAGAGAATACTGGACTGTTATGTAATGTATGTCTTTCAATATAGCAGCAAAAGTTAGACAATCTCATGAAATGTGGTTCTACAAAAGGATACTGAGGATACTATAAACAGAATATATGAGCAATGACAAGGTTTTGGATAGGATGGACACAAAAATGAAACTGATACTTAACATCCAAAAAAACAGCTGAAGTTTCTGGAGCATGTAACAAGGAAGGAGGGCTTGGAGAATCTGACGCTCACTGGATGGATAGAGGAAAAGAGAGATAAGAGAAAGCAATGTGTGACATACTTGATGGACTTGAGTAGATGGATGGCAGAGTGGTCTTTTGAGCGGGATAACAGGAGAGGGGTTGTTAACAGCTACAAGGGATAGGGAGATGTAGAGGGTCATGATCGCCTACATACTGAAGGAACACAGCATTTTGAAGAAGATATCTGGTCTGGAGCTGTTCAATGCTCACTTTCTATGACTTGACAGAATGGAAAATCGGTTGTGCATTCTTGTGAGAGTAAGGCTGATCCCTCCACTCTGCATCCTCTTTTCCCATAGACGCAACATCACAATTCTGTCACTATCACTATTTCCATGGCAAATATTCAATGAGTTCTACTCTTTAATTCTACTTAGACAAGAACTACTACTTTGTAGAATAGACTGCCATGTGTATATTTCCTGAGTGATTGATTGATTGTTTTGTTTAATGGCATTCCAACTTTAGTGGTCATTTTATGTCGAAAATGATTTTGAGTGACTTTGAAAGAATCTTGAGTTAAATGTGCTTCTTGGTTTGGGTAGGCGTCTTGAAGTAGTTTAGCATCTTGAAGTAAACAGCTTTATAGAGGTATATAGCTTCATGGAGGTATATAGCTTCATGGAGGTATATAGCTTCATGGAGGTATATAGCTTGGTATATTTGTGTTTATTTCAATCTTTTCTAGATTTTCTTATGGATACCAGCTTCTCTTATGTATTCGAGTATTTTTGAAGGTTTTACTTAGGAATACTTCTTTTAGGTTTGTTTTTTTGTAGGACTTTTGGAGAGTTCACTTCAAGTCTAAACAATCTATCAAAATGTGGCACAGTATACAGATTGGAGCTGCCTCCTTCTTAAGAAGGTATATTCCCTGAACACAGCAATTATAACCTCTTCAAGCGAAGGATCAATCATTATCTATCCTCATAATTTTTACTTCTTAACACATGTTTTTTCATTCATATTGCATACTTCATTCATCATAACTATTTTAACTATAACCCTATGCTTTGAATGGCTCTTGAGTAATGTATTGGATGAATTTAATATATAAAACTTGCAACAATAGCAATGGTATTCATACTACTTACACTGTCCAGACTGTTGTCCTCATCTTTATTGTCATATTCATGACATTTTCAGTTTGGTTTGAAATTCCAATATAAATCACCTGAAGAAGGCAGAAACATGCAATGACCACAATTCTGTGAATATGACAATAAAGATGAAGACATCAGTCTGAACAATATAAATAGTGTAAAAGTTACAATACTTAATCTCAGAAATATAGACAGATATTATAGCAATGGTCTGTAAGATTTGTTAATCAAACATTTTCCATTGATATTTATTAAGCTTGATTTTATCTGGCACAAGGCCACGAGTTCAAGAGTTTTCAGGTTACCTGCTCAAAACAGTATTTCCTTTAATCCATCTTGTTGGTAATGTCGGATATCCAGATACAATGGGCCAAATATTTTCAAGGTAAGTAGACATGAAAATCTAATTAAATAGAAAAGTGGATCAGAAATGCCAGACATCTTCTGGCTTGTGGTACTCTCTTCTGGTTTCTTGCTGTCCAGTAAATTTTGATCTTTCAAAAATTTAAATGCAATTTTGCAAAGTAAGTGAAAGTTATCTATTTCAAATCAAAAGTTTAAATGACAAAAATAAACACACCATGCAAAGGTTCTGTGGAGTCTTCCAGTTTGAAACATAATTCAAATTAATAAAAATAAAGAATAGCTGATATAAATTTGCTTCCATTAATAAATATACATAGGATTCTGGAGATTCCAGAAAGCCATATAAACCAAACCTTCAATAAATTTATCAGCAGTGAAGAGACAGGAGTCAACCTTGTTGGCTGGTCTTTCTCACCAAAGCAACAGCAGACTTCGTTTGATCTTCTTTCTCATAACACTTTCACTCTTCTTCACTAAAAAATTATGTTCATCTCATTTTCAGTCAGAGAGAGGAACCTTTAAATACAAACTTTTATTTTGTGTTAGTAGTTAGAGTTATAGGATGCAAATCCGATATTATTCAACAATTAACTGAAACACAAAAAGTAGAATTTCACACACAAAATCAGATCAGAATGACTTAAAGCATTTTGAAAAAAAAAAAACAGAACAAGGCCAAATTCACAATCCAGTGTGAAACTTAATTTTGACAAATAAGAAAAGAATTGACCCCATACTGAAAGAAAAAGATGAAGCCAAATTTCGTGACTTGATGTTAAATTAATTTTCTAACCAATGAAAGAAAGTGGTTTGCAAAACTGAGAGAAAAATTAATAAGCCTATGGGAAAAAAGTAAATTGCTATAAAAGAAAGAAAGGAAATCAAATCAGTCAGTGGAAGCAACACTATCCTACACCAGCAACATGTGACAAAAATTTCAAACTACTGACTATCAGATATTCGTTTTTCTTCTCTTTCTCCTGTGCTATTTTCCTTTAACTCTTTTTCTTTCTCACCATTCTCACAGTCAACAAAGAAGAAGACAACAACAAGATACTTCAACTGACTCCTAAAAACTAATGTCTGATAAGTACAATTTTCCTTTGTTGCCTTACCTTCCTTTTCACTATCTTGCTGGTCATAAAAAAAAGGAAAGGAACACAGACTTCATTAGTATCCTGTAAATCTTTGCATTCACACAATATGACCTGCTACTTACAACTATATACTCTTGATTCTTTTAACGATGCTACACTTTCTCTTTTTGAACATTTACATAGTAATTTCACTTCTTGGAAATGATATGTTATTCTGTTCAGTGAATAAAAATTAATTTATTTTACAAGCAAAATATTTTTATTATTTCCAATCTTCAACCTTCTGATATCTTTTGAAGGGATTGTCAGCTATGTTTGTGAAGTGGTCTTGAATCTGGGTGACCTTCCCTACAGAGTTAAGAAATTGTGTATTTTACATTAAATAAATTTCATCATATCCTTTCTCTCATATTTTATTCAACAAACAGACACTCAGAGAATCTTTATCCGACAATTCAGTTGTTATCTTTTGTCTAAATTCCCATCCATATTTTTATTCCTTAATAATTTTTTGCTTATATTCTCTTACACACAGTCTTGCATCTAGTGGCTTTATTGCTTTGCTTGGGGTGAAATGATTAAAAATTATCAGGCACAGATACTACACAGTGCTCCTTGGTAAAAATCAAAACATATCAAATAAGTAAAAGAAGAGTATGGATTTGTTCTTCAATTTTCTTCTTGAAAATTATTTAATACTGAAAAGTTTACAAGTATGGCATTTCTCTGAGAGGTTATTGAAAAGTTCTTGGCTTAGTTTACTTTCCAAAATCTGATTATATAGATTTTTTTTCTAAAGGGCTTTTAGGTCAGACCAAAAATTTTACAGCCTCCACCCTTCCCCCATAATGCATTAAATAAATTTGCCTCTTAATCTTTTGTTAGAGACTCAAGTCATGTTTTATATATCAGAAAACCAGACAGGAGTTAATTATTTTATGAGATACACAGTTTTGAAGTGTCACTCAGATTTATTTCACCGTGGATCCATTGAAGTGTCTTCGGCAAGCTGCCATCATTACTTCCCCTATTATTAATCAATTCTATTCAAAATCTTTGGCACAAAACATTTTTCCTTTGAAATGCATCCTTTGACAATCATGAGACTAAACCTTGCCAGATACTGTTAAGTTTAATAGTTTTGGCAGATGTAAAATTTCACTAGAAACAAAGAAAAGAGTTCTGGATTGCTATGTGATGTCAGTTCTTCAATACAGCAGTGAATGCTGGACAACATCATTGAAAATGAGGACAAAACTGGAAGCAGCTGAAATGTGGTTCTGTAGAAGGATGCTCGGGATATCGTGGACTGAGCACACAAGCAATGATGAGGTGTTGGAAAGAATGGCAACAAAAAGGAAATTAATACTGAGCATCAGGAAGAGGCAACTGAAGTTCCTGGGATACGCAATGAGGAAGGAGAGCTTGGAGAACCTGATACTGACTGGCCAGATAGAAGGAAAGAGAGACAGAGGAAGGCAGCAGATAACATATTTGCAGGGCCTGATCAGGTGGATGATGGAATGGGGGTTGCCAGGAGTAACAGGAGCAAACATACTATGAGCCACAAGGGATAGGGAGACGTGGAGAACCATGATCGCCTACGTCCTGAAGGAACAGGGCACATAGAAGAAGAAGAAGAAGAAGAAGAAGAAGAAGATTGAAGATTTTAGATAAAACTTCTTGTTAATATTTTTTCATAATTAAACTTTAGTTTAATGCATCATCAAAGAATAGCATCATGCTGAACTCTCTTATTTTATGGGGAGGTGGTACCAAAATTAATTTATAACTGTTATACTCTGTTTCAAACTAGATCTCTTTCTGATTGACTAGATGTGAATGTTGCAAATGTAAAAAAGAGTTTCTCTCTGCACAAAAAGAGTTTCTCTCTGCACATAAAAGGTATAGTCATGCTTAGGCAATAATGTCTCGAAAGAGACATGACTAACTGGACAGAAGATTTTCTCACAGTAGGTTGCCATTACTTTCTGTGGTAGGCTATAGAACTAAATCTGTTCTGCTATTTAACTCATAGCTGGAGAAAGAAGAGATGGATTAATACCTTTTCCAAGGCTATGTGCACAAAGAGAATGCAATAAATTCAACTGGGATTCGAACTCACCTCTCCAATTTCTCGTTCTGAGCTGATATCCACTACACCACAATGCACACATATAAAGAATACAATATAAAAGTAGCCAGTCATGAAAGTTGAACTTAAAGCCAAAACATGACAAAAAATATAGTCAGTTAAGTGTCATGTATGATACATGCTTGGGCAAACATGTCTCAAAAGAGACATGACTAACTGGGCAGAAGATTTTCCCACAGTAGGTTGCCGTTACTGTCTGCAGTAGACTGGTTTCTAATCAAAGCTATAGAACCAAATCTGTTCTGCTATTTAACCCATGGCTGGAGGAAGAAGAGATGTTTTTCTAACTGACAATTTGTTTTATTTTAATCTAAGTTTTTTGTTATTTTAAATCAATGAACTGCTATGTCAGTTTTTAATTTTTTTATTTTCATATTGTTGAAATGCATCAAGGTTTTTTTATTTCCTCAATCTTCTCATTCACTTATTCTGGATAGTTTGGATGTGCTTTCAATATATATATATATATATATATATATATATATATATATATATATATATATATAAAGGTCCCTTTACGTTAGAGCTAAAAGATAAAATGTTTTCTTTCTTTTCTTTTTTTTTTTTGTTTTAGAAAATATTGAGATACAGAGAAAACTAAAAAAACATTTTGTAACAATAATGTATACATCAACAGAAATGTAGTCTAGACAGAGGTTTTGAAATTGGCTGACACTTTTACCGTTGAAATTGAAAGAAGAAATCTTATATTCCCCAAAAATATAAACTTTTTCAAATCTAAAGTGAATCCCAATTCTGATTAGTTAAATTGAACACACACATAAATTTTTTCTGTCTTCCCATAACTATAAATAACAAACATGTTTCTTATATTCAAATGAAAATCATTTTCACAGCAATGATCTAACATTGCCTGATGACGAGGTAAAAATCTTGAAACATAAAAATTTCCATGTCACAATGTAAAATATATTAACTTTAATTAAAAAACAAATTTAATCATTATATATATATTGCTACAGACTCTCCCCTTTCTCTAAATCACTCTCCCTGTCCTTGATCCTCTATATTGGCAGTACAAAGAATTTTATCTTAACACTTCTTGTCTTCTTTTTCTTCTGCCTTACTGGCACTTTTTTGTCATTTTTTTAGTTCTCCTATCCAACCAGAATCAGAATGTAAAATCTATCCAAAGAATTATTTCTTTGATAGTTATTATCAAAGAAATAATTCTTTGATTATATTTTAAGATATGCTCTTTGTAGCTGCCTTATAAAACAATTAAAGTTGCAGTCTTTGAAATTTAGTGCAAATTATTTACATAAAATTTGTCTGATCAATCTCCTATGAACACAAATAGAAGTAATTTTGTACTTCTGGCTTTTTAAATTTTAAAAATATAATTCAATAAGTTTATTTTCATGTAAATACAAAGAGAAGAAAATTTTATGGGACTTTTCAAAAATATAGCAGCTTAATTTTGAGTATTTCTCTTAGATTCATTTTTGTCTCCCCTAGTTTACTTTCTATATCAACACTCATTTTCTGTTATTAATCGTTGTCAGTAATATAAAATGACATTTTTGTCATGTGGCTTCTCTGAAGAAAGGGATGCATTAACAACAAAATAAAGATCAAACAAGTATTCTAACAAGTGTATTTTCGTATGGACAATTGATATCTCTTATGATATCTCTTATGAGAAAAATGTTTAAAGGTTTAAGAGGTTTGTTTTTCTCAATAACAATTTTTTTTTAATTTCAATTTGTTTTTTAAAAACACTTTTCTCTTTTGTTATTTTAAATCAATGAACTGCTATATCAGTTTTTAATTTTTTTATTTTCATATTGTTGAAATGCATCAAGGTTTTTTTACTTCCTCCATCTTCTCACTCACTTGTTCTGGACAGTTTGGATGTGCTTTCAATATGTCAAATGTAGTTACTTTCCATATATATATATATATATATATATATATATATATATATATATAAAATACTGAAAAAAAATTAATAAAATCTTTCTTGCCATCCATATTCAGTGAAAGATGTTGAAAGAAAGGTTCCTACCAAATACACACACACACACACACACATACATATTGGCAGTCTGAATAAATTGTCATTTAAATTATGCAACAATAAAAATAACACTGACATCATATTTTAATATATATTTACCAAAACATCACAAAATACTAAAGAGTAAATCTAAACAATAAAATTGCTATATCCTCCAGATAACTTTGGAATCTCTTGAAACTCTTCTGAACAGTCTTTATTTTTAAGTTGATGAAATCTTCCATAATCCTTGTCTTCAGTTCATATTTGGTGTTACAAAGAATTTAGTTGGTCTCTCATTTAACTGAACCACAGACATAATAATCAAGGGTGTTGCAGTCTTAGAAGTTAGGTGGCCAAATGTAAGGGAAGATGTGATGACAGCTATTGTCTGATAGCTATGATTGTTTTTTCCTGCTTGTGTGACATGATGCAGTGTCATTTTGGCATACATTAAGTCATCAAGCAGCCATTTTCTTGATCCAGAGAAACACTACCTCTGCTGGGCACTTGATGTAGACCTCCATGCTGAATTTTATATATATATATATATATATGTGTGTGTGTGTGTGTGTGTGTGTTACGGAAATTAACAAAGATTAACGAAGATTAACGAAACTTGGTTATAAACAACAGAAAATTTGAAATGATTTGTTTGAACATTATTTTTGATCGATATTCTTATTTAAGTAGATATTCTGTTTTTAATTAAACAGTATTATATATTTATATCTACTGGCCTGATTATTTACGATAAATTTTTATTACGAAAATGTGTGTCATTCAGAAGGATTCAAACCTGCAACCCCTATCCACATAGGGGAATCTACCATTTGATCTGCCAACGTCTTAGACCTCTCAACCATCTATATATTTAGATATATTAAAGCCAAAATACGATATTTAGAACGGTTCATGATTAAACATAATAGACATTCATTGTCTCTTATATTTAACAGTATATGTTTCGAAAATTATCTGCTGCCTTGATACACTAAATATATATATATATATATAGTCATCCACAGACAGATCTGTTTGACTGTATCACACCTCATCAGTACGGTTAGACTCTGATTGCTTTTTAACACAGGATTGGAACCCAACTGAATTGGCGTCAGTCGGCGATTCTACCTCTGAGCTATGGGTGCTCGGTAGAAGGAGGCATACTTTTTAGCCTGTATATTATCATTACACATGCCCAAAAGCTGAGAGTGCCTTAATTCGCTGCTGAATGAACAGTGCGTAGATACCAGAGTAGCTACTGTTTTTCAAAGTCTACCATTCTTCCAGAGTGCTCAATCAGGGTGTGAGAGCATAAATAGTCATCTGCAGACAGATCTGTTTTGCTGTATCACAGCTCATCAGTACGGTTAGACTCCAATTGCTTTTTAACCCAGGATTGAAACCCGATCGAATTGGCGTCATTCGACAATTCTACAGCTGAACTATGGGCGCTCGGTAATTTTTACATTATATATATATATATATATATATATATATATATTACATTATTTATAAATATATACATATATATTTTAATTATAATTTTAATTTTTTACCTACCTGTAATCTTATAATAATTAAATTTTTACTATTCTTATTAAAAAAGCAGTAACCTAACTTTATAAGATTTAACTCCCACGAATATTGAGTGAACTTATATTCAAATCTATTAAAGTGTCAGTCTGAAAAATGCACCTGATGATTGCAAAACACATGAAACGCTAAGTCTTGCCATTAACTGAGAACAATATATATATATATTATCCTATGTCTATGCCATGACTCAGTGTTTCATGCATTATGCAATCATCTAGCATATATTTCAAACTGAAATAAAAATACTATACATATGTATACCCTCCTCATATGTTTATTTATTAATTTTACGGGTATGTAATTTTTTGTAGCCTTCTTTCCATTTTGTTTTTGAAGTCTTTCCAATTTCATTTTCTCCAACTTTCATTAATTCAGGTTTTTTCCCTTTTCACATCTATGATGACCATTCTTCATTTGTTGTTCATTTTCTTCCATTTTCACTGTTCATCATCTCAGCATAATTATCATCACAATTCATGACAATGGTGAAGTAGTTAGTCTTGCTAAAGGCCAAGCAATACCAAGTGCTCTCATTGTTTCAAAACCTTTTCTACTGTCCTGTCATTACCAACAGCAACAGCAACACTAGTGTTAAGTGGCTAGTTTTGCCGATGTCCAAAGGACACAATATCTTCTCAACCATTCAGCATCATTCTAAATATCTACTTGGTTTTTCCTTTATCAAGTGCACTCAAATGAAGCAGCATAACTAATCTCACCAGTCATGCTTTTTTGCTTGTTTTTGTTAATCTGAAAATATCATGTAAAATTTGTAGCATTTAACTTTGATTGATGAATTTTTATAACACTGTTGCATTTTTTGAAAAATAGGAACCAGCAATATATCAGAAATAAATAACTTTAAAGACATTGATGGGGATTTCTCATGTGAACCGCCATTTTGGTTTTGATGAAATACTCTACAATACAGATTGAGATACTAGAGAAAGTAGCTATGGTTAAATGTAAATAAATGGCAGAACTGCTCAACAAATAGAATTGACAAAGTTTGAAATAAATAATAACAAAAAGAAAGAATAGAACAGAGCAAATAATAATATAAATCAGCAAACAATCTGGCAAATTAATGGTAATCAGATAAAATAACATTAATATGGCAAAAAGTTCACCAAGTAAGAATTGGGGTTGATTATCAAGTGCAAATTTGGGCATGCAAATGTAGCATTCTGACTTTAAGATAACACAGACAAAAGCTGTTATTGGCAAGGAAGAAATTCTAGAATGCATTTCTGTGCTTCAACCAATTCCCTATTGCTACTGGAACCAGCAACATCCTCTACATCATATAGCAGATCTCTAGCTGCATCTACTGCTAGGAATGTTGGGTCTCTGTGTCAGGCCAGAAAGTTTTTCTCGTCAGAATCCATCTTCCCATTTGTAAATCTACCATTCGTCCATTCATTAAATATTGTTGCCATATCTGGTCAGGTTATCCTGCTATTCATCTCAAGGTTTACAGCAAAAATCCAAAGAAGGATCTGTAATGTAATTGGTCATGACTTAGCATCTTGACTTCAGTCACTTTTTCACCAATGTAACATGGCTTCCCTCTGTCTTTTCTACAAATATTTTCATGGCAACTGCTCTGGTGAGATTTTTTCCCTGGTGCCCTCTCTATATGAATTTAAGCGTGCTTCTATATTGGCATCCAGATCCCACCATTTTTTTTTTTTACCATTGAAATATTTAAATATAACCACCTTTTCTAATCCAACAGTTTCTTTTCTCACACTTCCTACCTATTGAACTCATTTCCATTTATTTGCTTCCCTCATAGCTATAATTTCTAAAAATTTAAATGCAATATCAGTTGGCATCTTCAGTTTACTTGAATCACACACATCTTTTATCTTTTCTTCAATGCCCCACTGTACCCACTCTTTTCTTTCACTGTAACCTCCTATGCACTAGTGGCAGTCTTGCCTTTTCTGGGGTGAAATGAAAAAGAAAAAATTTCATAAAAGTATGTTGCAAAACATGTTGTAGTGTGTGCTACTATATATCTTTACTGTTTTGAAGTGTTTGTTAGTTTACAGCAGAATTGATAAGGACCAACATGTCTTGAACAAATATATGTAGATTGACAGCAAGCAATGAAATTTTTTATAAAAATGTACAACAGAGAATCTGTAACACGACCAATACTGACTTGGCAGACCAGCTGCAACCACTCTCTCACCGGTGTGACATGGCTTCCCTGTGCCTCTTCTATAAATACTTTCACAGCTTCTGCTCCGATGAACTTAGATCATTGGTGCCACCTAGGTACGAATTTACATGAGATACTAGATTAGCAACTAGGTCCCACCCTTTTACAGTGAAACAGATAAGATATAACCGTAATTTCTACTCCAACAGCTTCTTTTCTCATGCTTCCCACCTGTGGAATTCACTTCCACATGTCTTCTTTCCTGACAGCTACAATCTCCAGGAGTTTAAATATAAGGTCAATAGACACCTCCTATCACACTAACTTGCATCTATTCTCCCAACTCTCTCACCATCTACCCAACCCTCACTCTCGGTATCCTTACCCGTCTATCACCCTCCTTCTGACATTTCCTATATCTAACCATCCTTTCTCACCACTTTCCCCCCTATGTAACCCCCTGTGCAATAGTGGCAGTGGAATGCCTTGCTCGTGGTGAAACGATTATAAAAAAAAACATAAAAGTATGTCCACTGTGGCAGAAGTGTTAACAAAACTGGGTGGAGATATCAGGCAAAGAGAGTTAATTATGGTTCTTTTTGGGATGGGGCATGGTTCCAAAAGTGTGAAACTGACTTCAGCATGATGTCTGAATAATGACCAATGTTAAATCCCAGCACATGTTTTATGCCATGAATGCTGTCACTTTCAGAATTACAAAATGAGACAAGTAGTAATAAACAAAAAGAAGTCTGCTGAATTTAAGGAGGAAAATAACAGTAATTCTTTGCATGACAGTTCTCATCATATTTGAGGTTCTGTAATCCATCATTGTCATTATTCTCTAAGTTATATATATTCAACCAAAACTTTGACCAAAAGAATGCCACACTTATTAAAAGAGAAAATAACTTACTGAGAAGAAAAATCTCAAATGTTGCTATTGAATCTTATCTAAATATAAAACTATGCCCAAGATTTTTTCCACTATCTTTATTCTTGAAAAAATTACTTATTTTGCAAACCAAGATACATGACTGCAAAAATGTGAGAAAAATGGAAAAAGAAATTTTTAAAAAAATGGTTATTAAAAATATATATCATATAAATTAATCACAAACTAAAATGATTTCAATACCAATTTGCATATAAAAAATAATTTCGAAAGCATCACTTGCTCACTTTCATTTATTAGATATTGAATTGTGTCACTTCATATCCTCCATAACTTGCCTAACTTTTCAGCTAATCTGATGAATATTTATAGATATTCCTATATCTAAAAACTTTTGAAAAGCTAATAACACTTTTACAATTGCAGATAAACACCACAATCTCATTTAGTTTTCATTCTGGTAAAATGTATAATGATGGCATGTATATACATGGAAATTAAAAATGAAAAATGAAAAAGACCCAGATATCGCTGAATTGTATCACTTCATTTCCTCCATAACTTGCCTGACTTTTCAGCTAACCTAATGAATATTTATTGACATTCCTATACCTAAAAACTTTTGAAATACTAATAACACTTTTACAGTTGCAGCTAAACACTTGTTACAAAATTAAATCCTCATATTTACCTTGATAAAGTCCCTCAGAGGACAAAATATGTTGGCTAACTTTTCCTTTTGTTCTTTTTCTTATTTATATGAGTAACAAAATTTACCTTTGCTACCAAATTAATGAAACTAAACAGCATAAACAATATGTTGAAATGGGAAGAAAAGTAAAAAACCATGATAACAACACAGAAGAGATGTCCTGCTCCAAGATATTGCATGCCTTGCCAACTCTCTGATAGAAAATTGTATATCAACATGTTTTCCTCCAAACAGCATATCTTCTTATTTCTATTCATGCCTATATCATTCAGGATGGAGTTTAGGTTAGTCTCTCTCTAGCTGTAGTCGATGATAGATTTATGGGATCAGATTAGTAGGATGGTGGGGAACAAGAGAATGTGATTATTAAGTCATGACTTAGTATAAGTCAGAATAGGCGCTTTTTTTTGTCCTCTCCTTCTCACTATTATGGAATATCTCAGTGACATGGAGCATTTGCAAGGTCTCAGTGAGTTTCAGAATAAAAAAGACATGAATAAATTCTGCAACAATCAAAGTTTTAAAAGATATTTCAGTTCTACATCACTTCTCAAAGAGAAGAGAAACAAAAGTACGCAAATTAATAGTCACATCCCAAAGAGTAGAATATATGCAAGACTCGATACATGCTTTGTCTATTTCATGAATTTGACCAAAAAGTTATTTCTAGCCTTTTAAACCAACATAACACGCATGGCTGAGGGATGTCTACATCAATAGATGCCTCCTCTTCTCATCCACTAGAAAATGCCTTCCTAGCTTTGAATCTACTGAATGTCAAGATTTGATAGTGGAACTATGTTTGTTCACAAAGTCAATGTTTCTAATAAAAATCACATTATCAAAACATTTAAAGCCTTATCAACAGTACAACAAGGAGGAAATGTGAGCTTCAGTCTATTTAATCTTTTTCTAGATTATGCTCTGTGCATATATAAGCACAGATGTGAAGAGATGGATACTAACCATTTAAGCATTCCATACCATATCCCAAATAAATCTACTAATAGAAGACAAGGATCTTGCTTTCCCTTCTGAAGCCAATGTACTGATAATGAAGAGAATGTGTCATGACCAAAGGGCCATAGGAAGATAACACGAACTCAGATATAAAGTTGAATAGTATATTCTCGAAAAATGTAGTACAAAGGTAAGCGTGGACAGGAGAGTACTTTCTCTCACTGGCGTTCTGACTCACTCATTCACTTACTCTGTGGCTACTACTCAGTGACTATATTCACTAGCCTTCCCACGCAAGGCCGGATGTGACACATGGTCATTTTAATGTGGGTGTTCCCGGCCATATAGCCGGGCCAAAAATATGTCTGTCTATTTTTACCGAGTCGTGGTTCTACCCTCCGGCGGAACCACGACTGGGCTTGTGCTCTCTGCTCGGAAGCAGAGAGCACCCTCTACTGAAGGCAGAGTGCTGACAGTGTCAACAGTAGCAGAGGCAAGTCTACTACTCAGAGACTCCCCACTCAGAGTTGGTAGCCAATTATAAAGTTGTGGATGAGTCCATTTTTAGGTAGGTCCCCACAATAAGAGACTATGCTGATGACATAAATATTCATAGTTAGAATAAAAATGATCTTGTACAAAAATTCAACATCCTCTACCAAGTATTTCAATAAACAGAATCAAGATAAACATTTCAAAAACAGAAATTATGATCTGGAACTGGAATAAAGGCAGTTGTGGCATATAATCTGAATCCATCTTAGAATTTCAGGAATTGAAATTAGTAAATATTAAACACTTCGGATACCTTGGAGTATGGATTAGTTAGGACAAATTTAGTAAAAGATATAAGGAAATTGAACATAGAATATGTAGTTCTAAGCATAGTTTTGACCAATACTACAAGTTGTTACAAAATTAAAACATTAACCTAAAAACTTGGGTCACATTTTAAACAGTCTCATCAGCATGAGATTTTCATGTGAATTTCATGCATGGCATCAAACTTATTCAGAAATATCTAAACTGTCAGCTGTATACAAATGCAACAATTAATAATGGCTTCAAGCAAATGAACTCTATAAGTCTGAGTGAAGACGTTTCTTCTTCAAACCTTATAGAATGGTGCTAAAGAATTAGAACTAAAGAACTGTATCAAATAACAAAAACCATATCACTTGAGAAATTTCACTAGCAGAAACAACCAAAATGGATAGCATCTGTAACTTGAAAAGAAAATGACATAATTGAGCTGTTGTTGCTTGATGCTACTTTGAACAAAGAGTTAGGAAAGAAGCCAAAATCAATAGAGGAAAGAGAAATAGTAACACTTGATGGGTATAAAAACATATTTTCCTGAAAAATTCTTCTAATAGAAAGATTTTATAATTCCAACTGATAGTAACAATAGCATTTTAGTCAATGAATGCTGAATGGATTCTCATAAGGAAATGGCTAATATTATCATTACCATAAGGCTAATATTACCATTATCATTACTAAAAGGCTATAGTTATTATTACCATTACCATATGGCTAATATTACTATTAGCAAACAGCTAATATTACCATTATAAAACAGTTAATATTACTATTACCAAACAGTTAATATTGCCATTACCAAATAGCTAATATTACCATAAAACTAATATTATCTTTACCATATAATAGTACTATTACCATTACCATACAGCTATTATTAACATTACCAAATGGCTAATATTACCATTATCAAATGGCTAATATTACCATTAGCAAACAGCTAATATTATCATTACAAAACGGCTAATATTACTATTGCCATATAATAGTGCTATTACTATTACCATACAGTTACTATTAACATTAACAAACAGCTAATATTAACATTACCAAATGGCTAATATTACCATTATCAAATGGCTAATATTACCATTACCAAACAGTTAATATTACTATTTTCAAATGGCTAATATTACCATAACCATATACCTAATGGTATTATTACCATTACTCTACAGCTAGTATTAACATTGCCAAATGGCTAATGTTACCATTACTAAATGGCTAATATTATCATTACTAAATGGCTAATATTACCATAACCATACAACTAATATTACCATTACCATATGACTAAAAGTACTATTATCATTACCAAACAACTAATAGTAAAATTACCATATACATAATATTACCATAAACCAGTCTCTATAAATAGCTCGCATTGCTATCAAGATACTTCTGTAACCAGATAATGCTTAAATTGATTACATCAAGTTAAATTCCACAATCCAATTTTGGCTCATCTTGTCTATCATCATGAAGAAACGTAAAACAAATTTGAAATCTAACAAAATTCTTCACACCCAGTCTGCAGATTTTGTAGAATTCAACAGTTATTCAGAACACAGTTTGTCCTTTCAAATGTATGATGCAAACTTCATACAACAATATTTTCATTCATGAACTTACATTTTTAAACAATGATATTAATTTCAAACACCAATGGGAATACACTACCAAGACAAAATAATTCTACACCTTCCCATTAATAGCAATATACATACCTTCTAATAAAGATATTCTTAATTAAAAATCATGTATTTTTTTCTAATACAATGTAAATATGTAAAAAATATTTAAATTAATGTTGTGACATAAAGCTTTATCCAACAATTTTAATTTCCAAATATTTAAAAAATAAAAGCTAATCAATGCACAATCTATTACACAGTTGTTTTTACTTTCCAAACTTTTTGGATGACTTTTTCCCATCATGCACTATTGCTTTTTACACCTAGCAATAGTAATAGATGTAATAGTCTTGAATTTCTCAAATGAAATATTATCATTTGAATATTTGTCATAGTATTCATTTTTGATAAACATTTCGTCTTACTTTTCATCCTTGTTTAAATCTAAATGTAATAGAATTAAAAGACATTGATATTAAAAAAATATGGTCATTAATTTGGTTACCAAAAAACAGAAGCACACAATGGAAGATGATGAAGGTAAATAACTCTGGGTATTTCCCAGAAACCTCCCCACTGAGGTGATACAAAGTCAGTTTTTAACATGGGATTTACAAGCTCTTAAGCTCAAGCAAAAATATATAAGGCAAGGTTGGGTTCTTGTCTCATTTGACAGATAACTCTGAGTGTTTTCCTATGGATGTATTTTCCTTTCATTCATTTTAATACTGAAATAAATTGCTTCGGAATTTCAGAAATTGACAAGAATTCTTGTGTTCATTGGTAAATTGTTCTAGAGAAAAATACCTGATCTACTCAAATTGGAATCTTTAATTTCTTTAAAAAAACTCAAGTCAGCTGTCTTTTTTTTTCAACTTTTAAATAAATTTTGAGTGATCTTGATTCTACAGAAATTCTCTTTCAGATTTCTTCTGGTTGTAAGTATGACAGCAGGCAGGTGGAACCTCTAGATTCTCCCAATTAAATGAAGAAAAGCAATCAAAATTTTGTATAGTTTTTTTCCTGTAGTATCAGCTGATTAAGCAGAATAATGGCAGGCATTTAGTGAAAGAAGTAAGCTGAGGTAAAGAAAACACAACAGGTACAGCAACATTACATTAACACTTAGTATTATCTTGCTTGAATTGTCCTCATTCTGAAACGCGCTCATTTTATTGGCTACTTTTATTTCTCATTTCTCATTTAACAAGACTCTTTCACCAATAGATTTTTTCTCTCCTCTTTCCTACTCTTGCTGCCAGCCATATTGAAAGTGTTTAATGTGACTCAATGTTTGGCAAGATACGAAAAGAGGATTTAACAATAAAAATGGCAAGAGAATGAATGAAACAGATCAGTAAATTAACAATGGCATAGCTAGACTTGTTTTCTTCTTTGTTTGGAGGCAGTTTTTCCTCTGAAGGAAAAAAAATCAAAAAATAAGTTGATGAGAAAAAAATAGTTAAATAAGACTTGTATATTAACACTATTTATTTGTTTAAAGAGAATATTTAATTTACCAACCTGGGTTCTGTTTGCTTATGATTATCTTAAACAATTACTCCAGGGATTTGTAATAGATTGCCTAGTTTCAACACCTTTCATATTTAAAGGGATTGTGAATAAATAAGAACTATCCATCCTTGAGAGGAAAATCAATTCTAGACTTGTACAAATTTCTATTGTTCTCAACACAACATTTTACAAAACACACACACACACACGCATATATATATATATATATATATATATATATATATATATATATGTGAATCCAAAAGGAAGCAGCTTGATGTAAAATCCAAAAGGAGATCCTATTATATATATATATATATATATATATATATATAATATATATATAATTAAGTAGTTTCCTTTGTATGGTAAATTCCATGGTGTATTGTCATTCAATCAGAACTCATTGTTAAAATTTAACAGTATCATAATGGAAATAGATTGGTAGAATTTATAAAATCAATTAATGATAATTTATTTTGAGAATGTTTTAAAGAGAAAATAATTTTTATAATTTTTATAAAAAACATATTTCTTCTAATAAAATATAATATTCATCTTGTCAAACCAAAATTTTTTTAAACATGATTTTTATAAAAATCATTTTTTTTTAAAATATTCTCGAAATAAATTATCACCAATAGATTTATAAATTCTTCCAATTTATTTTCATTATATATATATATATATATATATATATAATGAAAATAAATTGGAAGAATTTATAAATCTATTATATATATACATATACAAGTATGGGTGGAATAATATTCCCCATCCAAAGAAACACTATTTTTAAAAACGTGCTCAATACAAAGTAGAGCTAATAATAATAATATTTATTAATAAATTATAACATTGATATGTTATAATATCACTACAAAAGTAGCTATTTTGTTTCGACACTTTTTGTGTCTTATCAAGTGATGTGGTTACATCACTTGATAAGACACAAAAAGTGTCGAAACAAAATAGCTACTTTTGTAGTGATATTATAACATATCAATGTTATAATTTATTAATAAATATTATTATTATATATATATATAAGGCATTTTTATTTTATTAATTCAACATATTTTTATCAGTTCAAATATTATTTTTAATGGATACTCATATTTGAGTAGACTATTTTTATTTATTAAACTGCATATTTATTTATTTATTTTTGCCTGAGAAAAATCCTTATTAACAAAAAATGTACACTCTCTGGCAGAATTCAAACTTGTGTTTCTATCTTAAATCTGGTACATTGAGTGACTGGAAATAAGTAAATAAAAATTATTGATAAATAAACAGAACGCCTACTCAAATACGAGTATTTACTAAAAATAACATTTAAAGTAAAAGAAATCTGTTGGGTTAATAAAAATCCATTGTAAAAATTTTCTTTGTTTATGCTTGGATATGAAATTTTGCAGATATGAAAATTTTTTTTGAGGACAGAAGTTTTGCCTAAAGGTACATTTTGAGCCTTTTTTGACTAATTGGCTCTCTGTAGCTCAGTTAGGATGTGTTGGATTCACTCTATCAATGAATATATAAAAAACTTAATGATAATACCTTGTCTGTCATTTTTAATGAAACCTGCATATATATAAATATATATATATATTTATACATATGCAGGTTTCTTTAACAATGACAGACAAGGTATTATCATATATTATTGTGTGTGTGTGTGTGTGTGTGTGTGTGTGTGTGTGTGTGTGTGTGTGTGTGTGTGTGTGTGCATGTAGGTATGTTTTGGCAGATAACTCTGAGTGCATTTCTATGGATGTATTTTTCTTTTATTCATTTTAATACTGAAATAAATTGCTTCAGAATTTCAGAAATTGACAAGAATTCTTGTGTTTATTGCTTAAATTGTTCCAGAGAAAAATTCTTGTTCTACCCAAATTAGAATCTTTAATTTCTTTAAAAAGACTTAAGTCTGCCGTTTTTTTAACTTTTTTTATATGCATATATATGTAATAATAACAATAATGATAAATATACACATTATCCCTTACTGATAACAAGACTTAGAGTATCATGCACAATACAATCTTCTGTTCCTGAAGACCCTTATGCGATTTAAATTTTAATAAAAATATCTGATTAATGTAATGTTGGCACTGTTCATATAATATGGTGATTAAAAATCTAAAAGTATATTTTGCATTTAAAAACATAAATGTTTATTCTATATACAAACAAATTATTTTTAAATTTGTGAATATTAATATTAAGCATAAAGGGAAATTACAGAGTTATTTAGCAAATTGTGAATAAAATTTTAGTTAAAACCTCAGAAAGAGAAAAGTTATAATTTACACTGAAAATTAATCTGGATCAACAGATATTTATTGTTATGCCTACATATAATCCTTAATTCATTTCTCTTGTTCTTGTATCTCTTGTTTCTCTATGGCAATGTAAGTGCTTTAAGATAATATATATATATATATATATATATATATATATATATATATAGTCATCTGCAGACAGATTACTGTTCAAAAATATATATAAGCAACGTTGAGCCTGGTCAGTACTTACGTGGGTGACCACTTGGGAATACCAGGTGCTGTTAGCGTTCACGGATGTGCGTTGTGGTGCGGTGGATGTCGGCTTGGAGGGGGAAATCGGTGAGCCGAGTTCCAATTTCAGTCGAGCACACTGCACTCACTTGCGCACTAGTACCCTTGGGAAAGGTATTAATCCGACCGTTCCCTCCAGTTATGGGTTAAATAACGGGGTAGGACTTGGGACCCTGTCCTTAAACAAATCCCAATGAGACTTGCTCCGTCAGGGAGGAAGCCCGCTCAACCCGACTAGGGTGAATGCGGCATACATACATACATACATACATATATATATTTAAACATATTTCATTAAAAACAACCAACAAACAAGATTTTTATTTATTTTTGATTTAATTTTTCCATTATACTTTAGTATTTTCTTTTTTGCTGGTGATAAGGAATGTTCCACAATTTTCAACTTTCCAAGTGCTTTCAGCCACTTTACAGGCTATTTTCAAGGATGTTATATTGTCATATGTCCTCATGTTTAACTGTATTAATATATATAAATGGTTTAATATATAGTGCCTCTCTTACAGCGAGGTGACTTTGATAGTGTGATTGAAATAGTATTTTTGTATTTTCAACCAAAATTTTTCTTAAGGTTTCTTGTAAGTTATGGGTTAATAAATGTTTTTTATTGCACTATTATTACTAGATAGGTGACATGTAAGGCATCTTCTCAGAGAATGACATCCTTGAAAACTGCCTGGGATGTGTTTGGAAAATCAAAAATTATAGAACATTTTTACATTACTTAACTTCAGCAAAATAAAACATGCAAGAATACAGGAAAAATTAAATACACAATTAATAAAATCTTTCTTGTCTGTTGTTTGTAACCAAACATATTTATATATATATATATATATATATATATATATATATATATAGGTATAGTTGTCAGTCCGTAAATGGTGAGGATAATCCAACAAGATTTCCTTAATATAAATTATTAATAGGTAAAGCCCTATTGAGAGCTCAATGGGTGTTAACCTGAGCGATATGAAGTTTATAAAGGAAAACTCAACAGGTCATATTACTTATAAACTATAGTTCATTTCAATGAGCTTACTTAGACACTTTTACAATATTTTCTCCATCTGGCATAATAATTTCTGCTGGAATGAAAGTTTTCTTAAAATGAAGAGGGAACATAATAGAAATAATAATAATAAATGTAAGATTACAAACAAATAAATAAATGACAATAAATGTAAGGAGAAGGAGGAGAGAAAGAAGAGAGATAGAGTTCTGTTCCAAATATGAGTAATATCTGTTTGAAGTTATTTTGACTGTCTTAGATGGCATGACCTCTGAAAAAAACCAATTCCCCTGACTTTAGGCATCTATTTGACCCCATCAGGTCAACCCACTTACTTATATTAACTTTTATCCACATATACCTATGTGTACATTCCCACATATACTTACCCTGTGATTTTGTTTAAGTTTACATATCTCGTGATTTCTTTTTTTTTTTTGTCATTTATTTATTTGTTTGTAATATTATGTTTATTATTATTATTTCTATTATACATTTGTGAACATAATTTATGTTAAGTGGAGGATTTCTCTTTTTTATTAATAATGCCACCATTAAAAAAAGTACAAAACTTTCGTACAATTCTTATATAATTTGAGCTCTGAAAAGAAAAAATCATAAGAACAATTATATAAAAAATCTTAATGATTACCTTGTTTGTCATTTTTAATGAAACCTGTATAAAAGAGAGATAGTTGCCAAAATACACAATTTTATATATATATATATATATATATATATATATATATATATATATATATAATGTATATTTGGGCAGCAATCTTTCACTAAAAAGTCATTAAATATTGTCAACAAGGAAGATTTAATTAAATTTTATTAAGTTTTTTCAGCATGTTAACATTTTTCTATTTTGTTGGAATTAAGGAATATAACAATTGGGCATAATTTTTATTGTTTCAAGTACTTTTGGCCACTTATATAGCCATTTACAAGGGTGTCTCGTGCTTTCATTTTTCCTCATGTTTTGACTGCCATGTAGTTATTTATTTTTATGCTGTTTTGAAAAAGAAGCATTCATTCCAAGCCCTCACATGCCACACATGACTGGAATTCATGGGAACATCTTTCTATTTTAAAAATCCAAAAATCAAATTTTTGAACAAAAACATTAGTTAAAAATAGTTAAATTAAAGAAAAACGCTCAATACAATTTTACTATTTAACAATACCTAACTGGTAAAAATCATTTTATCAGGAATTGTTGGTTTTCTAAATATTTTGTCTTGTATATATATATATATATATATATATATATATAGTAAGAGAGAGAGAGAGAGAGAGAGAGAAAGAAACAAATAATATTAAATTTTCAACTTAATCCTGAGTGGATACCATATCCACAATTTTCTGAACAGGAATACCTAGTCTGAACATTTAATTTTATTTGTTAGTATTAGGTTATTTAGAAAAATCTGATTTTTTAATCAACTTTTATTCCTGAAGTAATGTGTTTAAGCAGAGTTTAAATCAGTCACAAATAAAACCCTTAACATAGAATTACAATGTTATTTCTGCCTTTACAGTAAAATTCTAAATGTTTGGGTGGCAAGAATTCTTTGAATGCAGCTTCTGCAAGTGAATGTCTTTTGGTTTAAAATATTCTGAAGATGTCTGAAAAAGTGGTAGTCAGGAGGTGAAACATAACAGAAATGGAAGATGCAGCTAAGTTTTGTATTCCAAGTCAGTGAACCTCCATAGTGTCACCCAAGCTTGAGTTCCAGTAGAGTTCCAGGCAAGAAACCTCCTTGATATGACTCTTCAATTATAATAGGTCAAAGTTCAAGGTTTGCTCTGTATGCAAACATTGAGACTTACATATAAATGAGGCCACCTCAACATAGACAGTAGCTGCTGCAGGACTCTATAATAATTTATCTTCATTTGTTTTTTCCTCCCCACAACTGTGGTTGAGACTTGCTTCAAATCTATTTTACCTGTTCTTGTCTTAAAGTGTTTCTTAATATATTTCCCAATGTTTATCAGTTTTATTGTGTTGCAGGAACTGTTTAAACACCATTCTTGGCTGCCTTTAGTTGTTGCAATTCCATGACCTCTTCCCCAAGGAATGTGAACACAAGATTAATGCATGCAGCTGCAAATTTATGGCTCACGTTATACATGTTTGATTCACAACAAAGAAATATACCTTAGATATTGTTTTTATTCATTCTTCATCAGAAAAATATTCTCCTTGAGAGAGATAATTTATTTATGGAAAGAAGCTATTTCTCACCAAAAGACTGATGCTTCCAGACTCATGTTTTGGATATGCATAAAAAAATATTTTTCTGCATAAAAAATTACACATATTGAATTGCCTAAAAGGTTTGTTCACTTATTAAATAGACAATTTACTTAATAAACCAAACAAACTTTTAAGACAACTCAATATAACAGCAATTTTTACAGTAAGACTTGCATTAAGTTCTGACAACTGAAAATCCTTTCTTTATTGATTTTGTATGTATCTCAATTGTAAAACAAGATTTTACTTCTACTTATAATAGACACATTCTACTAGTAATGCTTGCATTAATTCCTGACCACTGAAAATCCCATTCTTCTTCATTTTCAGTGTATTTTCATGATAACATCATTAATAATGCATTTATATTATACTTATAATATCCCAATTATATTAGTAATGCTTACGATAATTCATGTCCAATGAAAATCCTTCTTTTTATATTTTCAATGAATTTCCATAATAAATTCATTAAAATGAATTTATATTATATATAAAAAGTCTATTCTATCAGTAAGGTTTACAATAATTCCAGACCACTGAAAATCCCTTTCTTCCACATTTTCAATGAATTTCTGATATGTTCCGGAAAGGGATATATATCAATCTGGGTAGTTAAGTTGCTTAGGCAAATATAACCAGGTAGGTCAATCTAGTACGTAGACATATTGTCATATGCAGTATCCTGAGACGTAGGCGTAGTCAATAATAGACATAGATCTCTAGTGGCAGACCTCTAGATCTCTCACTCTCTCTGGATGTCCTTGCCTTTGTCTTTATTTATGGCTGACAACAGCCAATCACATTCCAGTGAGGGGGAACCAAGGTGTATACATATTCATTACCTATTTACACCAATTTCATAGTAAAATCATTAATAATGCATTAAACATATGGTAGCAGTAATATTGGCCATTTCCTTATCAGAGAAGATTCAGCATTCATTAAGTTAGCAGTTAATGCAGCTGTTGATTTGTGGTGCTGTGGATATCAGTTTGAAACAAGAAATCGGGAAGCCGAGTTTGAATTCCAGTTGAATTCCTTACATTCATTTACGCACAAATACTTTGGGAAAGGTATTAATTCATTTCTTCCCTCCAGTTATGGATTAAATAACAGAACAGATTGGGTTCTATAGCCTTGGTTGTAAAGTAATGGCAACTTACTGCCAGAAAATCTTCTGACTAGTCAGTCATGTCTCTTTTAAGACATGATCGCACAAGCATGTATCATGCATGACACTTAACTGACTGAACACATAACAGACATGATAGACTTTAGTTTTTTTTTTGGTTTTTCAGTCATTTCACTTCAAGCAAGGCAGTAAAGTTCACACAGATCTAAGGGGCTACTGGGATCGAAAGAAACAGAATGGACAATAAAATGATAGGAATCAAGAAGGCAGAAAATGACAATTGACACTGCATTTAACTTTTTGAAAATCATACTTGACAGGTAAAAAAGGAAGCCATAAGCGAGTTCCACAAACAAGATAAGCAAAAAAAAAAAAAAAACTACTAGCATAGAACTTAAGGTGTTAGAAATTTCAACAGAGACCTAACTGCTAATCCAGTACTGGACATAAATGTATCAAGTTGTGTTACCAAAGAGAAAAGCTCATCAGAACACTTTCTACAAAAATATTTATGGAAGAGGCAAAGGGAAGCTGTCCAAATTTCTAAGATGAAATATTAATATAATTAATTTTATAATTATTTCTTTTATATTATTTTTATTTTAAAGCTAGGAATAGATGCAATAGTATGAAGTTGTTTAAATTTTTAATTGTATTCATAGGGAATACCGGTGAATGGGTAAGAGAAGGACAGAAACCCTGGTGTGAAGAGAGCTGTGTGAGAGTAGAACGGAAAGGGACAATAACAAGATACAACGGGTGTCGCAAAAGGATGACAGTAAAGGAGATAAGACATGGCAATTGACATTACATTTAAACTTTTGGAGATTGTAACTATCAGGGAAGCAAGTATACGAAAGAGAGTTCTACAGGCGAGAAGTACAAAAGAATCAATGCAATTATTAATAAGAAGAGTTGAAATTAATGCAAGCAAAATTTCCCAGTTCTAGCATCATTCCTTCATAGTTCGCCTATGAAGTTTTCAGCCCAACTTCGTATTTGTACATTCATTGTATATACCTACACTAGTAAAGCATATCATTCAAAACATATTATTCAATGAAGGTTGAAGAAATTAGTCATCATAATTAATAGAATATATTTCACATTTTTGTCTGAATTCCTCAGATGAGGAGTTTGAACTACTATCCTTATCACTGTTGTTGTTATAGCAATGTTAGTTTTTGTTCCCTCTTGTCTTCATCAAGTGTCTAACCTACAGTGAATTTCAAACTGAACCCATCTACAGGAGTAGATTGTTCTTATTTCACTACCCATGCCTAATGATATCTTATTTAGTTCTTATTTTATTACTGCTCAGTTATTGCACACCACATTTCCACAGTGTCCAAGTACACCCTACCTAGCACAGGGATTGAATTCACAATTACTATGTTACCAAATTCACAAACCTATGTGTTAATCCACTAATCAAATTTCCTGTGAGAAATTTTCTGTAACTTACTTAGATTGACAGACACCTGATGAAGGCTGGAGGGCACAAAGTTTGAAACATTGTGATAACAACAACAAAGATGGGGGACAGTAGTTTACATGTAAATAATTTTCTCTTGCTATTTCTTGACTCCTTATCTAATATCGAATTAACAATTTCTGTATTACTCTTTCTCAAAGCAGGTGATAACTATAAGTCTATCTGTAATTTATAATATCTAAATATTTCCTAGCCTTTGCCTGTCCAGTGTGATTGGTCTTCATCATGTCAGTAGAGCAAGAAGAAAAGGAAATTTCTCTTTTCAAGATGTTATTGATTGCTCCTAACCTTTATATTTGTCTTGTTCTCATTTGAACCACACTGAAGAATTGGATTGTCCTTTTGGTAGCAGAGCCACAGAAAGTAATCCATAGATCATACATCGAGGAATTTAGAGACATTTTCACCCTGCTGCTAAAATAAAATATTCCACTTCTGTATCTTATAAGAAAAAAATATTTTGCACACACACACACACAGTCTCTATCAGTCAGTTAAGTGCCATAAGTGATACACACTTTGGGTAATCATGTCTGAAAAGAGACATGACTTACTGGGTAGAAGATTATCCCGCAGTAGGTTGCCATTGCTTCCTGCAGTAGACTGGTTGCCAGCCAAGGCTATAGAATCTGTCCTATTATTTAACCCATAACTGGAAGGAAGAGACAGATTAATACCTTTCCCAAGGGTATTTGTGTGTAAGTGAATGCAAGGAATTCAACTGAAATTTGAACTTGGCTCCCTGGTTTATTGTTCTGAGTCGATAACCATTCTCTATCAAAAACACCTAAAAATGCCTTCTCAATCAATTTTTTTTTTAACTGTATCAGATCTTCTCTTTGATTTTCAAGCAAGGCATGACTGCCACTAGTGCGCAGAGGATTACAGTGAGAGAAAAGACTGGGAACAGAGATTAATGAAGAAAGGGTAAAAGATGAATGGAATTTAAGAGGACAGGTGGTAATTGATGTTGCATTTAAATTTGGAAGGATTCTAGCTATCAGGGAAGCAAGTAAATGATAGGGAGTTTTGCAGGCAGGAAGTGTGAGAAAAGAAAATGTTAGAGTAGAAGAGGTAGTTACACTAGTAAACAGCTGAGACCTAGATACCAATCTAGTAACACACTAACATGTGGCCAGGGTACAAGGGAAAGAGGCTCGTCAGAACAGAAGCTGTGAAAATATTTGTAGAAAAAACAGAGGTAAGCTACATCACTTCAGTGAGAAAATGACTGAAGTTAAGATGCCAGGTCAGGATCGATTACATTGCAGATCTTTCTTTGGCAACCAGACTGGCAACTGGGTCCCACCCATTCACAGTTAGGTTAGCCAAATGCAGACGACAATTTTACTCCTGCAGCTTCCTCTCTCACACTTCCCGCCTATGGAACTCACTCCCGTATTCTTGCTTTCCTGACGGCTACAACCTCCAGAAATTTAAATGCAAAGTTAATACTCATCTACTAACCACTGGCCTCTAGCTCTCTCCCCTCCCCTGTATAACCTTCCCTTTCTCTCCCCCTATGTATCTGTCATCGCACCTGCTTTCTCAGCTTTCTATTGTTCCTTTCTAACTAGTTTGTACTCCTCACTCTTTTCTAATTAATCTTTTTACATTTATGTAACCCCCTGCATATCAGTGGCGTTTCCGCCTTGCTCGGGGTGAAATGATTAAAAAAAAAAAAAAGTATTCAGCTTTATATTTATTTTAATGTGATGTATAAAAGTCTGTGCTTATCCTTCATTGTATAGAAACATTGCATGCAGGTGAATTTATATCTGAATTTTTTAATATTTCATGTACTACTAGTTTTCAAGGGATGATGACTGTGATGGTTTGTGTTTTAAGGAAGAGCATATCCATGGTTGTATTTTAGCTAAAGGAAGAGGTTGCACAAAATGCCTATCTCTGTCCATCTCTCCTATATATAGATGCATTGTGTACAGGTGAATGTGTGTTTGGATTTGTCTATCACTCTCTTTCATTTATCACAGGTTGCCAACGATTGATGATGGCAATGACTCATGGTTTAAAGAACAGTATATGTATAAGTAAACTTAAAGTGAGTAAAAAGTTGTAGAGACTCCCTGTTAGTAAGAAAATCTCTAGTCTGTATTATTACTGAAATTTTCACTGTATAATATTTTATCAGTGGGATTAATGGGGAAACACTGGGTTAAGTGCATTGACAAGTAAGCAAATTTTGTAAAAAAAAATATTCTTATGTATAAAAAAAAATTATTTCATTATGAGAAATTAACTTATTGATGTTCCTATAGATATATATAATTATTTAAATACCTAGTTTTTGGTTATGATTACATATAATTGTATTGAACACATTTTAATACAACTGTGTACTGGTCTTATCTAATTATAACCAAAAACTGATGAGCAATAATTATATATATATATATATATATATATATATATATATATATATATATTACTTCAAATGTTGTTATAGTGGACACTTATATGTGTACTATAAAAATGTTTAAAGTAATAAAACTATTGGATTAAAAATAAATCCATTAATTCTTTAGAAATAAATGTATGCATGTATGCATATATGTGTGTGTG